>CM053598.1:134679877-134701349 GCA_028646575.1 Pseudocheirus occidentalis | reverse complement strand
CTATACATGATTGTATGCCACCATGGCAGGGGTGGGAGGTGGGGAGGAAGGGGAGAAAAATCTGAAACTCAAGTGACTCTGGAACTGAATCTTGTAATCTAAAAGTAAACAAACAAGTCAATAAAATAAATTTAAAAAAAGAAAATACAAGCAGAGAAGCAGACCAACAGACAGGGCTCTGACTGCCTGAATCAACTTTACATGCATCCCTGAATCAAAAGAGCCTTTATATGTGAGCAGTCAGGGAGCTCTGAACAGACAGCCCCTCAGAATCTCAACCAGGGAATCCTGAGATCTTTCCCATGAGTGAACAAAATACCAACTCAGAGTATTTATACACTTCTCAGAACCAGAAGGCATCACAACCCTTGTGACTCAGCCCCTGATTAGAAATGAGCAAAAGGTGTGAAAGCCTTCTTACAGGGCAGCTTCCTGTGATGGGCTCCACATGAGGTCTATTAATGGGTGAGGGAGATGTAAAATCCTATTAACATTATACCACAATGAAAGATTTTACAAGCCCAACAGAATTGATAATTTACTCTAGAAACAGTAAGAAATTACTGGAGTTTATTGAGGAGAGAAGAGAAGAAAGGGGAGAGACCTATATATCAGAAAATAACTTCAGTAATAGCTTTGGGGAGGATGACTGGGGTAGGGGAAGACTTGAAGAGGGAAGACCAAATAGTAGACAATTTCAATAGTTCAGGTTAGAGGTGACAAGGGCCTGAAATAGGTGGTGGCTAGGTACGTGTGACACTGTACAAGGTACTTGGGATATAAGTAAGTGGAGCTGCTCCTTATGGTTTACCAAGGATGGAGAAAAGAAAATACCAAAGTAGTCTTTGCTCTCCAGGAAGCTGCAAGTAACCACCCCCACCCTAACCAAAGACTGAAGCAAATAGTTACAGAATGCAGCTCGTTTGGAAATGACACAAACCAGGAGCTATTATAATGACACAACCACAAGGTGCTTCAATTTTGCCATTGAGATTCAGAGTCCTCACCCATTGATGTTCAACCAGTTGCTCAGAAGCAGTTCAGGGCTCTTCAGTTTTAGAAAAAAGATAGAATCATACAGTCCTAAAGTTAGATATTTTCTCCATATACAGTTCACAAAATAGAACTTTGGGAACAGCACACACAAGAAAAGAGGTCGTGGGTGTGAAAATGGAGACAAAATAAAAATTGAGAAAGTTAGTAAAAGGAAAATAAACCAAATGTTCTTGGAAAAATGCCTACGGGGTTTAATCATTGTTTCAGGAAAACTATTCTTGACAAATGTTTCTGACCACATTTAATTACTCCTTCCCACCCAGAAATTGATTATTTCATCTCTGATGTTTACAAACCATATACTTGTGACGTCAGCACATGAGTCATTACTTGTCTATTTTTATATAAATTAACAGACTTTTGAAAATTGAGGTGGAAGTCTTATCATTGGATTAATCTTTACTCAACACTTTCTATGTGGAAGACCTTTGCTTAAGCATTGTAGAGGTTCCACAGAGAAGTAAAGACTCATGCCCTGTCTTACAGGAGTTTACAATCTAGTTTATAAATAGAAGGCTTATTAAGTTCATACAAAAATAACGGTGGAAAAGTATTTTAATTAAATTAAATTTATTATTTGTTACATTTTAAGTTCCCTCCCTTCTTCCCCACCCCACACTAGTGAAGGCCACCATTTGACACAGATGTAGATAGATATAGATATGTAAAACCATATAATGCCTACTTCTATTTATCAGTTCTTTCTGATAATAGGAGGTAGATAGCATCTTATCTCTTAGGTCCTTTGTAGTTGATCTGAATATTTATAATAGAATAGCTTAATTGTTCACAGTTATTCTTCAAAAAATATTACTGTTATTGTATACAATATTCTCTTGGTTTTGCTTATTTCACTCTTCATTATTTCATATGTCTTTCCATGTTTTTCTAAAACCAACCTGTTCATCATTTCTTATAGAATCTGTTATTTCTTATAGATATATTCTATCACAATCATATATACCACAACATTTTAGCCACTCCCCAACTGATGGGTATTCCCTCGATTTCCAATTCTTTGCCACCACAAAGAGAGATGCTATAAATATTTTAGACTATATGGGATTTTTTCCTAATCATCTTGGGAAACAAACCTAATAGTGGTATTGCTAGGTCAAAGAGTATAGACAGTGTTACAGTTCTTTGGATATAATTCCAGATTGTTCTCCAAAATGGTTGGATCAGTTCACAGTTCCACCAACAGTGTATTAATGTTTCAATTTTTCTACATCCCCTCCAATATTTTAATTTTCTCCTATCATTTTAGCCAATCTGATAGGTATGAGATAATATCTCAAAGTTGTTTTAATTTGCATATCTCTAATCAATAATTGTAATGGTAATGGAATTTGGAGATGCCCCTGAATTGGCTTGGTTGTTGGACTGAGTGTTAAAACCCAGAGCTTGTGAATCCCATTTGTGGGATGGACTTGTTGACATAAAGAGAGAGAGCCGAACTGGGAGGAGCAGTGAATTGGGAGAAAGGCTCAAGGGGAGAGAAGGCCAGAAGGACTTTTGGAGAGCAGTATCCAGTATTGTGGAGGCTGAATTGCTTAGAGAAAGACTGCTTGGAGTCCTTTGGAGCTGCCCAGGACTTTTGGGAACTGCCATGAACTGAGGAGGCATGGCTGTGATGCTGGTATTTTGTCTGTCTATTTTGATGTTCTTTTGCCAGATTCACCTGATGGTGAAGACAGTGCTGCTGTTGTAGAGGTCCTGAAACCTGGCTGTTGGTGCAGAAGCCCTGATAGAGGATTTCCTTGTGGTATGTTTACAGAAATCCTGGAAGAGGGCCTTCCTGATGTTTTCAGGGATTCTGGACTGTTCTACAGGCAGAGAGTGACTTGATGAGGACACTGGCTATGGTTTTGTTGAGCCTTGTCTCCCCAGGAACTGAGATTGCTGAGGGTTTGCCTTGATTCAAGATGAAAGAAGGACCTTTCCTTGGGTTTTCAATGTTGAGATGATATCTTATCCTTGTTGTAACTTAAGAGTGGATGGACTTTTGTGCTCTCCTGCCCCTTTTTGAGAAAGTGCTTGGTGTTAATGGATGGTATTGTAATTCAGTAGTGTCCGGGGGTGGGAAACCTTTGGTCTTTTTGTGCTCTGCGATTGACCAAGTGAATGTACTTTGTTTATGATTGGAAACTGATCTACATTTGAGAAGAGACTTTGACTGACTAAATGAATGTATTGTCTAGGGGTGGAGTAGTACCTGGATTGAATTGAGAACTGACTTGCTAAATGAATGAGTTACACTGTATTTTGACTTTCTCTGTTCTGTGAATGTTTTGCTGAATAAATGGGGTTTGCTATGCTGGTAATCAGAACCTTGGAAGTTGTGTTTGCTTGGCATTACAATATATACGAACCTATCAGTATATGTCAAAGGTAGAATTTAACCCAGGTCTTCCTGATGATCAGGTAGACTCACTATTTGCTACTACTCAATGCTACTCTAGCCTTTATAATCCATAAAAAGGAGGCCCAATTACTGTCACTGCCACTGTCCCTTCTTCCTCCTCACAGCTGCCCAGAACAAATGAACTCAGAGAATAATGCAAGAAGATTTTCCCATCACTTTAACTCAAACTCCATTGGTTCCACATTGTCTCTAAGATAAATACAAAACGCTCTGTTTGGCATTCAAAGGCCTTCATAACCTAGTCCCCTCCTACCTTTCTAGTCTTTTTACACCTAAATCCCAGACATATGCTTTTCAATCCAGTGTGACACTGGTCTTCTGGCTGTTCCATGGACAAGACACTCCACCTCACAACTCTGGGCATTTTCCCTGGCAATCCCCCATATGTAGAACATTCCAACAACTGACCTTCTGGCGGCTTCCTTGAAGTCCCAACCAAAATCCCACCTATTACAGGAAACTTTCCTGTAATGGTAATTAATTTAAATTAGAAGACCCCTTTTTGCTACATCAAGTAAGCACATACTTAGCCCTTAGTAACTAATCAGACCTGTGTGAAAGAAACAGAAGGTGCGAACTCAGTCTCCTGTTGCTGACATAACAGGAAGGGGTTGACTAAAACAGGAAGCCAATGATGTATGTGTATATAAGAAAAACCCCAGAGAGAGAGAGAGAGACAGAGAGACAGAGAGACAGACAGAGAGAGACAGAGAGAGAGAGAGAGAGAGAGACAGAGAGAGACAGAGAGAGACAGAGAGAGACAGAGAGAGAGAGATGGAATTTTCTCCTGACAAGATCCTGGTGGAAGAAACTGTTCTGCTGGAGTGAGAGAGAATTTCTCTCAGTGAGCATCTGGAAGCTGACCGTTACTGCTGGGCTGAGAGAAGATTTTCTTGAGACCAGAATCTTGTGAAGGCTGGAATTGCTGCAGGAAGGCTGCCTGGAAGGCTGAAGTTGTTTCTGCTACCTGGAAGGCCAGTATTGCTGCTGCCACCTAGAAGGCTGAGATTTCTTCTGGGTTCTAGGGCCAGCTGAACTACCGGAGGACTGAGGAAACATGACCACGATGCTAAGACTTTGTTTGTGGCTTGGCTGAGCCTTGAAATCCCAGGAACAGAAATTGTGAAGGTTTTGAGATGTACTGGACCCTGTGAACTTCAGTATGTAGCAGGAACTGCCTGGAGGACTGGACAAGGACCTGGGAGCTGTCTGCCTCTGAATCCAGGTGACTGGTGGATTCAGGTAGAAGCTGGGACCATGGAAGGGGACCCAGGGAATCTGAGAAACCACCCTGAGTCAAGATTAAGAAAAGATCTCCCCTTGGATATTGAATGCTGTGATGATAACATGGTTTACTAGTGACCCAGGAGTGGGGGGATTGTGTATTTTCTAATGATTGTATTTAGTGATTATTGATACTTAGTAACTGATTGCTAAATAAGTGACTGATTAAGTTAACCTAGTTGCCCCATGAGTGGAAGACTGACTTGTATTCTGAGATGACTGAATGACTAAGTAAGGTGGCAAACCTCCTTAGGGATACCAGATGATTGGGGTTTTTTTTTGTTCTTTGTTATTATTGTGACCACTTTGGTGAAAACTATGTGGCCATTTTAATGATAAGCTGTTGTGAACACTATATTGTGATTTTCTGTGATAAGATGTAATGTTGTGAATAGTGTATCTTGATTTGTTGTCAGTGTTTTCCTTTGATTTATTCTTGAATAAACAGAGTGTTCACTATACTGTGTAATCAGAACCTTAAAAGCTATTCACAGTAACATTCTTCTGGAAAGCTGCTCGTGCATGACATTAGATTTCTCCAAACCCTCTTCATTCTCATGTCTTCCCTCTGTTATTTCCTATTTATCCCATTTATAACATTTTTGTACATATTTGTTTGCATGATGTCTCCTTCATTAGATTGTAAGCTCCCTGAAAGGAGAGACTCTTTCCTTTTTTGGCATCTCCACTGCTTAGCAGTGTCTTACACATAGTAGATGTCTAATAAATGTTTGTTGGTGGTTGTCTTAACTACTAACTAGTTATGTAACTATGGGTAAGCCATTTAACCATCAGTTTCCACATTAGTAAAATGGGAGGTGGGGTTTGAACTCAATGACCTCTATGGTCCTTTTCAGTTCTAAATCTCTGATCTCATAATTTCCATTTCTCCTTCTATAAAACAGAGCATGCGGAAAAAACTGGGACCATTTTTGATTATCACTAACATAATGACCACATTGACTGTTGCTTTTTCTGTGACATTTTTCCTAATATCAATTAAATTTAACAGTTATTCACTAAATACTAATTGTGTACCAGGAACATGTGTTAATAGCTTGGGTTAAAGACAAAAATGAACAGTCCAGTCCCCTTCTGAAAGGAGCTTACCTTTTATGGGTGGATGGGTACAATATGTAAGCAGATAACTAAATGTGCAATGTATACAAAATAAATACGAGTAATTTTGAGGTCTGGGAAGGAAAAACCAACGAGGGAAATCAGGATATTAAAAGGATTCAGTTAGAAAAGACCAAATTAGAATCATGGCATCTCAGTAGTGAAATAATTAACTGAACTTGATCAGAACCATTTTTAAAGATTTTTTCCCCTCTAAAACAACGATCAAACACTTTCCTATTTTCAAAAAAAACCTATTCATATTCCACAGATATGATTGAATCTCCTCTCTTTTGGGTTTTCAGTTTCCTTATCTGTAAAATGAAAGAGAATGAACTAGGTGGTCTTTATATTTCTTTCTTGCTTTATAATTCTGATTCTTTTTTGAATAAAATAGTTTCACTTACTTGGAACTTGTATGGGTTTAACTCAGTTCATGATGTGTGGGTTGCTGACTTACTAATGATTGAAAAGCTCTCTGAAAAACAAGGATTAACATAGAAAAGTTGGTGTAAGGCAATGTTAGTTGCCCTAGAGATTAAAAATATGCCGTGACCGTTCTATTACATCGGAATAATTTATCGAATCATATGAAAAACAACACACCACTAACAACCAATAATATTTGCCATTGGCAAAAGCAGTACAATCCTTCTGGAAGTATACTTGGGACAGAAAAATTCTTATTCCTAATGGATGACAACTTTCTAGCTACAAGAGATAGGTTCCTCCAAGCTATTCATGATATGTTAAACTTCAAAATAGCTATTGCTGATTTGAAAACTACTTTAATTCTTACTCACATCTGCTAACTCAATGACAAAATAGAAAAAAACAAGCTTTATTATCTACAAGAAAACACATGGATAAAATTTTAAAATACAATAGACATTATTAAGCAAGAATACAGAACTCTTCCTTTTGGAAGAGAGTCCAGGAGCTGCATTCTGCCTCGGCCAAGCTCTGCCTTGTCACACTCTTAGATTCTCTAATTCCCAACCATATCCATGTCTATAGTCATCTGTTTCTCCCATCATCCACCTGTGCTTCAGACTTATATTGGTTAAACTGCTCTAAGAAACAGTATAGTCAGAATCAGCCCGTATTTCTAATTTCCAGAGTCGCCAGCTTGTTTAAATAGGGCAGGTTGGAGCTACTGAAATCTCAAACAAGTTCTCTTCTTCATCCCTTTTTTCTGTGACAAGGTCATGCTCAAATCTGCTCTTCCCATGGGTTATTCAGAGTATGTGTAGTTATTTTCTGTCTCGTTCTAATTAATAACATAGGAGGTTATAGGGATCCTACTTCTGACTATTTGGTGATCTGCTGCTAAAAAGGTTTGGTGTTCTGGTATAATGTGAAACACCCTGAGAGGTCCATCAGCCATGTATCTCACCCAGCTCCTGGAGCATCTGTTTAAAGAATAGGCATGTCCTAGCTGATGCTCTCCTGGCTTCTCCACTCCAGGCAGGAATGGAAAGAGGCAGAGTCCAATACTACCTTAAGGTCATGGTGAATTCGTCCATGTGTCAGACAGGATTGGAGTATTTATGTAAATGAGCTTTTGTGGGACTCTGGCTGCTTTGTCCCTATTTCCTTTCTGTTAACAGATGAGCTTGTTAAAACCTAAAAGGTCTAGGAAGTAACTACATGAGGGTGGCAGCAGCTTCTGTGGGGAAGAGGGAAGAAAGAGAGAGAACAAAAGAATGAGCGAGAGAAACAGAGGCATAGATGGCACCTGCAGACTCACGCTTTACAACAAAGCCGATCACTGTTCTCTTGGGAGGCATCTGTCCCTCTGTGAGAACAGTGAGGAAAATCCACAAAAGTCTCTCTCTCCAATTCTCCTTCTATTTGCTTATTTAACAGGTGTCCATTATGACTTGTTCTTTTGTTTTACTTTTTGTTGTATTATTTCTGATCCTTTTTTCTCTTTACATAAAACATCTGTGGTCAACCCAGACATGCTCATTTCCTTGTATAGTTCTAGTCGCATTTATTTAATGTACAACTGGAGTAAAACTGACCTCTCTCTCTCTCTCTCTCTCTCTCTCTCTATATATATATATATATATTTTTTTTTTTTTTTGCTTTTTGGAGGGCAGTTGGGGTTAAGTGACTTGCCCAAGGTCACACGGCTAGTTTTTTGTGTTAAGTGTCTGAGGCCGGATTTGAACTCAGGTACTCCTGACTCCAGGGCTGGTGCTCTATTCACTGTGCCACCTAGCCACCCCAAAACTGACCACTCTAAATACACAGAAGTAAACTGGCTAGAAGGTTTCCTTCCTGGTTTAGGTTAGGGATCTCTGAGTCTGTAGGTAACAAATGGTTAAACCTAATCTGGAAGTGGAAAAATAAAAATTAGATTATTTAACATTTTATTAACAATTCTATGAAACCCCCAAAGAGCAGACAGAATTTCACAGGATCTGGGGCTAGTCCCTCTGGACATGACCGAGTCTATTGACTACTGGGCTTGGAAGTGACTGATAAAATATCCAGGATCCTAGATAAAGAAAAGGGGAGGTAGACAACTGATATCTAATATGGGTACTACAAGAGAATGGAGGAATGGCTTTAGAAAAGAGGATTTGAAAGAAGAGGAGGTTGGTGGTCTTATAGAAGAAGCAACATGAGGACCTTGGATGTATAAGAAGTATTAAGAGGAGTAAGAAGGTGCTAGAAAGGTTAAGTAGCAGTTCTCAAAGAAAACACCTGAACCACTTTACAATTTTACCTGGCCGAGTGAGCAGTTCTTTTTGGTTGGGTAGCTACTACCCAGAAATGCAGAATAGCCTATTGGAAAGAATGCCAAACTGGGCGTCTTAGAGTCCAAAGACTTGTTTTTGAATTACACTTACAGGCAAGTGACAACCACTCTTAGCTGCACTTTTCTCACATGTAAAAGGGAGATGATAATATCTGTACGTCCCATCTGTAGTAGGATTACAACTTCAAGGTTTCCCTCTCCCCTTACCATGTACGTTAGATTAGATCTTTACCTAAAAGGCAAAGAAGCTGTTCCCAAGACTCGATTGGCTTAGGGGGCCACATAGATGCAACTTCCTTTTGCCTATGTTCAGCTTGCTGGTTATATAAGGGAATAAAAAGACAGATACACATAGAATTGGGATCCTTCAGACTCTGGGCATGGTAGATATCCCAAGGCCCTGGAGGTCACCACACCCTGCCCTGCTGAGATCACAAGGAAGTGAACTGTTAAGCATATATCCAAGTTAAATGCTACAATATCTTTATTGAATATCCTTTCTACACCATGGCTAACAGACTTCCTTTTTTCTAACTGATGAATGACCTCTGGATGTCCCATTTCATTCCCTAAACTAAGAAGGGACCAATCTGGGTCAAGACCACCTATTCCACAACCTCAAAGGGTTGTTGCAGGGAAAGTACTTTGCAAAGCTTACAGTTTTCTATAAATCTATTATTGTTAGCGAAAGGCTTGGCATCAATGGGCATGGGGCGGTCAAAGGACATTCACTTCATGAAACCTTAGCTCTTGATATAAGCAAGAAGTGTCGGCATGAGGTGATTATAGGATTCCCCAAAGTCACCAAAACAGAGAGTCCTATGATATCTTCAGAAGTTTCTTTCTTCAACCTTAACTCAGGACTAGGAAGAAGGAAAGGGTATAAACAGGGAAGGTGATACAAACATGTTACCACATAGTATTGTTATGACTACATTGTGCCAATTGTCAGGTCCTCAGCTCTTCTGTGGGATCCAAATAAATTACATACTATGAGGATTTGGACTCCTAAGTCAAATCCCAAATCTGCTCTGAAGAAATAGCAGAAAGCCCATGGATTAGTATAGACAAAATCCTCTCATAAGAATTCAATGACTGGGAGGGCAGAATAGGAAGGTGGGACATATAATCAGTCTCTCACAATATGTCCACTGTAGAGACATCCTGCGTAATTACACATGTACAGCCTGTATTGAATTGCTTGTCCTTCCAGTGGGGGTGGGTGATGAGGCAGGAACCTAAAGAATCTAGAATTTAAAGTTCTACAATCAAATGATTATATATATATATATATAAAATGCAGAATAGCCTATTGGAAAGAATGCTAAACTGGGCGTCTTAGAGTCCAAAGACTTGTTTTTGAATTACTATTCTGACAAGGGGTCCAGAGCCTTTGCCAGAATGCCAGAGGGGTCCATGTTACATCAAAAAGTTAAGGATCCCTGCTTGCTCTCTCTCTCTCTCTCTCTCTCTGTCTCTCTCTATATATGATTATTACTATTATTATTAACTACATGTAACTGGGAATTAAGATACCCAGGCACTGGGGTAGGGAGACCCACCCTGCCCTACCATAAAGTTAGAGGGGCTTTGGAGGAGGACATAGGAGAGAGCAGATTGGGGGAGGGGCTTTACAGTGGGATCACTGTTTTGGGGTTGTGGGTAGGGGAAAGACGGGGAGAAAATTCGTAACTCAAAATCTTGTGGAAATGAATGATGTACACAAGAAAATAAATAAAATTATTATTTTTTAAAAAGAATTCAATGACTGCATTAATCACTTAGAGCTCTTTTAATGAGAGACCATTTTGCTCAATACTATATTTGCCATATGCTTTTTCATGCCACAATAGGGCTAGAGAAGACCAGGTCCTCGGCCTAGCTCCAGGATAGTGATCCCAAAATACTCCATAGGTAGGTAAGTCACAGCTAGGTGGCACAGTGGGTAAAGTGCTAGGCCAGGAGGCAAGAAGACTCATGTTCCTGGGTTCAAATCTAGCCTCTGACACTTACTAGCTGAGCAAGTCACTTAACCCTGTTTGCTTCAGTTTCCTCATTTGTAAAATAAGCTGGAGAAGAAAATGATGACAGTCCAGTATCTCTGCCAAGAAAACTTCAAATGGGGTCATGACAAGTAGGACATGACTGAAAATGATCGGACAACAGGCAAGTCACAATCTCTCTCTATTTACATTTGAATGCAGACCCTCCTGAGATGTGGGAATTTGAAAAAACTCAAACTATAGAACAAAGTCATACTGTGAAGCTATTTAGCTTCCTCATCCCATCTTCCTGTTCTTCACCCCACTGCCAAGATCACTTGTCAAGCTAATCTTAAGAAATTGAACAGATCTCTCTCTGTGACAGGGATTCTGGACAAGGGGTCTATGGATAGATTTCAACATCTCTGTGAACTTGGATGGGAGAGGAATAACAATACATCATTATTTTCACTAACATCTAATTGAAATTGAGTATTTCTCTCAATTATTCAAAAAAACTATTCTGACAAGGGGTCCAGAGCCTTTGCCAGAATGCCAGAGGGGTCCATGTTACATCAAAAAGTTAAGGATCCCTGCTCTATAAGGATGCCTGTTTGCGCTGTCCTTGCAGGAAAAAAAAAATTGGGATTCATTATACTTAAAGCATGATAACTAGATACTAAGAAGAATATTAAAAAATAAAATTTAAAAAGATCTCTCCCCATACTCAGGAAGTCAACAATCTAGTAGGGGAGAGGAGATGTGCACATAATTAGAATATATAAAACTTTTCTGAATGCTGCTCTTGCTGACCTTTCCAGACTTATTTCCCATCCCATACTCTATGTACCAGCCAAACAGACATGCTCACTGTTTTTGACACACACTTTCTGCCTCCAACAGTACCTTCCAGCTGTCTCCTAAGCCAGCCCCTTCTCTTGGAATCCATGGCTCCATTCAAGGTTTAGGTCATGGGCCACCTCCTCCAAGTGGGCATTCCCAACCCTCTCCCCTAATCATTAGCTTTCTCCTTCCACACAATGAAATTGCTCATGTATACTTCATATTTGGAGTTGTACTATCTAGGTACCTACCTTACATGTATATGTATTTACCTTTCAAGGCTTCTTATACCTTAATCTACACTCACTCTTTGATCCAATGACACTGGTCTCCTGGTTGTACCACAAACAAGACACTCCATCTTTGGGTTCTGAGCACTCTCTCTGGCTGTCCCCCATGCATGGAATATTCTTTCTCCTCCACTCTAATGACCTCCCTGGCTGCCTTAAAATCCTGATTAAAATCTCACTGTGTACAGGAAGCTTTCCCTGTGACCCCTCTTAATTCCAGTGTCTTCCTTCTTCTAATTATTCCCTATTTATCCTGTGTATAGCTTGCTTTGTATATATTTGTTTGCATGTTGTCTACCTCGTTATATTGTAAGCTCCTTGAGGGCAGGGGAATGTCTTTTGTTTTGTTTTGTTTTTTGTATTCCCAGTGCTTACCACAGTGCCTGGCACATTGCTGCTGCTCAGTGAGGTGTGACTTTTCATGACTGTATATCAATACTGTCCATAGGGTTCTTTTAGCAAAGATATTGGAGTAGTTTGCCATTTCTTTCTCCAGTGAATTAAGACAACCAGAGATTAAGTGACTTGCCCAGAGTCACATAGCTATTAAGTATCTGGGGCTAGATTGAAACTCAGATTTTCCTGACCGGAGTCCCCACTCTCTATCCTGGAAGACAGTAGGCATCTAATAAATGTTTATTGATTGTATATGCCTTTTGTATCCTCAGTTTGTCCCGTAATAGGTGATTAATAATTCTTGTTGAATTGAACACAAACAAGAAAGGGACAAAGTACACCAGAGGGGTACAAAGTCTGCCAACAATTAAACTAAAACAGAAAAGGTTAACAAAGCAAATGAGCAATTACAAAGCAAAATTTTCCAAGAATAAAGTCAAATTTGGAAAATTTACCATTTATTTCCCAAACAGGTCAAAGAAGGAGCAAAAGAACTCGCATGTACAGAAATGTTTATGGCAAAGAACTGCAAATTAATAGAGATGCCCATTGATTGGGGAATGGTTGAACAATTTGTGCATGCGTGTGTGCGTGCATGAGAGAGAGAGAGAGAGAGAGAGAGAGAGAAAGAGAGAGAGAGAGAGAGAGAGAGAAAGAGAGATGAGGGTAATGGAATAATATGCTGTAAGAAATGAAAGGGTGTTTAAAGAAATGTAAAAATTTATATGAACTGTCGCAGAGGGAAGTGAGCAGAACCAAGAGAACAATTTACATAAAAATTTAGTATTGTAAAGACAATTGTAAATACATTGTAAAGACAAAGGATTGAAAGCCTTAATTAAGAGAGCTTAGAAACATTAATGCAAAGACTAAGCACAGTTCCAGAAGATCCATGAGGAAGCTTGTTACATAATTCCTGACAGACGTATGATGAAATTAAGATATAGAATGTGACATATAGTTTTCGGACATAGGCAATGTAGAAATTTGTCTTGCTTGATTTCATATTTATTAAAGGGATTTATCTTTTTTTCTAATGGGGAAAGGTAGGAAGAAGAGAAAATTAAAGCTTATTCAGTAAAAAACGTAAAATAAAATGTTAATTAAAAATAATCTGCCACTCATTCACGCATATACACATATGATAAAGATAGATACACACAAATACATAAACAGATGAACACAATATTCAAACAAAACCACAGATAGAGAATTCCTTTTCCTCTCCCCATTGAGATAAACATCCCTGTTTTCTTGGGTAACAAGCTCCCTTCCTCGGTTTCCCCCTAACTAAACCAATCACTGTAATATCATCATCTTCTCACAGTTGGGTTATGAAACTCAGGGTTTATTTTAAGTGCTCAAAATGAAAAGCCCCACAGAATTGCCCATAGTTGCCAATTTGGGTGGTGAGTGTTGAAGGACTGACCCTCCTATTTAATCAGTGGAGGGGGCTCCTTACCTTCTACTTCAAGATCAGCTGCTTCATGGAATGTCACCTACATGCCAGTCATCACTCTTTCCCATCCTCCAGTAATCATAGATTACAACTGTGAGCTCCAATAGGTAGCCTTTCACCTCATCTGGTCTGAACCAGAACTCTACTGTCCTCCCTGACCACCATTTCCAAACATGCCACCACTATTCATATCTGATCCCCCATTCCAGCTCTTCCATGAGCTATCTCGCCCATTAGAACGTAAGCTCCTTGAGGGCAAGCCTGTCTTGCTTCTTGTATTTGTACTTTCAGCATTTAGCACAGAGTCTGGCACACAGTAAGTCCTTAATAAATGCTATATTATCTATTTCACTATTATTGGTCCTCTTTGAGGATGAAGGACAAACAACAATCTTGTTATCTCTCTACTTAAAGGGGATCGGACCCTATCACCCTGAGTCTGAGATGAAACCCCAAAAGTAACCAGGGGACTTTCCAATGAGCCCAGTACTGATAAGTAAAGTGATCAGATAATGCAACTGCTGCATGAACTTTGGAGAATGTGTAGACATTCTGAAACTGGTTTTGGTCTGCTCACCTCATGGTGAACAGGAGCCTCTTTGATTGGTTACAGTCATGTGACCAGGACTGGGCACTGATCAAAAGGCACTTATCAACCAAAACCTATCACTTCTGTTCAGCTGACTTCTTCCTGCCAGGAGGTATTCCAGTAAGAGAAGAGAGACAATGCCACATAAGGGAAGAGATCTTGGCCTGTCTTCAGATGAAGCTAATGCATGGCTTCAATGTTTGTTCTTTCATTTTAGGTACAGGAGGTTGGAAGCCATGATCTTTGGGGTTTCAAAAAGCCAGGAAAATAAGCCACAAGGAGTTTCAGAATAGAGTCTATGTCACTGAAGACCAGAGTAACAAGGAACAACCTCCAAGACCCAGCCCAGTCATAGATAAGATGAGGCTTTTGCCAGCAGTGAAACTGAATGTGGATAAGAACTTGATGAAACCCAAAGTTCTGTAGAAATTGCACTAAGTTTGAGCCAATTATCTCCTGAGACTAAAGTGGGTGAGGAAAGAATGTTCTGAAAGCTTTGGGAGAATGTCCATAATTCTGCTCTTGCCAAATCTTCCAAGTAAATATCTGTTATAAAAGCTAATTGACATTAATTGGTCAAATTAAGGTTTTTTAGGGGTTTTTTTGAGTGCTGCAATCTCCTTTGACATTTAGGTAAGAAGCCTATGGACCTCTCATCAGAATCTTTTTTTTTTAATTCATAATAGAAGAAAATGCTAAATTTCAGTTATAGATTATGGAAAATAAAGATATGTTTTCTCCCATTCAAGTTTATAGAACTCCTGGAAGGATATCTTCAGGCTTTTGTGGAGAATCTAAGCAGTGAAGATACTCTTTTCTTCATTCAGAAACTGATGCTAATTTATCCTGGGATACAGCCTTCAGGCATTCCTTCAAACTGTGCCCATAAGAACAATTTAATCAAAATGGGGAAAAATAAATGCAGAATTATTGCTTTGAGTGAAGACATACCACCCTAGTATATAGCTTTTCTACTAAATAGTAGACTTGGGTTACTAAAGGTTAGATTAGGGCTCCATTCACAGATCACACAGTGAATTTTAAGTAGTGAATACTGACAGAGTACTAGTGTGAAAATGAAGCCAATCAGGCCAAACAGAGATATTTTGAAATTTCCCCCAACTTGAAGGTTCTCCTGAGTATGAAATTAGCAGATATTTCCATGGATTGCAGGTTAAATGGAACTGGAATAACTTAGTCACTGGTAGCTAACAGTGCAGGGAACACCCTGGAATTTGAGACTGAGCCAACAGCATTACAGAAGTGACATCCAACCTCTCAAGGGTGCCCATAGAACTCTGAGAGGGTGGCATTGCCAGACTTGCTCTGGGAGAGTGGGTCTAGGGTTCCTGTTATATATACATTTGTCTATTTCCCCAGTGAGGACACTCCCTCTATCAAAGCAGATAGGTAAACTGTTGGGCAATGTACAGTCTTAGAGACAGATGCGTGGGGTGCCAAGAAATTAATCTGGGCAGCAATCATTTTTAAAGTGTTTACTATGTTCCTGGTATTGTAGTAAGCGCTTGGAGGTACAAACAAAAGCAAAAACAGTCCCTGCTCTCAAGGAACTTGCATTCTAATAGAGAAGACAACATGAAAATTAAAAGAAATGTATAAGATAAATGAGTAGCTAGGTGGCATAAGGTAGATAGAGTGCTGTGCCCAGAGTCAGGAAGATTTGAGTTCAAATTTGGCCTCATATATTTACTAGCTGTGTAAACCTGGGCAAGTCACTTGACCCATTTACCTCAATTTCCATATCTGTGAAATGAGCTGGAGAAGGAAATGGGAAACCATTCCAGTATCTTTGCCAAGAAAACCCCAACAAGGGTCATAAAGAAAAGGACAAGACTGAAAAGGACTAAATAAGAGCAAAAAATGAGATACATAAAGAGTGAATGGAATGTCATCTTAATGGGGAAGACTAGTTAAGATAGTTATTCAGGGTCATAAAGCCAGTTTGTGTCAGAGGTAGACCTTGAACCCAGGCTGTCCTGACTCCAGAGGCCAGCTCTCTACTACAATGCCTTCCTATATTGCTAGTACGGTACATAACAAATAAGTTTTATAATAATACTGGTATTTGGTGACCAACAAAATTCTGAACCAGGAGGTCATTGACAAGGTCAGAATTCTCTTCAATGTTCTAGTGGAACTAATTTTGTATAGATAATAATGTTTGGTTACAGCCTGGAAATATCAATTTATTTCATGCTCAGAAGAACCTTCTAACTGTAAGAAACTTTGAAACATCCTCAGAATGATCTAATTAGGGCAGTCAGTTAGTGTAGAATGCATGGCCTGAAGTCAAGAAGACTCATCTTCCTGAGTTCAAATTTACTTCTGATTTAATTAGTGTAGACATTTACTAGCTGCGTGACCCTGGGCATGTCACTTAACCTGTTTGCCTCACCTTCCTCATCTGCAAAACCAGCTAGAGAAGGAAATGGCAAACCACTCTGTCTGTGGTCGGAAAACCCCAAATAGAGTCACCAAGGTCAGACACAGCTGAAAAATGACTGAAAAAGTCCTGAAAAACAACACGGCCTATTGGTTTTGACACTATTCACTACTTAAATCTGTGTAATATGTGAATGGTAACTAAGTCTAAATTGTTACTGTTAAGCTGAAAAGCTAAATGCTGGGGTGAGGTGCCTGCACCGAAAGCAATAATTCTGTATTTCTTTTCCTCCTGCTTTCGTTAAATTCTCCATTGGACATGGTTTGAAGGAGCCCCTAAAGTCTACCAGTAGTCTAAGGCAAATTTACTTCAGTTTCTGAGTGGGGAAACCAACCTCTTCACTGCCCAGAATCCCCCCAGAAAGTCTGACTTTATCTATGTAGTTTCTGGTGCCTCCATTGGCAAATGCAACTAGTCAATTTAGATCAACATGACTGAAACCCTGCCTTATAAGTAAACACAGGGCATGGTTTACTCAATCCCATGTTAAGTTACACCCATTCATCTCCCTCCCTCCCTCCCTCCATTACATTCTCCTGCCCACAAAGAGCTGATTCCTTCCTTTGCATACATGGAGAAGTGATGATGTACACTTGAGATGGGATGGGATGGTCAACTCTTTAAGGGAAATCACTTCTTCAGGATTCTTTCATCAAGTTAGACTCACAGCGCTTCTCAACCTGTGGGTTATGTTCAATTTGTAACAATGATAATACATTCTGCATATCAGATATTTAAATTACGATTCATAACAGTAGCAAAATTACAGTTAGGAAGTAGCAACGAAAACATGGTCACGGCAACATGAGGAACTGTATTAAAGGGTCGCTGCATTAGGAAGGTTGAGAATCACTGACTTAGAGCATGGGAGAAAGGGTGGTCCACAAAGCTTAGGCCTAAGTGCTGGAGACAGGGACTGGACCTATGATGATTTCACTGGCAGAGGGAACCCCTGGTGAAGAATTTCTTTCACCAGTACAGGTTGGCACCTAGTCATCTAAAGAGAGTTGCCCAGGCACTGAAAAGTTAAGAGATTTGCCTAGAGTCACACCACCAGTGTGTGCCATAGATGAAGTCTTCCTAGTTTTGAGGTCAGCCCTCTGTCCACAAGTTGACTAGGCTTTTCTAGGTGAAATGGAGAAAAAAACCTACAAAGAAGAAAAAAAAGAGCTCCCCCTTTGCCCCTCCCCAGAATACTCTGGTAAAGGATTACTATAAAGTAGTTTGCTTAGAGCAGGTTTTTGTAAATGGTCAAATTCTTCCTTTACTATAGTACCTGAGGGATCAGTATGTTCTCAGGTAATACCAACACACCCACACACCCACACACCCACACACACCTCTGCTTTTGCAGGAATAATTTCTCCCTTTATTTTCACTCTCAAAAGAATCATTTGATATGAGTGATAGAGCTCATCTAGAATGGCCTAAATTACCTTCCCGGAAACGATGTATTTAATAAATTAATGAATCCTCCAAACTTGAATAGAAGCAATTTTTTTTAGCAACAGTAGACTTGAATAACATTTCACATGGTAAGAACAAAATAAATACGTATTTTGTGCTTTTTATAAATAATGCAAAACATGACCCCAATTTTTTTTACATTGCTAAAAATCAGAAAAAAGCCAAATTGAAATCCATCAGATTTGATACAGATCAAAGAACTTTGGCTCTGAAGTAAAATGACCAGGGTTCAAATCCCACCTTTGAAACTTTGTGTGTGTCCTTGGGCAAGTCACTTCCTTCTGCCTCAATTTCCTTAATAGCCTTTGATGTAGATTTGAAGGGGTAAAATATGATTAATTCAGTGGAATTCCTTAAAAATCACACATCTGGGTTTTAAGAAGCCTTCAACCATGTCTCTCATAACAGTCTTGTGTACTATATTGGGGCTCATTGATAAAGTACTTAGGTGTACTGAAAAACCATTCCCGGAGGATGCTAATTAGTGGGTTGATGTCAGCTAGGGGCATGTTGTCGAGATTTACCTTTGTCTCTCCACTGACATTTTTACAGATTCCTTGATGGAGTCGTGGTAGGTATTGCTGAACCTTCAGTTTTGTTCCTGCAGGACTGGTGTACCTCTGAGCTAACAGTCATCCCCAGTGAGCAGTCACTTTACTTCTTTGCCTAAAATGATCTTCAAGGGCCTACTACCTTGGACTGTCTTATTCTGGAGAGGAGCATCTCCCCAATCCGACAAAGGGGTATAGTTCTACTGTAGGCAGGTTTCAGAAAATATCTGAAAAAACAGGTCCAGTTATGAGACCAAATTGGAAAGTCTTCAGAGAAGGGTGACTAAGAGGGTGAGAGGTCTGGAAATCATGCAATATGAGCCTGAGAAAAAGAGTTAAGAGTAAACAGATTACCCCTTTTCATAATCCTTTTTGGATCATCACTCATGTTCTGTCCCTCAACTGGGAGCGGTGTCCCTCAAGGTTCTGTCCTAGGCCCTCTTTCTCACTTTCTATTCATCACAATCTCATCAGTTTCCTAGGGTTCAGTCAGTATCTCTAGGTAGATTTCCTAAATGCTATATCCAGCCCTAACCTCTCTCCTGAGCTCTAATCTTTCATCACCATATGTTATTGTCATTCAGTTGTTTCTGATTCTCTATGACCCCATTTGGGGTTTTTTTTGGCAAAGATACTTGAGTGATTTGCCATTTCCTTCTCCAGCTCATTTTATAGATGAGGAAACTGAGGCAAACAGGGATAAGTGATTTGCCCAGGATCACACAGCCACTAAGTGTTTGAGGTCAAATTTGAACTCAGAATGATGAGTCTTCCTGACTCCAGGCCTAGCATTCTATCCACTGTGCCACTTAGATGCTCAATATTAGCCATTTCCATTTGGATATCCCAAAGGATTTCAAACTCAAAACCATAAAAACAGAACTTATTATCCTCCCACTTAAACTTAACACTCCTCCAAAGTTTCCTTTTTCTATTGAGTGTACCCTCTTCCTTCTAATCACCTAGACTTGCAACCTCAACTTCATATTCTTCAATGACTTCCTAATTGGTTTTCCTCCAATCCAGGCTCTACAAGGTTGCCAAAATCATCTTAAAGCACAGGTGTGGCCAGGTTACTCTCCTGCTCAAAAACCTTCAGTGGATCCCTACAGCCACTAGGATAAAATACTAACTTCACCTGATCATTTAAACTTTCACAATTTGATGTCACATTCTGAAGTTTACCTTCTCAGACTTATCTCACATCACTTTCAGCCTGTTTTGGCCAAATGTCTTAACTATCTTTCCCCTGAACTTGGCCTTCTACCTCCCACTTCCACATGATTGGGTAGGCCTGAAATATACTACCTTTCCATGTGTCTTTTAGAATACCTTGATTTATTTATGTACCATTTCCAACTTGGAATATTTCATGATCTCCTCCCTTCCTTAAATTATCTTGTACCTACTTACCATAGGATCATAGATTTAGAGCTGAAAAAGCCCTTAGAATTCATTGGGTCCAACTCCCTCCTTTTACTAATGAAGGATCTGAGCCACAGAGATACTAGGTCACTTGCCCAGGGTCATACAGTAAATATCCGAGGCAGAATTTGAAGCTAGGTCTTCCTGATTTAGAATCTAGGGCTTTTTGTACTCCACTTACCCATGGGGCAATTGTTAGCTTCTTGAGAGCAGGGACAGTTTCTCTTCTGTCTTTGTATACCTGGGTCCTTGTAAAGTTAACCTTGATCATTAGAGGCATCTGATAAATGCTTGCTGAATTGACTAACTCGTTTACAATTAAAAGGCCATCAGATGGAAGGAGAATGAGATTTACTTTATGTTTTTCCAGAGGGCAGACCTAAGACAGATGGTTGCAAGCTAATCAGTTCTGTTTTGGATATACTGGGTTTAAAATGCCAAAGGCACATCCAGTTTAAAGATGTCTACTAGGCAGTTAGTGATGCAGAACCGGTGCTCAAGAGAAAGATTAGGTTTAGATATACAGTGGTCTGTAGAGAGGAGATGACTGAACCCAACAGAGTTGATAAGAACATCATCAAGAGAGAATATAAGAAGAAAGAAGGGTAGCTTCCTTCTCCTCCTTCTCCTCCTCCTCCGCCTCCCTCGCCTCCTCCCGCTGCCGCTGCCACCGCCCTGAGTCACAGCCTGCGCAGCTCCGGCCGCTTGGTCCCTGCAGCAGCCACAGATCTCAAATATTCAGAAGCCTTACAATATGGCAGACATTGACAACAAAGAAACTGAATTTGACCAACAAGATATGGAAGATGTTGAAGAAGTGGAGGAAGAAGAAACTGGTGAAGATGCAAACAGCAAAGCTCGTCAATTAACTGTTCAGATGATGCAGAATCCTCAGATTCTTGCAGCTCTTCAAGAAAGATTGGATGGTTTAGTGGGAACATCAACTGGATACACTGAAAGCTGGAAGCGACGTGTGAATGCCCTCAAAAATCTTCAGGTGAAATGTGCACAGATAGAAGCCAGGTTCTATGAGGAGGTTCATGCCCTTGAAAGAAAACATGCTGTTCTGTACCAGCCGCTTTTTGATAAGAGAAGTGAAATCATCAATGCAATTTATGAACCTACAGAGGAAGAATGTGAATGGAAACCAGATGATGATGAAGAGATTTCAGAAATGAAAGAGAAGGCTAAGCTTGAAGAGGAGAAAAAAGATGAAGAAAAAGAAGACCCCCAAAGGAATTCCTGAATTTTGGCTGACTGTTTTTAAAAATGTTGACTTGCTCAGTGATATGGTTCAGGAACACGATGAACCTATTCTGAAGCACTTGAAAGATATTAAAGTGAAGTTCTCA
>CM053598.1:134641466-134662310 GCA_028646575.1 Pseudocheirus occidentalis | reverse complement strand
CTTCTCACTTAGCGTTAATTCATATAAGTCTCTCCAGGTAATTATGAAGTCCATCTCCTTCCCATTTCTTATAGCACAATAGTATTCCATCACATTCATATACCATAACTTGTTCAGCCAATTGATGGGCGTCTCCTAAGTTTCCAGTTTTTTGCCACCAGAAAGAGAGCTGCAGTAAATAGTTTTGTATATATGGGTCCTTTTCCCACTTCTATGATCTCTTTGGGATACAACCCTAAAAGGTTGTGTCAAAAGGTATGCAATTATTTATAGCCCTTTGGGCATAGTTCCAGATTGCCCTCCAGAATGAGCCTTATTTATTTTTGCCTCATTTATACCTATGAAGAACTTAGAAAAATGTCTCTAGAGTACTTTTATATACACATATGTATTTGTTCATGTTTTTGAAAATCTGTGCTTCATTCCAAACTATCTATAGATCATTTTGTTTGTGATCTTCAGAATAACTTTTACTGTGGAAGTGTTTTTATTTACTAGAAATTGGTTTCAACATTTTCCTGATATGGTAGAAAATTGTACTTTAATGGCTAGTAGTAGCTTATACCTAAACACTAAGCTGTAGCACAAAATTTTATAAATGGTAATTCTTTATTTCACTAGAAGTAATTTTCTAGTTTTGAAGGCTTTTCCTTACTGCTAATATTGAATAGATTATTTTTCCACAGAACCTTGGACTAGTAAAAATACTGTTTGGATTTGTGTAGGTTATTTATGTAAATATGTGAATGTAGCTAAATACAGTCTTAATGTTTATATTTCATTTTGGACAAATTTAAGCACTAATCATTCAGTTTAAAAGCATTTTAATTCTCTTTTGGTTCTCAAAGTTGTAAAGAGGTCAAAGGTCAAGGAAGAGCTAGTCTCCTTTCAACAGTAAAACTTTAGAACATATTCTACATCTCTTCATGGAACTATTTGAACAAACAGGGCAGAATAAACTTGTTTTTATTCTAATGGAATCAGTGGATACCAGTACTTATTTCTGTTTTAGGTTGTTAATGTATTTGATTTGTAATGGCAATTTTTATATGATACTGTATTACAAACAAATCTTGCAGTTAAGGTTTTTAGAAACCTTATCATTTTACATCATTTATGCAGGGGGTAAGAAGGATGATAGAGTGAAGGCTGGTTGTCAATATATGGTTGCCTTAGAATGTGGAATGCTAATGCTGAAAGGAATCTTAGATTATCTAGTCCAACACTATTTACAGATGAGATAATTGAAGCCCAAAGTGTTTAAGTAAGTAGCCAAATGAATGGGAGCTTCCTGGCAGCAATGAGACCCTTTTTGAGATTAGGTAGTATGAATTTATAATAGCTCAGGTCACCATAGTGTAGACTTCTTCCTCCAGCCTAGTTGGCTATTCCTGTGCATAGTAGTTGAAGAACTGAATGGTAGGCTAATAAAGGTAACCAGAGATTGGCAAGGCAGGAATAGCAGGGAGACAAGAGGTCATTGGCAATACCTTGTTGAAGTGACTGCTTTTTAAAGCCAAAATTATAAATGGGAAAAGGTAAAGCCACAGCCAGGGTGATGGAATGGAATAACAGAGAAATTGAGGCTGATGTTATCATAAATGAGCAAAAGACAGAAATGAGGCAGTGGGGGAGGTACAGGGAAAGGAGATCATAACTAAAATAATGGAGAAAGGAAGGAAAGTAGGAAGAAATGAGATAAGTGGAGAAGAAAAGCAGAGAAAAGATCAGATTAACTAGGCAGACATTTTGTCTTACTTGTTTTTGAAAACAGTTTATTACAATGGACTTTTGTGTAAATGGAGCTAGAACTGACTGGCAGGTATGTTAGGATTCTGTAGAACATGACCCCTAGGAGTTAGCCTCCTTAATGAGATGATCTCAAAGGTCCCTACCAGCTTTCAGTCCTATGATCTCTTATAAATAAGAAAAGTTATAGACACACTTGAAATCTACATATACTTGAATAGACATAGAATTTAAATGCAAATGCATAGTCTATGTAAATGTAACATTTTGTATCTTTAGATCTTTTTCTGTAAAGTTGTATTTTAATTTTGGATGGGGTGCTATTCTTTTTTTTTTTTTTCTTTTTGGCAGGGGGAAGGCTGGGCAATTGGGGTTAAGTGACTTGATCAAAGTCACAGGGCTAGTAGGCGTTAAGTGTCTGAGGGCAAATTTGAACTCAGGTCCTCCTGACTCCAGGACTGATACTTTATTCACTGTGCCACCTAGTCTCCCCTGATGGGGTGTTATTCATAACAAACTGACTTGATTTTTCTTGGAAAAATACTTCTTTTTTATCAAGGTAAAATTTTACGTTATAAAGATTAGTTTCAATATATAGAAGATCAAGAAGAGCAATAAATCTGAGATATTCTCAGTATTTGTGTTTTAAGAACTACCCTCCTTTCTCCCCTAGCTTACAGTTTAATTTTGCCCCGGGACAAATTGGGGGAGGAGTCTTAAGTTGGGTACTCTTTTGAAAGATACACCAAAGGGTTAATAAGAAATTATAGTAAAAGGCAGGGTTCTGCTTAGGCTAACATTTAATTTGGATTATTAAGAGAACAATGTTTAAAAATTGGTAATAACATGGGAAAGGATTCAAGGTCTAGAGTGCAAGTAAAATGTTAAATGTATTTTTATAACATTTTGTGTGCTCTAAGAAGGTGCCAAAAAGAAGGGAGACACACATTTATAAAGCACCTCTTTTGTGCCCAGCAGTATGCTAAGCACTTCACAAACGTTATCTCATTTGGTCTTCACAAACGCCCTAGGACAGAGATGCTGTTATTATCATCATTTTACAGTTGAGGAAACTGAAGTAGACAAGTGAAGTGATTTGCTCAAAATCACAGCAAGTGTCTGAGGATTTGAACTCAGGTAGAAATAGAGAAAATAGAGAAAAACCTGAGTGCAGGCCCATCACTTTATCTACTGTGTCACCCAGCTATGTTGAATATCTCAACGTATGCAAATGAATTCTTTGTGACATAGGTTTCTCCAAGAACAGCCGCCATCTATGTTTATGACACTGTGCAAGCTAATAATAAGTACAGTGCCCATCCTGAGATGCTGAAGACATTTGGTCCTGGTACCCTGGTATTCTGCTTAGAACTGAAGTGGGCTTGTTAGATTGTGGTCTGTAGTTGGCAAGCAGAATTTGCCATGGCGAGCCCTAGAGAGCACAGAGACAGTTATCCAAATGAATTAAAGTCCAGGTTTCTTTGGGAGAGTCCAACTAAACTGTAGCAAAATGTCTTCACTTTAAATGAACTGATTTCATTGATTCATAGTACTTCCTTGTAGTCGTAACTTCTTCACGTATTAATATTAAATGGTTGTAATGCATTAATCTGACCCCAAAAAAAGTTATCATTTGGTGGCTAAACGTGATGATGAACCTTTCTACATGTTTCAGTTTGGTGGAAGTTGTCAAAAAGCTTTGTTCTGCTGCTATGGCTTTTGAGCACTCAGGATCACTTCCTTTCCATAAGAAATAATTGAAACAACACTGCAGAAGATACAAATCTCTTTCTTTACCTTAAAAAATTACCTTTCCCTCTGTTTTTATTGTAATCTAGTTATTTCAACATTTTTGAAAAAGAAGAAATAATCTTTGTCGTTAAGATTCTTAGAAATAGGGCCTAAGCAGGGTAGAGTCAAAAGAGGGGGTATATTTAAATTGAGGGGGCACCCCCTTGGCTAGTATGACTGCAACTCTGTTTCTTTGAAGAAATTAGGTCATATTTGAGAATAATTATGGAAAGTTATTAGTTATATGAAGTTTGTAAGGCTGGAGTCAGTGAGAAACAGAGCAAGCAGAATTTTGAACACTAAATTTCTGTTTTTTGTCAAAACAGAGTATGTATCATGGTTGTGAGGCTAAGTCCCCAAATTGTCATTTGAGAGAGAGCAGAGTAGTATCCCTTATGTGATATAATTCCTTAACTACAAATTCCAGAATCCTTTGAAAATAGACTAGCCATTACCAGAAAGGACAGTAGAAGCCAAAAAATTGTTTCTGGGCAGGATTTTCAGTTGTGAAAGTGAGTAATAAATTATGCCTGATGGTCTACATATTTCACAGAAAAGTAGTAAAATAAAACCGAATTAGTACCTGTAAGGAATTTTTTACTTTATTTTTGCCATAATAGCAGTAAGTACATAAACTAGACCTGGAAGGAATTAAAAAAGAAGTTACATGGAGACAAAAGCATGCCATTTAGTCCTTAGGATTGATTTCTAAGATAAGGCTTTGGTAAGTGGTCAAGGTGAAGTTACCAACAACCATGTCATATGATGAGATGTGATCTTTAGTAATAATAAAAAAAGATAATGTAACCATAGGCAAAAGAAAACTTTTTAAAGTAATTGTATTCCTAATAAAATGTGTCTTAAAATTTCAGGCTTATGGCCTAAGCTGTCTGGACTCTGTCTAGGTTTTTTTCCATTATTTTGATTTTTTTTTTTTACACTATTATATTTGGTTTCATGAGACTTGAAGACATATAGAATCTTAACAGTGAATAGGCTTATTTATAAATAGTTTTCAGCTATGATGCCTTAGCATCACTTGGGCTTTCCATTATTAGGACCAAAAATTGCACAATAATTAGTATTTTAGAATATAATTCCAGAATTAAAGTAGAAAATTAGTTTCATGAGATTATATAAAATTACTCAAATTTAACTCTCCTTTTAAAAAACTGGATCACACCACCAAGTATTAAGCACCTACTACGTGCCAGATATTATGAAATACTAGGAATATAAGTACAAAGAATGAAACAATCCTACACAATGAGTTTACATCCTAGAGAGGCAGCAATTACACATAAAAATGCATGGATTACTTATTTATTAGGGTTGCCCTGAGGCCTCTCATAAGCAGAGAACAATCCATTTCCTTCTATAAATTCTCACCAATCCAGCATTGGAATATTCCTTTACTGTATTTAATTTGCAAATTCATCGATTTTGCTTTTATTTATTTATTTTTTGGAGGGGGAGGGCAGGGCATTTGGGATTAAGTGACTTGCCTAAGATTACAGGGCTAGTAAGTGGTAAGTGTCTGAGGCTGAATTTGAACTCAGGTCCTCCTGACTCCAGGGCTGGTGTTCCATTCACTGTGTCACCTAGCCACCCCCAAACTCGTCAGTTTTGATGAAAATACTGCTACAGTGCAATTTCATTATTTAAAAATAATTTTTTTTTTGCATATTTCCTTTTGGAAATTTACACAGTAAATATAAAAAAAAAACAGCCATCCCACAGGCATAAAGGAAAGGAAGAACATATTTACTTGTTTAAAAAAAAAATGCTTTGTAGCTGAATGAACATAAGTTGGGAAGTTCATAACATGGACATGACCAAAACATTTTCTTGTTATCCTTCCTCGTTTGTGTTTAAATATCTGTAGAATTTGACTCTTTACTTGGACTTTTCAGCTCTCCACAGATGTAAAGGAAAACAGAAAAGCATTATTTAAATTCCAGTATGGCATAAAAAGCTTTAACACTTCTCTTAGGTGAGAAAGAAAAGCTTGCAGTGTGTTTTGCCAATTACTAGAAGTAAGCTCTAGAGACAAAAAAAAAGTTGCAAAAATGGAAAATCAGAAGACCTAATGAAAAACTTTTTTAAAAAAATAGATTGGGTTTTAGGAGGTTTTTGAAGTATGTAGCCTTGATTCATCAGTGAAATGTTAATAAATCCAATCAGTCAATAAATGAAGCATTTATTAATTGCCTGTCATATGCTAGAATTCTATTGCTGGGATGGAGATACAAAACCAAAAATGAAACAGCTCCTGCCCTCAAGGAACTTATATTCTATTGGGGAAATGACCTGTACACAATTGCTTAAAGACAAAATACAAGGGAATTCTTTTATCGGAATGGGATCACTAGCCTTGGTGGGGGAGAGATTTGGAAAGACGGGCTGGCAGTTGAACTGGGGTTTGAAGGAAACTAAGGATCATAAGATACAGAGGTAAGGTGGCAGTACATTCAACAGGAGATGGAATATCACATACTCAGATATGTATTCATACACACACATATATATACCCTCCTATATAGATATGTGTGTATACATATATACATGTGTATTCCCTTCACCTATCCTCATACTGAGAAAAGTTTCATTAAGTTACAGTTATCATTTTTCCATGTTGGCATGTAAATAGTTCAACTCTGATAAACTCCTTATGATTTCTTTTCCATGCCTACCTTCTCATGCTTGTATTTGAATGTCAAATTTTCTATTCAATTCTGGTTTTTTCATCAAGAATGCTTGGAAGTCCTCCACCTCATTGAATGACCATATTTTCTCCTGGAACATTATACTCAATTTTGCTGGGTAGGTGATTCTTGGTTTTAATCCTAGCTCCCTTGATCTCTGGAATATCATATTTCAGGCCCTTCGATCCCTTAATTTAGAAGCTTCTAGATCCTGGGTTATGCTGATTGTATTTCCACAGTATTCAGATTGTTTCTTCTTGGCAGCTTGTATTTTCTCCTTGATCTGGGGACTCCAGAACCTGGCTATAACATTCCTAGTAATTTTCTTTTGGGGATTTTTTTCAAGAGGTGATCAGTGAATTCTTTCAAGTTCTGTTTTGCCCTCTGGTTCAAAAATATCAGGGCAAGTTTCCTTGAGAATTTCTTGGAGGATGCTTTCTAGGTTCTTTTTTTGATCATGGCTTTCAGGTAGTCCAATAATTTTAAAATTGTCTCTCCTGGATCTATTTTCCAGGTCAGTAGTTTTTTCAAGGAGATATTTCACATTGCCTTCTATTTTTTCATTTGTTTGGATCTGTTTAATAATAACTTGATTTCTCATAAAGTCATTTGCTTCCATTTGCTCCACTCTAATTCTGAAGAAATTATTCTCTTCAGAAAGCTTTTGAGATTCTTTTTCTGTCTGGCAAATTCAACTTTTTAAGGCATTCTTCTCATTGGCTTTTTGGGCCTCTTTTGCCATTTGAGTTAATTTATTTTTTAAAGTGTTATTTTCTTCAGTCAGGTAGTTGACTCTCTCTTCATGATTTTCTTGCATCATTCTCATTTCTCTTTCCAGTTTTTCTTCCACTTTTATTTGGTTTTCAAAATCCTTCTTAAGCTGCTCTATGGCTTGTAATCAGTTTACATTTTTCTTGGAAGCTTTTGGTACAGGAGTTCTGACTGTGTAGTTTTCCTCCCGTTCCATGCTTTGATCCTTTTTTGTCACCAAAAGAATCTAAAGTTGCATTGCTAGGTTTGCTTTGCTTCCTTTACCTACTCACATTGCCAGTCAATTACCTGACTTTTAGGTTCAGGCGCACTCTGCTTTCAGAGGGGAGAGCTCTGTCCCAAATCTCTGGGGTTTTCACAGCTGCTGGAGGTATTAGGAGGCCACTGTTTCTGTAGCCTCCACCAGCTTTGGCTCACTGAAAAACACACCTCAGGACCACCACCCAAGACCGAGATCCCTATCCAGGCAGCTCAAGGCAAGAGCACTTAGCCCCTGAATGATCTCTTGGTCCCCCTGCAATCTGCAGTTAGGGAGCTTCTGAAGCAGCCACGTGGAGGCGGCTGCAGGGCCCCTGCTTCAACTTCTAGTCCTGGGGCAGTCAGCCAGATCCTCTCTCCCCCAAATTTATCTGAATTCCACTGATCTTTCACTTAGTCCTTGTGTCTTATGGGTTGGTAATTTTGGAAAACACCACAGCTGCCAGTGATTTGCACTCCAGCCTCTGCTTGTTCTGGTGGCCCTAGGGCTCCAGCCACAGGTTCATGTGGTGTTGGTCTGGGCTCCCAGTGCCCTGCAGTGAACCCCTTCCCATCTGCCTGCCAGGCTGCCTTCAACTGGAGCTTTGTTACTCTGTCATTTTGTGAGTTCTGTAGCTTTAAAATTTGTTTAGAATGTTTGAGGTGGTTATAGGGAGAGCTGTGGAGTTTTGCTGCTTATACACCACCATCTTGATTCCTTTCTTTGAGGTTTTACTTGTAAATGTTTTGAAGTCGTTTTCTTCTTTGGGGTTTGTGTCTTGAGTATCCTATCTCTATAATAACTTTTTACAACAGGATTCTTTTTTTTTTTAATTGCTCATTCTTCCAGCCTACTTCCTGACCTCAAACTTGATGTTAGTATCCATTTCACCTGTTATTGAGTGTTGTATTAATACCAGGATGTCAGGGACAGCTTAGTCTAAGGACCTGCAAGCCATCACTGCTAAGTGGTCTTACAATAATAACAATGATAATAGCTAGCATTTACATGGTGCTTACTGTGTGTTAGACCCTGTGCTAGTATTATCTCATATGATCTTCATAACAACCCTGAGATGGTAGTTATCTCCATTTTATAGTTGAGGAAACTGAGGCTGAGAGAATTTCCCAGGGTCACCCAGCTAGTAAGTGTCTGAGGCTGGATTTAAATTCAGGTCTTCCTGACTGCAGGCCCAGCACTCTCTCTATTGCACTACCCAACTGTCTAATCTCAATCAGGGCAGAGTATGATGACTGCCTCCTTGATCTGAACTCTTCAAGTTCCTGACTTGGGTTTGCATATAAGTAAGAGCAGAGTGCTGCTACACTCAAACCTCCTCAGCTAGCTGGGAAGCTGCAGGTTCGGGCTGATGAAGCTGCAGGGCCCTCTTTGGTCTGGGATTCCTGCCCCAGTTATTCTTAAGAGGCTTTGTGCTGGGCTAAGAGCTAGATGTGAGACTTTTGACCCTGGAGTACCATGCCTGGATCCAGGTCCATCCTGAATCTATGGCCTGAAACAGTGTAGAGGGCAACAAAGCTGCCAAATGGCACCTTTTCCGATAACTGTGATTCTAGTGGTGCCCCATGTGGGTCTGGGACTTCCTCTTGCTCTGTTACATAGCTTTCTTCATTGGAGGTACTTCATTGGAGTACTTTATATATGCTCCTTTCCAAATTCTATCCCCAGTATGACTGTCTATGCCAGTTTGGTCTAGGAAAATGACTTCTCACTTTTTCTTGGATTTACTCACCAGGATTTGTTCTGCTGCATTTTCTTTATCTATTTGGAGGAGTGTGACCTATAGAAGGAAGGACTCTACCAGTTTGGTTTTCCCTTGCTCCCATATTTAATTTCTAGATAGATTATGATAGAATAACACAAGGCTAAATGGTTGTTCTTAATAACTACTTTTGGTTGAATATGGTTCTAGGTAAAAATTCTAACTTCTGCATGAAACATGAAATATACTGGCCGCACAGTCATCCAGTTAAATACTAATTAAAAAGCATTGCATTAGTATTAAATATTACTGTTAATCACTTTTTCATGGGACGAATAAATGCCTCTAGCAGGATTACCATTTTTAAAACAGGAATAAAGCAATGTTAAACTTTTTTGAGGAAGGAAAACTTAAGCATAATTTCATTTTTCGTCAACCTTAATAATGGCTGGTCTTTATGCTGTAAAAGATAATCAGTTCAACCACGTTTATATTCCAGTTAGCTTTTTTTTTTTGCTTTTTTTGGAGGGCAGTTGGGGTTAAGTGACTTGCCCAAGGTCACACGGCTAGTTTTTGTGTTAAGTGTCTGAGGCCGGATTTGAACTCAGGTGCTCCTGACTCCAGGGCTGGTGCTCTATTCACTGCGCCACCTAGCCGCCCCTAGTTAGCTTATTTTCTATATATTCATACAGAAGCTAACAAACTTGAATAAACAGACGTTTGCATTTATGTCTTCGCCTTCTTGTACAAACTGGTTGGATCACTAAGGGCTTCTTAGCTTTTCTTTGTACTGTTCCATCGTTTTTATTTCACCTTATTGAAAGCATTTCCTTGTCTATGTTTTCAACATAACTTTGTGGTCAGAAACTTTTCAGCTTTCTTGCCTCTGACAGAGCTCTGCTATAGCTATTTCAAACAACAGCTTGAGCTTTTCTCAAGCTATTTCAAGAAACAAAACAAAGATGAAACGGCTCATTTTATAGAGATATCTTCTAGGGGAGTATACTACAGTTGGAACTAGCTGTCCATCTGTCATGTAGATAATTAGGTAGTCACTGAGGGTAGGTAAAGGATAAAAGTCAAGCCAGTCAAAGCACTTGTGTTACCTTAAGGATCCAAAATGAAATGCTCAGAATGTAGGAAAAATTAACTCACTAGGGTAGATAGAGAATTTTTAGAATCAAGAGAGAAATTAAACAGTTCCAGTTGGTCTTTTAGATAATTTATAGTAAATAATTTTTAGGATTTTTTTTGTTTATCTGCCACTAGGTTAGTTAATCATTTTAAAGGACATTTAGCAACATGATCTTGCAATAATGACCACTGGATGAAATGGAAGGTTTGTTTTGTAGGTTTCATTGCTTTTAAATGACTAGTAGAACATTTTCAAGAGCCTTAAGTATAATACAGAAGAGAAAAAAAAATCTTTTTTAATGGAGTATATATCTAGCTATTACTTTAGAGGACAACTTCTGTAGTCAGTCATTCACTGAAACGAAAATTTTTGTTAGAATTAAGTGCAAAAGAGAAAAATAGTGAAAAGACATTCTGTGACTTGGCAGAGGAATTATGTACTGAAAATGAGAATTTAATACCTTAAGTTATAAACTTTATTCTTTGTGTGACTTGGGGGAAATCACAACATACCTAGATTTTGTTTTCTTTGATACCCGTTTCTCCTTTGATCAACAGGAATTTGGAAAATTATGAGATTAACTACATGAAAGTACTTTGAATTCAGGAAAATTGCTGAATAAAAAGCTAAAGCATTAATTCTTTAAAACTAGTTTTAAAGTTTGGGGCTTTAAGAAGCATAGAGCCAGATCTATGAATATAAAATAGTAATTATGATCATGATGGACTGATGCAATTAAAGAAATAGGAAAGATGTTTTTCCTAGCTAGACATAGTAAGTGATTACATAATCTTTTGTCTTCCATTCTTAACAAATTATTATAAGAAGTATCTTTCCCAAGATTAGGGAATTTGTATTTACATTAACCACTTTTACTTAACTAGGTTTGGGCTAATCATTTCAGTCATATTTGACTCTTTCTGACCCCACGTGGAGTTTTCTTGGAAGAGATACAGGAGGGATTTGCCATTTTCTTGTACAGTACATTTTAGAGATGAGGAACTGAGACAAACAAGGTTAAGGTACTTGCCCAGGGTCATTCATGTAACCAGTAAATGTCTGAGGGCAAAGTTGACTTCAAGACTTCCTGATTCAAGGCCTGGTGCTCTAGCCTCTTTACCAACAAATGGACAAATTACTTAACCCCTCTCTTTTTCCTTAGCTGCAAAGTATGAATACTTATACCCATGGTATCTGCCTGACTGGGTTGTAGAGCTAAATAAGGGACTATGGTTATGGTTAGAACACTTGACAAACTTTAAACTTCAGAACAATATGTGAAGTTGGTTGTTGTTATTTTGGGAAATATATCTGTGGAAGTCCCACAATCTAAAAATGAGCCCAGTTCTCTGAATCATGGATCACATGAGATTATTGTGCCCTAGCAGGATTTTCTGTAGTTTTTTAAAGAGGTCAAGTCTTCATTCCTTCCATGTGAACCCATAATTTTAGATAAGGTAGATCCACAATTAGAAGAGTTGAAACTACTGTTTTGTGGTTAAAGCAAAGAACTGAGAAGGAGAAAGAACCCCGTTTTTGTGTACCCTTGTAAGATATTTAACAGAACAATAACTTTATTAATAAATTTTAGTTCAAAGGAAAAGTTACTTTAACATTTGGAACCAGATTTTCTTGACCATTTTAAAAATAATATTTCATTTTTTCCCAGTTATATGTAAAGAAAATTTCTAACAGTCATTTAAAAAATTTTTGAGTTCCACATTTTCTCCATCCTTCCCTTACCTCTGCTAACAAGTTTATATCGGTTATATTATTGAGCATTTAAAAAAAAAATCCTTTATACAAGGGAAGAAAACAGTTGGGAATTGTGTTAATTAACTGCTTTAGAATACTATTTGCAGCCTGTTTTTGTTGGCCTTGTATTTTTAATCTACTGCATGTCTAGATAGAAGTGAGATCTAAGGCCTTTCCTATGTGATAGCTATATTTTGAGAAATAACCACGTGATATGCACGTTCACAGACGTCTTTGTACTTTAGGAACCACATATTGAACTAATCCACCCATAGTTAATTTATGTAATATATGTATATTTATAAATACAAAATTAATATTGACTAACATTTAAACACTAAAGATACATGGTAATTCTCAAAGCCATTCTGTGTTGCAAAGCAGCTGTTCTTTCCAAATGTGTGGGAGGAGTTGCTCTTCTAAGAACAGCAGTTACACTTCTAACCAAGTTGATTATGTCATCAATGAGTGTAACTTCTGTGCCAAAATGTTCTTTTGCCATGTATAATACAGATAACGTTTTTGTTATGTTTACTTGTGCTCTTCTTAGGCCACTAAAATTACTTAACTGCATTCAGCTGAAGTTAAAATTTAAAAATTTTTCAGTTTGAAATTATGTAGAAAGTAGTAGTTGCATTTAATAATAGTTCTTGCTGCTCTTTTATTCACTATAGAAACAAGGAACAAAGCTATTAGAAATGAACCTTCAGGTCACAGAATACTTTGTGTCTATCTGCCTCCTTAATATTAGTCTTAAACTTGCTAATTGAAATTGAAGGTGATTTAAAGTAGATACAGTAGTGTAGATCATTTGTATATTTAACTTCTTGTACAGCTTGGCTTTAGCCCACCTTTCCATAGTAATTTCGTTTTTCTCTTCATGTAGCCTACTTTACAGCCAAGTTGGCTTATTCAGTGTTTTCTGAATTCAGTATTCTATCTCCTGCTTTTGCATACTTTGTACCAGCTGTCCCACATTTTTGGAACTTACTCTCTCTCTTTGGGGGGGGTGTGTGTGTGTAAGCGTCTGAGGCTGGATTTGAACTCAGGTCCACCTGACTCCAGAGCTGGTGCTCTATTCACTGCGCCACCTAGCCGCCCCAGCTTACTCTCTTCTTACCCCTGCTCCTTTGAACACTTGCTAGAAGACTCAGTTAAGTGTCTCAATGGATAGAGTGCTGGATCCCAAAATCAAGAATACTATAGTTCAGATCTGGCCTCAGACACTTACTTGCTGTGTGACGTTGGGCAAGTCATTTAACTTCTCTCTGCCTCAGTTTCCTCATCTGTAAATTAGGGATGATAATAATAGCTCCTGCCTCCAAGAGTTATTGTGATGATCAAAATGAGAAAATATTTATAAAGCTCTTAGCATTTAATGAATGCTTGTTTCCTTCCTTCTTTTTCATCCTCTTAAGTTCTTCCTGATTCTCCTGTTTGTAACAACAACCCTTTATACATTATTTTCCTCTTCCTCCTCCTCCTCCTCCTCCTCCTCCTCCTCTTTTAGAATGTAAACTTAACTGAGAACAGACACTTTTTTGTTTTTTCATTTGTATCTTTTGCACCTTGCACCATAGTAAGTAAGATACTTGTTGAATTTAATTAAATAAGATTCTTTTTGTCACCTTTGTACACATCTAATACTCAGGGATGCTCTAAAGTAGTGGATCTCAACTTTCCTAATGCCGCGACCCTTTAATACAGTTCCTCATGTTGTGGTGAACCCCAACCATAATTATTTTCATTGGTACTTCATAAATGTAATTTTGCTACTGTTATGAATCATAATGTAAATATCTGATATGCAGGATGTATTTAAATTGAACATAACCCACAGGTTGAGAACTGCAAAATCCTTTGAGTTTGTTTTAGGATCTGGATTAAGACAGAAGCAAGACTCAATCTAATTTTACCTGTAGCATCAAACCACTCTGGATAGTGACAGTGGAGAGGCAGAATCTGGCAGTTTTGAATATTTGAGGGCAGAGGTTCTTAACTATGGTTATATGAGGAGATTTTAGGAAATCCACAAATTTGAAATGGGAAAAAACCCACACCTTTATTTTCCTTAAAATCTCAATGAAATTTTACTTTTCCTTTCAAATATAATTTTTAAAAACACAGTCTCAGAAGGTTCCACTATTTTGCCAAAGGGGTCCTTGCATGCCACAAAAGAGGTTAAGAGCTCCGATTGTAGGAAGAGCTCTGAGGTATCTGAGCCCGGCTAGAAGCCAGCAGGATCCAAATGAAGGTTTTAGAATTCTTGATGAGGCCTAGAAATGGCACCTCCCAGAATGTGTACCTAAGCAAAAGTTGGACCAAAATCGAAAGCCATAGAATGACTAAAAGAATACCAAGCCTCCCCTGGCTCACCACCCTAATCTTTAAAGTGGTTCTAGAGATTTCTAAAGTATGATTGAAGTTGATGAATAAAACTTTCCTGAGCAGACCTGCCACCTTGTAAAATACAAGAGGATGAGTGCATTCCAATCACCACTTTGGATCATCATCATCATACATTGACACAAAAATCACCAAGGGGGAGGATACCCATTATCACCATTTTTCTGAAAATTAATCAACTCAAGCAAAACTGCTTGTTGCAAAATAAGGATTTTTTGCAGTCATTTGGTTTTCTATTTGTATGAGATAACTACTTTATTGACTGCCAGAGTTAAGAGTTAAGATCTTGGAAGATTCAAACAGTGGGAGAAACCAGTAAGATCAAAGTTAATAGGGGTAGATGTATTTATTCTTTTAAGATTTTTTGAGTGAACTTGGCTTTTTTTGTGGAAAAAAATATCCGGGGATTTTGATGGACCACAGATTAGATATAAGTTTATGATGTAACATATGAGCTAAAAAAAAAAAATCCTATTATGACCCTACATTGTGTTGAGGGTGTCCAGAATGATGGTTCTGCTAAACTATGTTATATTTACTTTGTATATAGTTATATTTATTTCCTTTTTTTTTTTAACTTTTTTGCTTTTTGAAGGGGCAGTTGGGTTTTAGTGACTTGCCCAAAGTCACACAGCTAGTAAGTGTTAAGTGTCTGAAGGCGGATTTGAACTCAGGCCCTCCTGACTCCAAGGCCGGTTATTCAGTGTGCCACCTAGCCGTCCCTATATTTATTTACCTTATGTTTATGCTACACGTATTTGTATATGTAGTTTCTGTCTCCCCATCAGATTGTAAACTGTTTGAGAGAGACATTTTTGGAGATGGCAAATGTGGGAAATTGTTTTGACAGACTATGCAGCCTATGTATGTAGGGCTTTATTTTTGTTTTGTATTTTTGTTTTTAGTTTGCTAAGAGATAACTGGTAATAGGAAGAACGTTAAAGTTTTTTTTTTTAGTGGATATGTGACTTGAATATTAAGGATCCTATAAAACATTTTTTAAAAATAGAATATAATTGAGAGGAGCAGAGCCAGGAGAACATTGTACACAATTACTGACATTGTATCTGTGATGTATCTTTCATAGACTGGACTCCTCAGCGATGCAGAGCTATCCACATCCAAAGGAAGATTTATGGAGTTTGAATGCAAATTGAAGCAAACTACTTGCTCTCTTTTGTTTTGTTCTTTCTCAGTTGTTTGTTCCATTGGTTATAATCCTTTATAGCTTGAATAATGTCTAATGTATGTGAAGGTGTTTGTATAACATGTATTGGTTTGCATGTAGCAATGGGGGGGGGAAGGAAGGAGAGTGGAGAAGGAGGGGAAAAACTTAGGAACTCAAAAACTTGTGGAACTGAATGTTGTAAACTAAAAGCAAATTAATTAATTAAATTTAAAAAAATAGGACGTAAGCTCTTTGCAAGTAGAGTTTGTTAAGTGGGAGTTAAATTAAATTTTTCTAAATTTTGAATTTTGAATTTGAATTTGAACACCAAAAAAAAAAGCAGTGAATATCCACATTTGTTATGACTAGTTTTTAAGATGTAATTGTTTTTCTAGTATTTTTTAAAAGTAATTTATCCTCTTGTGCTTTCCTTAGTTACTATATTCACTTTAACTTCCTCTAGCGTTTCTATGGCTGAGTATTTACAAAGCAAATTATTGCTCAAGGCTGTTTTTTGCTTCGTTTTTTTTGTTTTAAGAATGCTTCTAGTATCTCTTATCAGTAATGATTAGGCTCAGGTTTGCTAGGCATGTTACTTTAGTTACTTTACTGCCTTTGCTCTTCAGAATACATCTCTTCTACAGTTTCTTGTGGGTGCTGAATAGTCTTGTGTTACTTGAATTTCCTTTCCTTAATATTTGAAGGTCTTTCTCCTCGTTTCTTTGCAGAATTTGTTGTTATATGAATTGTTATATTTAATTACCATGTGTCTTGGAATTTGCAATGTAGGACTGTTGGATTTGTTTTGTTTTTTTCTGGAGATAATTTGTAGATTTCTTTTGATTAGCACTTTTTCTTCTGTTTTCAGAAGTTCTGTCCTGTATTCTTGGCAGTGTGTAAGGGTTTTTGTCTCATTGTGTTCTTTTTTAACATTATTTCCCTTCACTTCTTTGTATTTGCTTTTCCAATTAGCTGTTTCTTTGGTGAAATTTGCCACTGTGAATTTAAGATTTTCTAGTCTGCCAATTATTTCTCCTCTGCAGGCCAGAAATTCTGCTTTTGTGATTATTTCTCTCTTGAACCATTCAAAAATATCCAGCTGTGGTTCTGTGCTCTCTTGGAAATCTGCAGTCTTATCTGTTATTCATTCATTTTCTTGGAAGCCACCTGCTTTCTGTTTGATTTAATGTCTTTACTGTTGATTTATTTTCTTGTACTCAAGGTTTTTAACTGAGCTTTTTACTCTTGAAGGCTTTGATTAGTCAAGTCAAAAAGCATTAGTGTCTGCTATATATCCGGTACTGTGCTAAGTGCTGGAAATACAAGTACAAGCAGAAAAAAAAGTCCATGACTTCACGGAGCTTGCTTTCTGATGTGGGAAGACCCATATAAAAGGAAGCTGGAAAGGGGAGATTGGGAGAGAGAAGGAGGACAAGATACCTGCTACAAGGAGTCTGTAGAGTTAGTAGTGGAACCCAGAGAAGAATGAAGACATCAATTGGCTGGACAATTTTCTTAAAATAGAGTTTTGGAAGGGACTAGCCTATCAGAAAATGGAGCCACAGGGTCAGTATACTACCAGTTGGAGAAGGTGAGAATTAATGTCCATGGTGAGGAGGCTGCTGTAAGATAATAGAGAAAGCCCAGAAAGGAATGAAGACATTGATGTCCTCCTCAGTGCTTTCTTTACAATTTCAGTCTTTTTTCCTTACATTTCCCCATCTCTTACTTTCTGTCTCTCTCATCTGATCTGGAAGCTCCCCCAGGTCTAGACCTTAAAACTGTTTTAATTCCCATACCAAGTGACTTCTGAGGACACAGAATTGGCCCCATCTGGATGCCATTCCCATTTCCTTCAGGCCTAATACAACATATAGACCATACAGACTGGCCCCTTTCTCCAGTTCCCTCTGTTCTTTAGTTCTTTGGCAAAGTGTTGCATCAGCGTAGGGTATTACTGCCCCAGGTAAAGCACATTTCTTATGCTTCCCTCTCTTCTATTTGGTATGAATGATAGGAGGTGGTAAGTAGAACTGAGTTCTGCTACTAGTTGCCACAGGAAGGTGAGTTGAGGACCTGGGTAGGATATGCAGTTAGACTACAACATCTACAATTGTTGAGTAGATCCCAGAGCAAAGACTAATGAGTCTCCTTGTGCTGCCCTGGCACAGTATGAGGACTGGTGAGGAAGGAAGTGCTGAGTGAATGTGTTGGGAATTAACCTTTTCTTCCATTACTTGATCAGATTGTTACCTCATTTAAACTTATTGTTTTGGCCTGCCAACGCAGATTTAAATGATTTACTTCTTGTGTGTAGTTCTTACGAGTTTTGAGAGTTTAGGAAGATTGGAGAAAATGTGTATGACCCAGAAATCTGATCAGAGTTCTTAGTCTTTCGTAGTTTCTCTTTAAAAAGTTGTTTTCCTTTGTATACATTGTTCTCCTATTTCTGTTTACTTTACTCTGCATCAGCTGATACAAGTCTTCCCAGGTTTCTTAGAAACAATCTCTTTTGTTATTTCTTACAGCTCAATAATATTCTATTATATTTATATACCACAGTAGATAAACATCTCCTTAGATCAGTGGTTCTCAACCTTCCTGATGCCACGACCCTTTAATACTCGTGTATGGGCATTATCTGCATGTGGGCAGACCCACCTGGAGAGGGATAGAGGAGTGGGATGTGTTTTCCCATGGTGTTAGGTGACCCCCAAAGGGGTCGTGACCCACAGATTGAGAATCGCTGCCATATTCCCCAATTGATAAACATCCCCTTAGGTTCTAGTTCCTACTTTTTTCTCCCCTTAATCTCTCCTCCTCTCAAGGAATTTGTCTTTTGACTCTTCCCTTGGTGTTATTCTTCCTCTCAACACCTGTCATCCTCTGTATCCACACTTGTTTCACTATTCAGTTTGATATACTTCTATACCAAACTGTATGTGTTCGACCCTCCTTTGTTTTCAGTGAAAGTGAGGTACATCTGATGCCTACTCCCTTCTTTCCTCCATATTTTATATTTTTATATACCCTTAACAAACAGTAAATCCATACTCTTCTTACTCTTTTCTGCAGTAGTGTATAAGAAATAGCCCTCTCTTTTCATTACTCTTTTAAAATCAGCAGAATGAAACTATCCCATCCTCAATAATTCTGTTTTTCTAATTTAACTGTCTTAATATCCTTTGACAATGTTATAGCTCTTGAGGGATACTTGTTTCTTCTACTTCTATTTGAATATTAGCACTACAATCATAGCACTTTGCCAATTGACCAAATTTAGCTTTCTGTGATGTCTGAACTTCCTATTGCATTTAGTTGAAATAAGGGATATGACCAGGCCTTTTCACAATTTGTGAACAAAGATTGACCTTAATAAAGGTAGCAGGGGTTAGCATCTATTAATTTTAAATGGATTAGACAGTTAACCTCCCTATCCTTAAAACTATATTTTGCAGTTTGCTAAATCCCTAAAATAAGTGTCTTATACACGTGTCTTATTAGCAAAATCAAAGGATAAAATTGAATACTTTCTGAATTTATGTTGTAGTTCCCTAGTAGGAATATCATTTGAATTTTGGGCCAGGATAGAAAAATAATGGGTTACAGGAAGATTAGTACTGGTCCTATGATTTCACTAATATTAAGAATGCCTGAAGAAACAACTCCCCAACTCCCTATGCAGGTTATTATCTTCTCCATATCTTATAGCCTTAGAGATTTGATTTGAGATAATAATTGTAAAGGACTTTAGTACAGTGCCTAGCATATACATTTTAGCTATTATTATTTGCTCAGAGCATTACAAATTTAAGCACCTTGCCCAGACATAGTTTGTATTTGTCGGAGGTGTTGAACCCAGATCTTATGACTTCAAAAGGGCCCAGGCTGACTATCCTCTATGCTTCACACATACCAGGTATTTAACAAATAACATTTAGCAATTTCAGGGTTAAGTGATGATTGGTTAAAAAAAAAACAAAAACATCTAATAATACATTCCATGGCCAGCGGTGCTCACGTAAATTGGCAAAAATCAAAGAGCAAAGTCTGATTCACTTTTTTGGTTTTGTTGATGACATGGTAATACTGATACATCACTCTGATCAATCTTACATCACTCTGATCAATCTTAAAATTCTTGTCCTAATTATGTGATTGGGAATACCTTTTCAGCATTTTCAGCAGCCAGAATTTGGCCTGCCATCCTAATTATGTTATTTTTATGAGTGGAACTACAAGTGACCTCCTAAAAAGAATAGGAAAGATTTCTCTGATATTGTCACAGTCATAGGTTATGATTTTGTTGTTGTTGATTTGATAAATATTTAGTATCTGCTTTTTTTGAGGCGTTGTTCATTGAATTAATTTAAATGTTTTTACAAACATAGCAAAGGTACATTTCATGATCTTTAAGGGACTGTATCCTAAGAGAAAAATTTAAACTCTGAGGAAGAAATTAGCACTAGTTCAGTTCTGACATGAACTTACCTCTTGTATACTTTGTGATTACACAATTAGTAAAGCTTACTTACCAAAAAAGCAAATATTGTATTAATGTGAACGTGCCAGCTGCCTAACCAGTTTCAAAAGGAAAATTCCAGCAGGTAATATCTGTTTAAGAACAGTTTTGCTTACTTTACTCGACAAGGTTATTAAAAGTTCTAACTTTTCATTAATAGCTTTCAGTTTGGATATTGTTGGGTTTTTTTTATTGACTTGTTTGTTTACTTTTAGTTTACAAAATTCAGTTCCAGAATCACTTGAGTTTCAGATTTTTCTCCCCTTCCTCCCCACCCCCACCCCTGCCATGGTGGCATACAATCCTGTATAGGATCTGCAAGCTCTTTCACATTGTACAATAGTCTGATTGTATAGGTGTTATAGCCAATATAGTGAACAATGAGAAAAGAAAAACAAAAACCAAACATAGAAAAGAATGATTTAAACTATATTTAAACTCTGGTCTTTCTGGATCTTTCTCTGAATGTAGACATCTCCTTCTGTCCTGAGACTTATAGAGTTGTCTTTTAACTGCGTGTTGCTGAGAAGAGTCCAGTTTTTCAAGGCTGGTCGTCACACATATAATGTATCTGTGACTGTGTACAAATTTTTCCTGGTTCTGCTCTTCTCACTTAGCATCAGTTCGTATAAGCCTCTCCAGGTAATTATGAAGTCCATCTCCTTCCCATTTCTTATAGCCCAATAATATTCCGTCACATTCATATACCTTAACTTGTTCAGCCATCCCCCAATTGATGGGCATCCCTTAAATTTCCAGTTTTTTGCTACCACAAAGAGAGCTGCAATAAATATTTTTGTATATATGGGACCTTTTCCCACTTCAATGATCTCTTTGGGATACAGCCCCAAAAGTGGTATTACTGGGTCAAAGGGTATGCAATT
>CM053598.1:134612652-134640966 GCA_028646575.1 Pseudocheirus occidentalis | reverse complement strand
ACAGGTTTATATTTACTTTCCAAAATTTCTCTTTACCCTTTTATGACTATGCTCAATCTGAACTCACACTGACTTCTTTTTTTTCAACTAAAAATATCTCTGATTTAATCCCAACAATTAATTGTCAGTTAATACCCAATTGCTCTTTTATCACTTTGAAATGCCCAATGACTCTATTCCACACAAAAATACACAAATATACCTTACTACTGCCACTTTAAAATCCCAGCCTTAATTTATGGGATGATGTTTTATCATTATATTTCCTTATCTTTATTTGACTTATTAATTAATATCTATCTTCTTAAAACACTTCCTCAAACCTAGGGTGTTCCAAGCAACTATCTAGAGACAGAAGAGTCTGGAGGACTCTCCTCTTTTCTTTTAAAATCTTTTTTCAGGGCGGCTAGGTGGCACAGTGAATAAAGCACACCGGCCCTGGAGTCAGGAGTACCTGAGTTCAAATCCGGCCTCAGACACTTAACACAAAAAACTAACCGTGTGACCTTGGGCAAGTCACTTAACCCCAACTGCCCTCCAAAAAGCAAAAAATACCCCAAACTCTTTTCATCCATTTTCCCCATTCTATTAGCATCAATATTATATATCATATTTTATATTGGACTATGCAAAGAGGATGGAGTGTTTGCAGAGGTCCATGGTCTAATCTTAAAAAATGATGAATTATATATATCTAATTATTCTCGTAACTTTCAGAAAGAATATCCTTAAGATAGCAACATTTCAAACATTTCTCTTAATTTTGCTTTTCACCAGAAGTCTTTTGCCCTGACAGGGGATAGAATTTCCTTTCTTAGACTTCAGCTGGCTGCGGTGGGGACAGGTCCTTTCTCACTATGAGCCTCTTTTAACTCTAAGGCTTCATTTAGTTTCCTGGAGCAGCTCATGGTGATGGCAGCCCTGGACATGGAGGGTGAAATATTCTCCATTCATGAACTTCTTCTTGCCATCAGTAGAGACCTGTTTGGACAAATCATTTACATGGAGTACAGTTCCAAAATCTTTTTACCTCAACATCAATTTAATCTTATTAAATTATATTATACCTCAAGGATTTTGCCAGGACTCACATATCTAAGGGGATTCTCCTTTTAGCATCTTCCCTTTTATACATTTTAATCTCGTCCTGGTATAGAAAATAGTTGTTAGAAATCCTTTTAAAATATTTTTGTACAAAGATCTGCTGCTTTTCATCAAATCAGATTTGTTATTTAGGAGCTTTATAATGAAATGAGCTCCCTTTCCTGGGCTTGATGACCTTGCCCCTTTTTCATACACATAAACAATTTCAAATTTTACAAAACTTACAAGATTCACAGGATCATTTCTCCACATAGTTATCAATAATTACTTCTCACAAGCATATTTTTATAAACATTTGATCTATACAATAGCTTTGAAATAACTTGGTTAGCAATTTCACATTTCATAGAACCATCTCAATTAACATTTTTGAAACAAAGACAAGCTTAAATGTTATAATTTCTCAAATTACAATACACATAACCAGAATGTCCTATTCATCATTCTCTTGTTCCTTTGGCAATATAATCCTTAGTCTAGCAGCGTTTAGAATATATTAGCATCTATAAGAGAAACTGCTTCTCCCATATCACAGATAATACAACTACCAAATTTCACAAGAAATCCCAGGAATATTACAACATGTATTCAGTATTTAAATTTAAACTTTAAACCCCCAAATCAAATAGCTGCAACTTGATAACCTTAAATTAATTGTTTTCAAATTACTTTTACACAGAAAAAAACCCTATTCATCTCATAACCATCATACCGAAAGGAAATTTTCACATAAAATTACCAACATAATGCCTTTAGCCTCCCAGTTCTCACCCAGAAATGCACCTGGTTTAATAATTGTGGTCTTTGTGAATCCTGTGCAAGCCAAAGCCAAAAACACTTTTACAATTATATTAATTCTAAACAAATTCCTAGGATGTGGATTCCACCACAGTTCTTAGAAAATCATTCTAGAAGGGGAAGGTTCATACAGTGAATCCATTCCCTAATACCAAATAATACAGACCTCTTTTTAATCATATTAATAATTAATAATTAACCATATTACCATACATTTCTAGATCCTAATACTCTTAGCCCTTCAAATGTCACAAATATATTCTTATAATTTTAATTTCCCATTTCCATTCATATCTTCCTAAGGAAGTTTACAAGAAATTTGCTTTCCTTTACTATAATCAGGTCAGTTTAAAAATATATTGGGCTAAAACTCTACCTGCTTTCTTTTAATTCTAGAAAATTACATTAATCTATATTTTCTACCATAATTGGTGCCATTCTCAATAGTCACCTGATTTTAGCCTCCCAAAAAACCCCCCAAACATCCTTGAACCCTCTCAACATGCTTAAACCATCTGATGCTAACACAAGGATGCCCCAGGGTGGGGGCTCACCCATTTTTATTCCCAAACAGAGATTTTTCCTAACTTTCCTATTTTCACTCAAGCTATTATTTTCTCTTTCCCAGTCTTTCAAAACCCATTACTCAGACTGCCTACATTCTTTTACATTCCTAATAATCATACTCCAAGTTTTGTGTTGCTTTTATGCACCTTAGAACTACAGGGAATTCATGTCTAATAATTTTCACCCAGAGAGAGCCACATTTCTCTCTCCTCTCTGCCCCTCCTTTCCTGAGAGACCTATCAAACCACAGAATTTATGTACCATCCGGAAACTTATGCCTCCCCACCTTCAAGCATTTCTCTGTCTTTCAGATTTTCACTTTTGCTCCCACTTTCCTATTAGAAACCAACCCTCAATATATCTCCAATTTTCCTGATTTAGAAATTTTCCTTACCTCCCTCTTCATCAATTTTTTTTTTCATCAGAATCTACTCAGGTCTTCTTAAACTGCCTGATCTGTCTAGTTACCCTTCAGGTTTCACTTTTGGGCGAGGCAGGAAGTGTTAGTCAGTCTCTGTCCAATTTTTTTCCAAGGGGGGGAAATTCCCTCTTTTCCTTTCTTCTTCCTTCTTTTCCAAATTCCAAGCCTGGCCAAGACCTGGGACACAGAAAAGGGAAGGAAATTTTCTACATTATTAATTTTAAACAGTAAAACATTTTTCTTTTCTTTCTGTCACCAGGAGATTCAATTTTACTCACAGACTCACAGAAAGGTGTTAGAAAAAAAACCACAAACAAAATACAAGACACAGTCAAAAGATCACAAAGATTTAAACTGACTGGTACCTGACATATGTGTTCCAACTGCAAACATTTAGATGGTCCCTTTCCCATCCTTAATGCATTTACAGGAGTTGTCACCAAACTCCCCAAGTCAAAGAGACTTAGCTGAACTTATTTGAGAAGGGTCACCCTCTTCTCCTCAGTCACCTGTGAAGCTTTGCTCAGTGGCATCCTTTCATTGGAATATCAGTTAGGGAACCTCCTTAAGGGTTCACCTTTACGCTAATCATTCCCAGACCCCTGAGTGCTTACTGCCAGGCTGTATGCATACACTTTTCCAACTGCTCAGATCCATATTATCCATATTATCCATATTCCACCGGCCGGCCAGGACTTTTCCTTTCAGTTTCTTTTCCCCTTTTTACTGTTGGAGCCCTAATGAGCATTCTGTTCCTTCTGAGTACCTCTGTAGAGGTCTTTCTCTGTGACTGGGTAGTGGTTCTCCCCCAAAGCCCAAGACCTCCGGGAAATCCCTGGTGCACACTTGGTCCCGAACTTTGGAAAGAAAGAACCCTCCTCAATCAAAGAGAAACCCCACCTTGGACACCAACTGAGTGGGATAAAGACCCCAAAGACCCTTACTCAAATAAATTCAGAGGTTTCTCCAGGCAGAAACAGAAGCCATTTATTCTAAAGACAAGTCTTGAGAGTGTTGGGCGTCACCTACTCTAGTCAGTCTGGTATAGGGAGGCACCCAAGAAGAGGCAAGCAAGCAGTTTTATACCCTTGTACAAACAATTCTATGAAAAACCCCAAAATTTCCAGATAAATCCCCAAACCCCCTCCCACCAAAAATCCCCTAATGCTGGATCATTACCCCATTGGTGGGGTAGCATGACCTCACAGTCTACGCAGGACCCTGGAAAGCTCCTCTTGCCCAATACAAAGACATACAGCTATGATTAACCATATGTAGCAAAAGGGGGCTGTCACAAAAAGCCCCTTATAGGAAAAAGGGAGGGAGAGTAGGAGCACATCATCTGATTCCCCCCAAATCAGGTGATTTACAGGAACATGAAACTTAGGCCTAAAGAGATCTAGGACCTAGCTCAAGTTTGGTGACTGTCTCTTTTATTTTATGAGAATGCTTTCACCTGTTTCATTCACTTCCAATTTCTCTGCCTTTTCAATCTATTTTTCCCAGTCCTTTCTATGTGCTGAACTGACCCAGTCTCTCTCCTCAGTACCCCTCAGTAGCTTTATATTGCTCATTGACTAAGGTTCAAGTCCCTTAGTGTATGATTTTGAGACCCTCCACAATCTGGAGCCAACCCACCTTTCCACCTCTGACACTCTGCTTCACAGGTACACGTTCTGTGTTTCAGCCAAACTGTATTATTTTACCAGGGCAGTGAAGTAAAAAGATGACTATTTTTGGAGTTAGATCTTCTGAGTTGGAATTCTGGCTGCCACTTGCTACCTGTTTGACCTCTGATAAACCATTTAACCTCTATGGACTTTAGTTTCTCTATTAAATAACTACACGGACTAACTGAGCTCTAAGATTCTTCTAACTCTTACATTCTTAAAGTAAGAAATTCCAATGTATTTGCATTAATGTTAGAATCAATGAAATTGGTGTTTGCAAAGGTACCTACTCTGAAGAAAAACAACCCTTATTTGGGGTTTTAGCAAGTTTGCTCATACATATCAGTTTTAAATATAGAGTAACACTTTTTAAAAATTTTTTTGGTCTTTCAAGGAAACATCCACATGTAAACATTGCCTCTGAAACTGACCTTATAGTTAATGGGAGGAGACAATTTATTTAATCCAGTAACTTTTAGTTACTGTATTATTAGGAGATTTATATTTCTAACATCAGAATCATCTAATTTAAGCCGAAACTGAAATAAGGAAGGTTGTCTTATTTTGATTCCACTCCCCACTTCAGCCTACTTGTCACCCTTCTGAAACCCAGTTCCTTCATCTATGAAATGAGGCGGTTGGTCTAAATGGATCACAAAGTTTTTTCTTGATCAAATACTCTACAATTTTGGATTTTTACCATTCTGGGGTGGATACAGGAACTTCTTTCTCTTTTCCCCTCTATCTATTCTCCGACCCTTCATTCAGACTATGGCATGAATGAATGACTATCAATCAAAAAATGCTTATCTCTAGGGTCATAAAGCCTCAGAAGTTGAAGGCACCTGAAAGATTATTTAGTTCAATTCCTTTATTCCCAGAGTATTTACATTTTAACAAGTAGCAAAGTCCTAAGGTAAAGAATAGGGAGATAGTTGAATTTCAGGCATCAGCCCATAAGGGAGAGAGATTATATTGAGGTTGGGAGGAAGGAGTCAGTACTTATTCAGGTTTGATTAAAAACTTCGTAGCAAAGAGCTATCCAACAGTGAAATGGAGATGGACTGTTCCCCACTTACTGGAGGCTCCACGCAGAAGTTAAAAGATTATTTATAGTATATGCTATAGTGAATATTCTTTTGGGGAGGCATGGTTTGGAATGAATGGCAGCTAAGATCCCTTCCAATTCTAAAATTCTGTGGTGCTGTGAAATCGTGTCTAAGAATAAACTTAGTCCTGTTTAGAGACTCCCATAATAGACACCTGAGGCAAAGATGCAAACTGAAAACTGTCTCATTTTAAACCAGTGGAATTACAGCTAGCATTAGGACATCTGCACCTAGCTGTGGACAACTTAACTATGAAGGGCAGCTTTCCTAGCTGTGAAAACAGCAAAGCCAGCCCAACTAGATATGCCTGTCACCTTCTGTCAGCTTCGTGTCCCACAGACAGCAATGGCTTTGTGCCAACTATCAGTTTACCTTCTCTTTCACTTAAATTCATTTTGCAATGAAGGCAAATTGGAATGAGATGTTTTGAAGGTCCTTGAGCTGGACATGGTGGTGTACACTGGAAATGTCAGTTACCTGGGAGACTGAAGCTGGTAAATTCTGAGCCACAGTGGGCTAGGCCAATCTGGTGTCCAAACTAAGTTTAGCATTTATGTAGTGATTCTCTATATCCTTGGAGTAACCAGAGGCTACTACAGGGAGACTGGCTGGCACCGACTCATGGAAAACCTATCCCTAAAACAGGGGTTCTTAGCCATTGCTGTGCCATGGACCCCTTTGGTACTTTGCTGAGAGTTCTGGACCTCCCTTTTCACAATAATTTTTATAGATACAGAAAATAAAATATACAGAATTGTGAAAGAAACCAAGTATAAAGTTCTCAAAATATATGGATCCCACTGTGCTAAGAAGCCTTTTATTTCACAATTAGAGAAAAGGCTTAGGCTGCCATTATCAAGTGATCAAGAGAGACAGGCTAAGGGCACTGTACAAATTGGGTCATTCATTCAACAAGTTCTGATTAAATCTCAAGAAGGCTCTTGATTTGTGAGAACCATCTAGTTCTGGAACAACAGAGCTATCTACAAATATCAAAGCAGAACTCTGAAGAAGAACCTTTTCTCTCCTTGTCTATGTATCAAGAAAACAAAGCTATCCCTCAAAAGAGCACTTTTGTTTGGCTAACAGAATGAAAACTCATGTCATCATTCTGGTTCCACTTAAAAATTATGAAGTTTTTTATTAGTATTTATCAATAATCATGTGTGAAAGATGCAATCTCTCAATCACTAAAAAAATAGAGAAATGCAAATTAAAGCAACTCTTGAGTTTTCCCCTCCTACTGATCAACTGGAAAGATGCTCAAAGGAAAAATAACAAATGTTGGCAGGGCTGTGGGAAAGCAGGTACATCAGCAGAGCTATGAATTGGTTCAATCATTCTGGAAAGCAATTTAGAACTTTGCCTAGAAAGCTAACAAATTGTGTGTGTGTGTGTGTGTGTGTGTGTGTGTCCTCTGACCTCACTATACACTACCATACACTACTGGCCTATATACCCCAAAGAAATCAAAGAAAGGAAAAGGATTTATCTAAACAATTCTATTTATAGCAGCTTTTTTCATGTTACCCAATAGTTGGAAACTAAGGAGGTATCCTATTGGGGAATGGCTAAACAAATTCTAATATGCGAATATAATGGAATATTAGTATGCACAATGGTAAGAGGGTCAGTTTCAGAGGAAACTGGGAAAATCTTTATGAACTATTGCAGAATGAAGTGAATGTAACTAGGAAAGGGATTTAATATTATAGAGAAAAACGACTTTCAAAAACTTTAAAACACAGATCAATAAAAGGATGAACCAAGAATCCAAAAGAACAAAGATGACATGATAATCCTAAGAGAGGTGATGAACTTAAAATGCAGAAACAGATACACATTTTCAGATATGGCTGATATGAGAATTGTTTTTGCTAGAATGTGATAATATGTATTAAAGAATTTGTTTGTTTGCTTTTTTTTTGGAGGGGGGAAGGCAGGGCAATTGGAGTTAAGTAACTTGCCCAAGGTCACACGGTTAGTTTTTTTGTATTAAGTGTCTGAGGTTGTGTTTGAACTTGGGTCCTCCTGACTCTAGGTCTCTATTCACTGCACCACCTAGCCACCCCCTTGTTTGTTTGCTTTTTAAAATTTGCTTAATGGGGAGAATATAGTCTAGGGGTAGGGAACCTGCGGCCTCAGGACCACATGTGGCCTTCTAGGTCTTCAAGTGTGACCCTGAATTTAGTCAGAGTTGTACTTGAGGACCTACAGGTCCACATGTGGCCCCAAGGCCACAGGCTCCACACCTGTGAGTAGTCATTCAGTCAATTAACTAGCATTTATTAAGTGTCTATTAGGAGCCACGGTAGCTAAGTGGCACAGCTACTGGGCTTCAGGAACTCATTTTCCCAAGATCAAATCCAGTCTCAGACACTAGCTGTGTGACCTTAGGCAAGTCACTTAACTCTGTTTGACTAACTTTCCTCATTTGTGAAACGAGCAGGAAAAGGCAATGGCAAATCCCCTTCCTCCCAGTATCTTTGCCTAGAAAACTTCAATGGGGCCACAGAGAGGTGGATTCCGTGACTGAACTGAATTATGTGCCACACTACGTGACAAAGCTCCAAAGAAAGGGGAAAAAAATTAGTCTCTGACAAAAAATAATCTCGGAGAAGAAGGAATAAGATTAAGGAAAACTGGGAAAGACTTCTTGAAGTAGGTAGTTCTTTAGCTGACGCTTGAAGAAAGCTAGAGAAACTAAGAAGGAGAGATAAAGAGGGAGAAGGGATTAGTTAAAAAATATTTGTTACTGCAATATAATTTTTTAAAGTTTCAAATAAACAGAGAATAGATAAAAGAAAAAAGAAGACAGCCAGTGTTGGCACTGGGCAAAATTGTAGGTTAAATTTGTCTTCAGTCCTCACCCCACGTACCCCTTTCTTTGCACTTTTTAACTCTCGTGTGCTGTCTTTTGCACATCTTCTCATACAGCCAGTATTTGCCTAGTCCAACCTTGGAAGATAATCCTAAACTTCTCTCTGTGTAATGACTGTGATATCAGAGAGGCAATGGAGCATAGTATAAAAAAGTACTGGATATGAAGTCTTGACAGATCTGGTTCTGATCCCATCTCTAACAATTACTAGCTACATGACCATGAACAATTCACTTAACCTGCATTTGCTTCTGCTGCCTTATCTGTACAAGTGTGTATTGTGATACCTGTGGTACAGAAATTCTTAAGCCATTTTTTGGTGTCATGGACTCTTTGGGCAGTCTGGTGAAGCCTATAGACCCCTTCTCAGAATAACATTTGTAAATGCGCAAAATAAAATACCATTACAAAGAAAACAAACAATTTTGAAAAAGTTATCAAAATAGTTTAAAAACAGATTGAAAAACACTAAGAGTTGTGAGGTCGCTATATACTTCACAGGGTTGTTGTAAGGATAATGAGATCTGTGCACAATGCTTCGCAAACCTTAAATACCATGCACATCAGCTAACATTATCTGTCATTTACAATTTAGTATGGCTCTAAATCAAAGTACTACCTTTCCCAGAGGTATTTACTCCTCTTGATCACTTAATAAGGGCTTGCTAAGGTATAAAACTGGGACAGCTGGGTGGTGCAATGGGTAGAGCACCAGATCTAGAATCAGGAAGATCTGAGTTCAAATTTGGCCTCAGACACTTAACTAGTTATGTGACCCTGGGCAAGTCACTTAACTTCTATTTGCCTCAGTTCTTCATCTGCAGAATGAGGATACACCAGAGAAGGAAATGGCAAACCATTCCAATATTTTTGCCAAGAAAACCACACATAGAAAAGTTCATGGGGTTGCAAAGAATCAGACACAAGTGAACAACAACAAAGGTATACAACAATTTATCTTTTTCTTTCATGGTTCAGGTTTCATCAGCTACTTTCAGAATCATGGAAAAGTAACATGGGAGTTCTATAGAATTTTTATTTTTTTGCTTTTTGGAGGGGGGAATGCAGGGCAGTTGGGGTTAAGTGACTTGCCCAAGGTCACATGGCTAGGTTTTTGTGTGTGTGTGCATGTGCTAAGTGTCTGAGGTTGGATTTGAACTCAGGTTCTCCCAACTCCAAAGCTAGTGCTCTATTCACTGCACCACCTAGCTGCCCCTATATAGAATTTTATAGCTGGAAAAGTCCATAGGGAAAAAAAAATCTTATTTAACTTTTATATTTTACAGATGAGGAAACTGAGACCAGAGTGGTTGTGACTTATCCAACACATTTAGTTAGCCACAATACTAGAAAAGAACACAGAACTAAACTGGCTCTGAGTTCAGTGTTCTGTCTATCAAACCAATGGTTCTCAAAGTAAAGTATAGGGAGGGATCCCTGGGAATGCCCAAGATCCTTTCATGGGATCCTTGAGGTCAAAATTATTTTCTAAGACATTTTAATTTCTAATGTAGTAAATATTAATAGCTGTAACCACATAAACAAAAGATCTTTGGAGTCCTCTGTGGTTGAATGTAAAGGGATCTTGAGGCCAAAAAGTTTGAGAATCACTGGTCTCCAGACCATGATGTTGCTGTTTTCCAAATGTAAAGTATATTCAGGACAAAGACATTTGAAACTGGTAGCATCCCTTCTGGATTAGTAGTAAAGAGACCTGAATTATATTCCTACCTTACTCCTTAACCTTGGAGCCATTCGTTTCTTCATCTGCAAAATTAAGATAATACTTGCTCAAAGTTATGAGAGGCTCAAATGAGATAAAAGTATGCAAAAGTGCTTTGAAAAGTATAAAGTGAGATTATAAGACACCTCCAAAAGGCTCATGATGGAAAGGGATACCTACATCCAGAGAAAGAACTGTAGAGTCTGAATGCAGATTAAAGTGGACTACTTGCTCTTTCTCTTTTTCGTTTTGTTTTTTGTTTCTTCTTTCTTTTCATTCCATTGGTTTTATCCCTTCTTTACAACTTAACTAGTGTTTAATGTGAAGGTATATGTAGAACCTATATCTGATTGCATGTGACCTGGCGGGGAGAGGGGAAAGGAGAAGATGGGGAGAAAATTTGGAGCTCAAAATGGAGCTTGTGGAACTGAATGTTGTAAACTAAAAGTAAATAAATGTAAAAGAAAAAAAAAAAGATAAATTGCCTGGGACAATTTCTTGTTGTCTTTTCCCTTTCGGACCATGTCATCTAAGGTAAATGGGCTGATGGTACAATACATACAGAACTACTGAATCTCCAGTTAATTGAACTGTTTGAGCACGTACATTGATCCATCGGTGCAACTTTTAGTTGACTCTGGGTGATCTGTTTACCTCCATGTAAATAACCTCAGTTTGGGTTCAAAACTTTAAAGTTCACTAGCGACACAACTTAGTAAGTGATTGCCTTTAGTTCTTGAGTGTTTGAGGGATGTCTGAAAGAATTTTGTGTGACCACGGCCTATCATTTTTCATGGATGAGTGAGTTATATGATAAAAATATCTTTCATTCCGAAGGATTCTCATAGTGAGCCACCATCTATTCAAACGGGCTCTCAGAGCATTTGCCCTATATTGGATACATACCCATTACTTTGCTCATACTATTTATTTACCTACAAAACGTTTGTAGGAACACGAAAATAAACTTCATCATGGGCCATTTACTTCATGAGCATGGTCAAAGGGTTCATATGATCCTTGTTAGAACTGGAGGGGAACTTCAGAGGTGAAATTCAACCACCTCCTTTTATACTTGAGGAAAACAAGATCCAGAGAGTTATTTGCTTAGAGTTACACAGTGAAGTGTCTCAGGTGAGATTCAAACTCAGGTTTTCCTGGATTTCTGCTTTTAAATATATTTCAGAAAAAATGGAACTTCTATTTATGTACTTAATATATTATGTCATAACAAATCACATAAATGAATGTCAAATGCATATGGATTTTAAAATTTCCCCTGAGATGTTCATTTGACAGCATGGTGAAGAGGATAAAGTACAAGATTTGGCATTAGGAGACCTGGGTTAGAATTCCTTATCCATGTGTGATCACAGGCAAGCCATATAGCTTCTCTGGGCTTCTATTTTCCTCATCTGTAAGATCCAAGGGAGGGGCAGATTGGACTAGATGATCTCTAAGTCTCCTTCAATTCCAAATTTATAAAGTTCCCAGAACCTCAGTTTCCACATCTGTCAAAAGTAGTAGTAATAGTAGAGATACTACTTTCATTCCCCTATTTCAAGGGGTGAAAAAGTGCTTGGCAAACCTTAAAGTATTGTATAAATTGTAATTCTTATTACACCCTCCAAAGTATCAGTGACCCACGTGATTGGACTACAGAATATTCTTTAAAAAGACAATATTTGTAAGAGTATAGCTCATGTTTTTTTTTTATTGAACCTAAGTAACTCTTTTCAGAAGTCTAAGACAGCATATTTTCCCCATTACTTGGTCTCTCTGACAGAGACACAGGTGTTTATAGCTAGATGGAATGCAATTACTCTAATTGGAATGTGGCTATGACATCCAGACAGTACACACTTCAGTCTTACAAAACAATCATTATTTTTTGCTTCAAAGCTTTAAAAAAAAATAGATGTTGTATGAATTAGTTGTTCCTGGATATATAACTAAATTCAAGAATTATTTTAATGCATATTTATAATAACTTCAATCATTTAAAAAATCAGTAATTTCATCATTGTGGCTACTTCCTATGTATTTCTGGATCAGAACACCCTTTTACCCTGGTTTTATTGTTGCTCAGTCTTGTCTGACTTTTTGTGACTCTTGGGGTTTTTCTTGGAAAAGATGCTGGAATGGTTTGCTGTTTCCTTCTCCAGCTCATTTTATAGATGAGGAAACTGAGGCATGCAGTGGTAAGTGACTTGCCCAGGGTAACACAGCTAGTGTCTGAGGGTAGATTTGAATTTAGGAAGATGATCCTTTTTGTTTGTTTGTTTGTTTGTTTTTGTTGGGAGGGCAGTTGGGGTTAAGTGACTTGCCCAAGGTCACACGGCTAGTTTTTTTGTGTTAAGTGTCTGAGGCCGCATTTGAACTCAGCTCCTCCTGACTCCAGGGCTGGTGCTCTATTCACTGCGCCACCTAGCCGCCCTGAAGATGATTCTTCTTGACTCTAGACCCATCACTCAATCCACTGTGCCACATAACTCTCTCCCCACACCACCACTATAGAAGATTATTTTTATGAGTTGCCATAATAAAACAAACAAAAAACCCACCATCATCTGTTGTCCAGCTTTGTAGAGATGAACCTCTTTGAATTTAGCTTGGCTGATTCTTAGACATTAAATATATATTCCTTTCCCTGGTTCATAATTGAAATCTTTAAAGATCTGCTTGAGTATGGACTCCTTTTTATGTCCATTCCAGGATGAGGCATTAGAGTAGAAGTTGAGTGGTTATAGAGGTGGTATAGTATATTGTAAAGAGTACTTGGTTTGATGTCAGAGGACCTGGGTTCAAATTCTGATTTTCTAATTGTGTGACATTGAGGAAATATCTGTATCAAAGCTCCTATTTCTAAATTGTTGGACCTATGACAGGAAAATGTTTTCCTGTTCCAAATGGAATTTCTCAATAATATTTTATTTTTCTGTAGTTATTCATGTAGATCCAGTCTTGGAGTCCCTTAAGTGATAGGTGTTAGAACTTAAACTTTAATTCAATATGATATATAGGTGGGCAGGTGGAAAGCTACCTTTTTCCACAGTGGAATAATCCCACGGGCTTTACTTTCTCCATCTATAAAATGAGGAGGTTGAATTAGATCAGGGATAGGGAACCTGTGGCCTCAAGGCCACATGTGGCCCTCTAGATCCTTAAGGGTGGTTCTTTAAGGCCACATGTGGCCTCAAGGTTGCAGGTTCCCTACCCCTGAACTAGATGGTCAAAAAGGAGTTGTCCTCCCCTCAATCTATGACCCTATGAAAGGCAGGATAAATATTTTTGAGATGTTTCAGTCTGAAACTCTGAGATTAATGAAAAGAGATCTTTTTGATAATTTCTTGGGAATTGTTCTTTAAAAAGAAAACAAGAAAAACATTTTTTACTTATTTGAAGCTGCAAAAACAGGCTTGTGACTTGGACAATTATCTTCCATCTTGAGACTATGGAAAGAGGACAGTCACTCCAGAATTTGTGAGTGTAGGTTGACTAATGGTAGATAAAGTTTTAAGAAGTAGGTACTACCTTTCTTTTTTTTTAATTTAAATAGTATTTATTTTTTCCCAGTTAAATATACAGAAAATTTTTAACATCCCTTTTTATAAGATTTTGTGTTCCAAATTTTTCTCCCTCCCTCCCTTCCCTCTCCTTTTCAAAGCTTTCTTTTTTCCCAAAGTACATTGGTATCTTACTCAGATTTGCTCTTCCCTAGAATACCCCAGACTTCAAGATTATTCCATTGCATTCCAAATTATTTAGCTACTTGTCAGGAGAAGAGTATGAAGATTTAATTAATTCACATGAAAGTACGAATTGTCAACTACTCTCTTTAATCCCTCCTAGATCCCTGCATTGAGAGGGAGTATTCACAATCTAAACTAATCTCTAATTGGTAACCTTCTGTACAATCCTGTTTTATATGCTTCTATCATTGTTCTAAGTGTGCTAATTTCATATTATTGATATAATCCTATGATAATATGGACTCTGAAAAACATGGAGCTATATTTTGTGCTTCTTTTCTGTCTTCCACAGTACCTATAACAGGCGAATGATTCATTTTTATTGTTCAGAAGACCAATGAGTCTACTTCAATGGTGTATGAATGTTGACGTTTGAGATTGCCATAAAAGATGGAGGTCACATTTTAAAAAAAATTTTGGTTCTTTTTTTGTAGACAGGGAAAATGGTGGGTCACTGAATCACTCAGGTAGTGGCCTCCAATATTGTCCTTGTAAGGAGTTTAGTTTTGATATAACTATGAGTAGCTACAACAATAGGGTGGGATTGCATATTTCTGCTGTTTACGTCCTAAATTCTAAATAAAATCCTTTTATTAAGGGGATTTGATGTGTGAAGTTTAAATTCAGTCAAAAGGCACACTTGAGGACCTAGAGGGCTCCATGTGGCTGCAGGTTCATCTGGTTAGGATATTACCATCCACATCTTCAAATCTGACTGATATGATATAATATATGTAACGTGTGTGTGTGTGTGTGTGTAATATAGTGCGTCCCAAAAGTCTTAGTATACTTTAAGGCTTACATAGTTGGTTTATGTATATACATGTTCCCTATATTAAAATGCTCTGCAAATGTCGGCTATTATTACCCTCATTTTAAAAATAATTTTTAAATGATTAAAACAATTTTTTAAAAAATCTGTGATTTCATGGGCATAGGAAACTTCTAGTGAGAAAATTCCCTCTATTTGTGTATATTGGTACCAGCTCAGCAACTTCTAGGTTTAGAGAGTTGTCTGAGACATGGAGGGTCAGCCTAGGACACAATATCAATCAGAGATACACTTGAACTAAGGCAGTAAGAAAAGGAAGGAAATAAACATTTATTAAGTATCTATTGTGTGCCAGGCACTGTACTAAGTGATTTAAAAATATTATTATCTCATCTGATCTTCATGACAATCCTGGGAGGTAGGTGACATTATTATTACCATTTTATAATAGAGGAAACTGAGGGAAGCAGATGTTAAGTGAAGTGACCAGGGTCATACAGGTAGGAAGTGTGGGAGATCAGATTTTAACTCTGGTGTTCTTGACTCAAGTCCAGTGTTCTATCTACCATACCACCAGGCTGCTTATTAAAATGATAAGGTTCTGGTCCCCTAGTGATGGCTGGATTCCCCATTGGTCTTGGCTCCTTTGAGGGAAGCCTAGCTTTGGTCATCCACTATGTTGGCCATAGACATAGATATAGATGTAGACATAGATATAGATGTAGACCTAGACAAAGACATAGACATAGACATAGACATGGACATAGACATGGACATGGACATGGGCATAGACATAGACATAGACATAGACATGGACATAGACATGGACATGGACATGGACATGGGCATAGACATAGACATAGACATAGACATGGACATAGACATGGACATGGACATGGACATGGGCATAGACATAGACATAGACATAGAGAGATGGGCAAAAAGACATGGATAGGAAGACAAAGTTAGAGGCAGAGAAAAGGAAGTAATAAAAGGAAAAGACAGACAGAAAGAGACAAAGAGACAGAGACAGAGAGACAGGCAGTGGGACAGAGGCAGAAACAGAGAGACACACAGAAAGAGAAAGTGAGAGACATATACAGAGGTGGAGGAAACAGAAAGAAATCTCAAAAAGCCTTAAATCTGATTCCCATAGGCTGTACAACCACTGTTTTTTAGGTAAAGGACCACGTGAGGCTGCTAACATCACAGTATAGAGACAGAGAACTGACAAATGAGTTTAGTGGCCTGTTGCCATGAAAGTTTGTGCCAAAAAGAAGAGTGACTAAAACTTACAACAAAAATTCCTCTCTTAAGGTGGTGTCAGTAGAATCAAAATAAGTTTGCTGCAGTATGGAAGTGCTCTTGAATCTCGATACTACTAGCTAGTCCTACTACTTGAACTGGTTTTCATCCATGTCCTGGAGTGTACACGTACCACCAGAGAGCCCTAATTGTGAGGAGTCTTTGTAGATGGATTGATGCTTTCCAGTTCCCTGAATCATTATAATGAGTCATGTTTAATAAACATATAGCACCTAATTCCTCTGGTATGACATCAGACATATTTGATGAACTTGAACTTCCACAAGGAAAATAAACAAAATGTGAAAAAAAAAAAGATTAACAGCCAGAAAAAAAGGATAAAAGAAAATTAGCTGTGATTTCTTTTGAATGGAGAGTATGTTCTTTGCCCAAAATTTTTTAGCCTTAAAGAATTATAAGATCAACAGGGTCTTGAACTGAGTGAAATACAGTAGTTTAGAACAACTAAGGATGTTGTTAGGTGATGGTACATAGGAACATAATTACTTTTGAGTGGAAAAGGAATTCTGAATATTTTAAGATTTTAGCCTTAAATATTACTTAACCTAGGCCGATGTCTGCGATTTTGTGTGTGTCTGTGTGTATATACACATGTGTGATTTTTGTGTTATGGGGAACCCCTGATGATAAAACTCCAAACATGTTGTTATTCAGTTGTTTTAGTCATGTGTGACTGACCCCATTTGGGGTTTTCTTGGCAAAGATACAGGAGTGGTTTGCCATTTCCTTCTCAAGATCATTTTAGAGATGAGTAAACTGAGCCAAACAGAGGCAAGAGACTTGTTTATGGTCACATAGCTGGTAAGAGTCTGAGGCAGCATTGGAACTCAGGGAGATTCTTGACTCCAGGCCCAGGATTATATCCGCTGAGCACCTAGCTGCCCTATGTGTTGTTCAGTTGTGTCCGACTCTTTATGACCCCATATGGGGTTTTCTTAGCAAAGATACTGGAGTGGTTTACCATTTCACTCTCCAGTGGATCAGGCAAACAGAGGTTAAATGATTTGCCCAGGTTCACACAGCTAGTGAGTATTTGAGGCAGGATTTGCTCCTGCCTTTAGGTCCAGTACTCTATCCACTGAAGCACCTACCTGCCGGGGTCTACTAATACCTGTCAGCAACTGACCTGCAATTTATAGGCTTGGAAAGTTACCTGGAGCATTGAGAGGTTAAGTGATTTGCCCAGCATCACACAGCCAATATATATTGCAGTTAGGCCTTGGATCCAGATCTTTCTAACTTGAGGCAGTTTCTCCATGCTATCTATGCTAAATGACAATTTCATATTGTGATTAAACAATTTTTTTGACTTGGAGGTAGCTAGGTGGCACAGTGGATAGAGTGCTGGACCGGCAGTCTGGAGGACCTGAGTTCAAAATCGGCCTCGACACTTATTAGCTGTGTGACCCTGGGCAGGTCATTTAACCCCATTGCCTCCAAATGAAAAAAAAAATTTTTTTTTACTTAACTGCAGTAATGAGGGACTAAATAGTGATGTTTTGAGGTAGGTTAAACGGGAAGACAGGAAAATAGAAAGGACCAAAGTGATTGGGTACAGGCTCTGAGAAACCCCTTGAACTCTGATTGAATCTTCCATTTGATGAGGCATTTGCATAAGCCTTTGGCCCAAATCTCTTACTCTTACTAGCCTAGCCCTCCACAGTCCACCTGCTTCCCACCCTTGATCCTCCCCAAATGTCTATGTCCAAATCTGTAACCCTTAAACTAGCCTAGCCCTCCACTGTCTGTCATCTCCAGGTAGCCTCCAGCTACTTCCCACCCTTCATCTCTCTTTACTGCAGTCTGACCTCGTTTGACTCTTCCTGAAGACCCTCCCCAAACTCCTCTAGACTCCTCCTAGATTTCTCCCTCAACCTTTCTGTATATAAGACCCATCTTGACTGGGAGTCAGGAATTATCTGGCGCAGATTTACTCTGTGTCAGGTTATTCTGGCTAGCTTGTCCAATACAAGCGTCACAGACACCCAGGCTCCTTAAGAGGCTACCCATGATGGCGAACCTTTAATAAACTGCTTTACTTTGGCTGAGAGAAGACCTGAGTTGAATTCTTTCAGCAGGACCTGGCATATTGGTATTTTAGGGTCTTGAGCACCCCTAAACCTCAACATTTTATGGCTTCCCGACCTTAAACCTCAACACAAAGGATTGCATCAATCCTTTAGAAAGGTAGAAAATTGGGGCAGCTAGGTGCAGTGAATAGAGCACCGGCCCTGGAGTCAGGAGGACCTGAATTCAAATCCAGCCTCAGACACAGACACCTCAGACACTTAACACTAGCCGTGTGATCTTGGGCAAGTTACTTAACCCCAATTGTCCTGCCTTCCTCCTCTCCAAAAAGAAAAAAAAAAGGTAGAGGAAAGAGAGGGAAAGTAAAAGTTAGAAATATATTTAAAAAAAACTTTCATAGTAATGTAAGATGAAAGCACTTGAGGTGAATAAATGTAATAAGTTCCAACATGAGAAAGACAAGATAGTTTGACTTATTAAAGTTAATACACTCAGCGCCAATAAATATTTGTTAAGTGCCTAATATGTGCTAGGCAGGTAGCTAGTCAGGGAGTCCTGAGTTCATGTGTGGTCTCAGATACTTCTTAGCAGTGTAACCCTGGGCCAGTCACAACTTTATTTGACTCAGTTTCCTTATCTTTAAAATGAGCAGAAGGAAAAGGCGAACCATTCCTGTATTTGTGTCAAGAAAAACCCAAATGGGATCACAAATAGCCAGAGGCAACTGAAATGACTACAAAGCTCAACACTGGGAGTACAATGAATAAATAGAAAGATAGTTACAGCCCCCAAGGATTTTACAGTCTAATGGGGGGGGGGAAGGAAAGGAAAACTCAAAGATAAGTCAGGGAAAGTGGGTGGGGGTGGGAAAGATAGAGAGATGGAGAGCATATTGTTCCAAGGGGGGGGGGAGTGGAACCCTGGGCAGTAGATAACAGTGTGAAATGAGCTCCCCTGCCCAGTTTCTGTCCTTTATAAAGAAGGGCTTTGGGAGGAATACTTTACCTTCCGGCTCTCCAATAGAGGGGAGGGGAAGGGATGGGAAGGGAGGGGAGGGGAAGGGAGAGGAGGCTGTGGGAGGTGGTATCAGGCAAGGCTTCAGTTAGCAGCTAGGTGATGACATTGTAGGGGATGAGTTTAATCTGGGAGGAGCATCCCGTTCCACATGGAGTTGAAAAAAACAGGGCAGGGCAGTAGAAGCTAAGTAGTGTGATACTCAATTGATTTTGGGATCTGGAGGGGAAAGAAAGGAAGTTATAGATTTAATCCTCCTGAAGGTCAGTCATACTTCTCTAATCAGTGACTAAACAGTGATTGCATCCCTAACATTTACTAATCAACCACATCACAAAAGTGAACTATGCTTGAACCTACAGCTCTTTTATAGCTGCTAGCTGTACATAACTCTTTACATATGTTCTCTTTTGATCCTCACCGCACTTCTGTGAAGTACTAGTTTTACCTCATTTTCCAGAAGAGGAATCTGCAGTCATGAGGTTAAGTGACTTGTCCAGGGTCACACACCTAGTATGTGACTAAGGCAGAATTTGAACTCAGATTTTCCTGACTGCAGATCTAACACTCTATCTACTATGTTACATAGCTGCCTAATGAAACATACAATTTTTAATCCTCATTGAATTAAAGTGAATTATAAGCCCCAGGTTGTCAGTCAACAACTATTTATTAATTGCTTGTGTCAAGTACTTATCTAGATGTAATGTAATTTCGGAGGGAAGGAGCTCACATTAAGGGGAACCAGGGAAGACTCTTTGTACAAGGTAGAATTTTAGTTGAGACTTGAAGGAAACCAAGGAAAGGCGATGTGAAAGAATGTGGATGAAACAGCACAAATGATAGAGTCTTAGCATCCTTGACTTGAAAAGGTGATTTAACCCAGTCCTTCAACCCAAATCATGAGTTCCTTTGGCAAGATCCCCAGCAAGAGTTACCCAGTCTTTGCATAAAGGCTTCCCATTCTTCAAAGAATAGAAATTTGTCACTTTGTCATCTCCCCCATCCTCAACCTGCCTCCCACCATGGAAGCTTAATCAAGTTTTTTAAAGACAGCTCTATAATGCTAAGAAGCTTTTCTTTATACTTATGCTAAGCTCAAACCTACCTGCCTGTAGTTTCTCCCACTGATCTCTTGGACCAAGTAGCATGCACGATTAATTCCGTCTTCCATAAGATAACCTTTCAACTATTTAGACACACTTATCATGCTCCTTTTTTCTTTCCTGTCCCCCTCTCCCCTCCCACACCAAGGCTTCTCTTCTCCAAACTTCCTCAAGTATGACAAGTTTCTGAGTCCCTGAAGCATCCTTCTCTACATACGTTTCAGCTTGTTATTGCCCCTTCCAAAATGGGTCCCAGAAATACTCCAGATGTACTCTAACAAAGGCAGCTCACTGGGAGACCATCACCCCCCTCTCCCTGATCTGTGATGTTTCTTTTGATCAACCACATCATGTCTCAGACCAAGTGAGTTTGTGAAACAGCGGACTGAATTTTAAATATTCAGACTGCAAGAAGGTAGTGAAAGCTCATTTAAATGCAAAGAGGAAGAAAAGGGGAAAAGGAAAGATGGAGCCTGTGGGGGGGGAAAAAAAATCAAACAATGAGGTGTTACAGCTCCAAAAATGTTGAGATTTACTAGGGCTTGTAGCTATATCTGATTTCACTGAGTTTATCAATCTTTTTTAATCCACTTCTTGACCTCCTCCCCTCCCCCCAGCCTCATAATTCTCTTTTGTAAATATGAACCTTAAACTCTTCAGTCATATCTGAGGAAGTAAAATGGCACCATGTAGATAATTCTGTTCGATGATCCTCAGGTAAAGCTCAAGCAAGGCACAATAGGAAAATGTTTATTGCACATGTTCACACTGTCATGTGGCTATTGTTGTAAGTGATTCCAAATTCAAAAAGGATTCCCCATAGATGTCTTTGTCCTTTGGTTTCTCCTGCATGCATTACAGGGCCTTCTCAATGACATCCATGATTACGCAAAAGAAGTCACAGCAACCGTCCAGATAAGTAAAAGCAAATAGATGAAAAAATACTTCTTGACTGGACCAGTAGATTTTTGGTCTCATAACTTAAAAGTTATATGAGTGTTGTTGTTATTGTTATTGAGTCCTATCCAACTTTTTGTGATCCCATTTAGCGTTTTCTTGGCAAAGATATTAGAGTGGTTTGCCATGTCCTTCTCCAGCTGATTTTATAGAGAGAAACTGAGGTAAACAGGGTTAAAGTGACTTGTCCAGGGTCACGACGCTAGTAAGTGTCTGAGGCTAGATTTGAATTCAGGAAGATGTCTTCCTGACTCCAAGCTCAGTACTCTATCCATCACACCACCTAGTGACAGCACATGATTATATTACTGCACTAATTATATAAAATTTACACACACAAAACTGAGAAATCAAGAAAGGATGAGTTAGAGATGAAATAATATTTGACTGTAGAATCAGTTGGGAACTACTAGACTTTATTAAGTAGGGAGAGTGACGTGGTCAGATCTGTGCTTGATGAAAGTCACTTTGGCAGCTGCGTTAAGGACAGATATAAGTGGAGACAGGCTTAAGGCAGAGACCAGTTGGAGTCTATGGCAATAGTCTAGCCCAGCGGTTCTCAACCTGTGGGTTATGTTCAATTTGTAATAATGAAAATACATCCTGCATATCAGATAGATTCTTAACAGTAGCAAAATTGCAGTTATGAAGTAGCAACAAAAATAATTTTATGGTTGGGGGCACCACAACATGAGGAATTGTATTAAAGGGTCACGGCATTAGGACGGTTGACAACCACTGGTCTAGAGAGAGGAGATTAGGGCTTGAAATTAAGTAATAGCTGGACAGTAAATAAAGAGAAAGTCCCAATGAGAGAGGTGATGGGACAATGATGAGATCTGGCAACTGATTATATTTAGAGGGATGAGGGAGTGAGGTATTGAGGATGATACCAAGGTTACAAGCCTGGGTGAATGGAAGTATGATTGTGCCCTTGATAATAACAAGGAAGTTCAGAAGAGAGATGAGTTTTGGGGGAAGGATAATGCAATGAGAATCGGGATGTACATTACAACCTATCCATATTTGCTTATTCTATGCAACTCACTCTATCTCAATAAAAACAAAAAAAAGGGTGTATGGGAATTCTTATTCACCAGCTGTTTGCCCAGAGTAAGGGAAGAATGCCTGCTAGAGCCACAAGGTAATCTAAGAGGTAAGATGTGGAGTGTTCTGGGTGCTGGGATAAGAGGAAAAATTTTCTGAACAGCACCTGCACAGTTAATGGTATGGATGTCTGGTTGTGGTTAGGTTATCAGGGGCCATGAGAGGCTCCCATTGGGGCAGAAAGCAAGAGATTGAGAGCTTGCACAGCCAAAAGAGGGGTCATTTGGGGGAGTGTGCCTGTATTGGAGATAAGTCCCACAATTGGCAGGGGAGGATGAGGTTTATCTTTTCAATCAATAGGTTGGTCATATACATCCTTTTGGGTCATGTCATAACCCCATAGGAGACCAGGCCCCCACTGTGTAGCTTATTGGTCTTAACTATAACAGGCATTTAGATGGTTAGTCTATTAGGTTATTATATCAGTACACATATATAGGACAGGCTATACAGATGAACTTGAGCCCAGAATTGAACAGGAAAAATAGAGTAAACTGTGAAGCATTTCTGAAGATGTATATTGTTGACAACAGTCCTGTGATGTCCTCCCTGGCCCCCCTCTCCAAACCATCTTCAAAAACATACACAACTGGGGGGTAGCTAGGTGGCACAGTTAATAGTGGAGACAGGAGGACCCGAGTTCAAATTTGACCTCAGACACTTTACACTTACTAGCTGTTCAACCCTGAGCAAGTCACTTAACCCCAATTGCTCAGCCTTCCCCCTCCAAAAAAACCAACCAACCAACCAAAAAAAAAAATAGATAACTGTCCTGTTGACAATGCCATATGGCTACAAATCTTGAAGTAGCTCACTCTCCAAAGGACTGTTGCATAAACAGTAGTGTAAGGGATATTAAAGAAGAAAAAAATCAGAAAAGGAAGTGGGACCATCACATAATTAGAGAAAGGCATGCAAAATAAATAGCTCAAGGGACTCATGAAATGTAAAAAAAAAAATTTTAAAAGATTTGTTTACCAAAAAGGAATTTAGAATTGTTATTTTAGAGGTCACCCCTTTTCAACTTCTTCTTATGTGTTATCTTCCTCCTTTAGATTGTAAGCTCCTTGAGGGAAGGGACTATCTTATCCCTGTATCCCCAGCATACTTAGCATAGTACCTGGCATATAGTAAGTATTAAACAAATTTATTGACTTAACAGACATACTCTGTTATGATCTCCAGCAATGGAAAGAATACTCATAACAATGAGATCATAATGCCATTAAAATATCAAAGTTGACATCACTCTTAAATTTTAAATCTTATATTAGAAATTATTTAATTTAGTTCAACAAATATTTCGCTGTTAGAAAAATAACTAGTCTTTTGGGTTGGCAGTGGTCCACTCATCTATGAAGAATTTATATTATGGGTTAAGAATGAATTTCAGCCAAATATCCCCAGTAGAAAGGAAAATGAATAAATTAAGGAATTATTCCCTTTGTTTATATTTTGTTGTCTGGTCATTTATTTAAAAAACTATGATCAGAGGTAAGGATATGACGTGCTTTGCTGTTACTAGTTTCCTAATGTGAGTTCTGGATTTTTTTTTTCTCTAAGAGCTTTAACCAAGGCTGGAACTTCTGTTTGAGCAAATATTTAGACACAGAAATAACATCTGAAGCATAATTCACAAATTTTCTAGTTCTTCTTTCTTAATTTGGAAATTCAATTCAATAAACATTTATTAAGTTAATTCCACATGAAAAGTCCTGTGGTAGGTACTGAGGAAATAAAGGGAAAAAAACCCAGTCTTTGCCCTCAAAAGATTTTACATTATCCATGGATTAAGCAGAGTTCAGGCATCAACTATTATTCACAGTGTCTTTATTTTCTTATCACGTAGAAACCATCTGTATGGTTTACTTCCCATCTTCAAGTCCTGGATTCATCTAAGATTCCTCTCTTTCATCTGGTAGCTCTTTTCCTTCACTTTCCAATGTCTAATTCCCAAGTCCTGTCAGTTTTTCCTCTACAATGTCTCTCCCATTCCTTTGTTTCCATAGCTACCCTTCTAATCCACACTCCCATCATTTCCTACCTGGATTTTACAATAATCTTTTAGCCAGACTTTCAGCCTTAATCCTCTCCCTATTTGTACCATCCTGCCTACCACTGTTAAATTAGTCAGTAATGAAATAACAAATATGAAGCCTACTACTTGCCCAGTACTATGCTATTAATAATAAATTATTTATTATTATAAATAAAATAAATTACAAATTATTGTTTCTTATTAGTAACAAATAATTATTACCCACTCTGTGCTACATGCTAAACTCTGAGAAAAGAGATACAAAAAAAAGAAAGGCAGTCTCCTCAAGAAGCTGACAATTTTAAAAATTATTTTATATTATATTTACATTATTTTAAACTTAAATACTTAAATAAGAAAAGAAAAAGCCACCACAAACTTAAATACAAAATAAGAAAAGGAAAAAAAACACATTGCCCTGTGTGCAGCAGAACATGAAAGGATTCAAAATATATAGCAATAAATTTCCATTTCAAGAAAACCTATATAATAAATACTACACATTGTGTTCAGAGCTGCCCACTTTTTCTTTCCTTCCTAGTAAGTTTTCTTTTCTTCTTTGTTGTGCACTTTTTACTTTGTTCTTTTCCCCCTTCTTCCCACCCCCAGAAGGCTACAAATGAGTGTGTATGTGTGTGTATATATATGAATTATATATACATATATGTATATATGCACACATATACTTGCACACATATACATACGCATATATACACATAAACACAAACATATACATACATACATATACCCCTACATACACACACTTACATATTCATACATATACTTAGATAAATATAACCATACTCACATATAGACAGAAATACTCATATCAATCTATGTAAGATCATACTATACTTTGTTCTGTTTCTCTGAGGGTACATAATCTCTTCATTCATAAATCTATATTTTTTGTAATCTACCAACTCATCATTTCCTACACCAGAGCAATATTACAACCATATACTGTCCAAGTATTTTAAATAGTCTAAAACAATATTGATTAATAAGGCTGACATATAGTGTAGTTTCCCTATTTTTCTCTTTTGATTAAATCTATTTTAGCTTTAACTGTCTGAGATCTTGATTACTACCTCTGCTTTTTTTCTAATAAATTCCACTCCTGATCTTTATTTTATGATTGTGTATATTTCTTATTTCCTGTCCTTCCTGGCTCCTCTACTTTACCTTTACCTGTTAACTTGCCCTCCTATTACTTAATCTACACCCCCACCCCCACCAAGATTTCTCCCCTATCTTCTCCCCCTCCACCTTTTCCCCCTTACCCTTTCCTTTCTATCTTCGAAATGTTATTCCCTCTTTATCCCATTCTCTTTAATCTAGATACCCTTCTATAATCTCCTTTACCTATTCTCTCACTCTCTTACTCTCCCTTATCTTCTCTCCCCTTCCTACCTCCTTAGCCTTTTATGTGTTTCTGCATTTGGAAGACTGTTCTACCATTCTGGATATATATGTATTGTTCCCTCTTTAACCCATTCCTGATGAGAGTAGGGTTCCAGAACTACAAGTCTTCCTCTCCTATCTAATTACTGTGTCATTTCTTACTCTTGTACCTCATTTATATAAGATAATTACTCTTTTTACCTTTTCCTAGATGGTATTACTTTTTTTTTTTTTTGAGGCAATGGGGATTTAGTGACTTGCCCAGAGTCACACAGCTAGTAAGTGTCTGAAGCTAGATTTGAACTCAGGTCCTCCTGACTCCGGGACCAGCACTCTATCCACTGCCACTTAGCTGCCCCTGAGGGTATTATTTTTAGAGTCACATCATACTCATCTCTACCCCAATCTTTCTTTCGAACTACCCAATTACTAATTACAGTCTTAGACATACAGTTTACATTTCCTCATATAAAAAGTAAACAGTCTGTTCTTATTGAGTCCCTCATAATTAGTCTTTGATGTTTACCTTATATTTCTCTTGGATCTTGTTTGTCAAATTTTCTGTTGAGTTCAGGTCTTTGTGAAATAAAATCCTGAAAGTGTGACAAATTATTGAACGTCCTACTTTTTGTTGTTGTTATTGAAGATAATGCTTGACTTTGCTGGGTATATTTTGGACCACAAGCCCAGTTCTTTTGCTCTTCTATAAACAAGCTTTCAAGACCTATGGTCTTTTAGTGTAGCCACTGCTAGGTCTTGTGTGATTCTAATTGTGACTCCATCATATCTGAATTGTTTTTTTTCGTTTCTCATAATGTTTTCTCCTTGACCTGGGGGTTTCAGAATTTAGCCGTGATATTCGTGTAAATTTTCCTCTTTCAGGTGGTAATTGATAGATGTTTTTTCCATTTCTACTTTCCCCTCTTGTTCTAATGCTTCAGGACAATTTTCTCTAATTCTCTCTTGTATTACTGTATCAAGATTCTTCTTCTGATCATAACTTTTAGGCAGTTTGATTATTCTTATATTTTATCTTCTAGATCTGTTCTCCAGATCAGTTGTTGTTCTGAGATATTTCACATTCTCTTCTATTTTTTTCATTCTTTATATTATATTTTGTTTTATTATTTCTTGGGCTCTTATAACTTGCTGGCTCCCCCTTGCTCAATTCTAATTTTCGAGAAGGAGCTGACAGTTTAATGGGGGAAGATAACACACACACAAAACTGAAAAGCAGAGAAGTAAAAGGTACCTACGTGGTCAGAGGCAGGCGTGAAATAGTGGAGAAATAAAAGAAGTCCAAAAAGAGTGTGACCAGGTCAGAAATGAGAAGACTTCTGTTCTGCCCCACCCCACCCCACATCTTTAAGTGGAGGTCAAGTGGCTCATGACTCCCGTCCTCCAATCGGAGGGGCAGAGGGAACTGATGATGGTGTAGGATAATGAGATTTCCCCATGATAGAGTAACTGGGGGTAAGGTAGAGAAATTAAAGAAGTCCAAAATGCATGCATCTGGCCCGGATATTAGCCTTCCTAAAATACTACTTCTATCCCCTAACTCCTTTTCTCAAGTGGCGCCCTGTTGCTTATAGGATTAAATCTTAGCTCCTAAGCTTGGCATTTAACCCAAAATATATTCAGAAGTTCTCAGCACAACCATTGCAGGCAGGTCTCTGGACACATTTTCTGTGGATATTTTGCACATTCCTATTTTCAATTAAATCCCACATATTTAAGTGCTTACCTTGTGTAAGACATTATACTGGGTACTGGATTTCATTCTGGTATGACCCTAGGCTTATTACTTCCCTACAAAATCTCTACAAACACACATCAAGTTTTGTTTTTTGGTTTTTTTTGCCAGGAATGTCTTTCTTTTCTGCTCCATCTGTTGAAATCCTACACTTCCTTAAGGCCCAACTCAGTCCAGCTGTGGTATATTCATTTGCTCTGAGATCAGTAGATGTGTTCAAATCCCAGGTGTCCCATTAACTAGCTGTGTGTCCTGAGTCAAAGCACTTACACTCTCTGAATTTTAGTTTTCTTATTTGTAAAATACAGATAATAGTTCTTAGCCCAAACAGGGCTTTTATGAGGATAAGATAAAGAAACATCTATGAAGTACTTTGTTTCCAGCTCTAAAGTATGATATGAGAGTCAGATATTTCATGAATTCTTCCTTAATTAGTCTATGAGGCAGCCTTTTCCCTTTTAAAGATTCATTCAGCACTTGTCCATATATTATATATCACCTAATAAAACACTTCCTAATATGTTATCTTAAAATTTTTCTAGTTCGGGAAAAACCATGTCTTTTATTTCCTTTGTATCCTCCACAGTTAAAAAAAATTGTTGGGTAAACTCTCATATATATATATGTGTGTATATATATATGTATGTATAGTATAGTATAGTATAGTACAGTACAGTACAGTACAGTATAGTATAGTACAGTATAGTATAGTATAGTACAGTATAGTATAGTATAGTATAGTATAGTATAGTATAGTATAGTATAGTATAGTATAGTACAGTAC
>CM053598.1:134596449-134612152 GCA_028646575.1 Pseudocheirus occidentalis | reverse complement strand
ATAGAGCCTTCCCCTCACCCCAGGGGGACTGGTAGCTAGAGACTTCTGTCCTGATGCCACACTTTGGGGCGCCACTTGCTGCGGCTAGCACAGTCTGGGCCTAGCTACCAGCTGAGTGAAATAAAGGGACAGAGAGAGAGAGAGACTCTGAGAGAGCTTCTAGCTGAATAAGAAAGAGGGAGAAAGACGGGGATGTATTCCATAGTCTGTTTATTGCAGAACTATTTCATACAGAGCCAAAGATACAGGCAAGATACAAGGTTTATATACCCTTAGCAGAATACAAGGAACCACCCTTGGTCTCATCTTTCTCTACCCCAGCCCAAAGCCAATCACTCATTAAGCTCTTTATCCTAGGACCATGTCCAGAGGCACAAACAGGGTGTTACAATCAAGACTTGCAAATTAACTCAGTACTTTCTTTAGATATTCATGAAACCAATGAGAGCATCCACCCAACAAGATTATACTCTCCTTGCATATCTGCCTAATGACCTTTGTAGAACTGGGGAGCTAATGTGGCCAAGGACTCTGAAAATCTTGGCCTACCACAAGAGGGATCAGATGAGTCTCTTGTAGGAAGTAGAACTTGATCTGGGTCTTGAAGGAAGTTAAGGATTCCAAGAGGAGAAATTGAGGAGAGAGGACATTGAAGGTATAAGGAATAGTCTGTGCAAAGGGGTGGAGGTGGGAGTTGGAATGTTGTATATGGGGAACAGGAAGTAGGCTACTTTGAATGGAATATAGAGTGTGTAAGGTGGAATTTTGTGATATCATTCAAGAAAGTTAGGTTGGATTCAGATTGTGAAAGACTTTAAATGTCAAACAGAATTTGTCTCTTATCCTAGAGGTAATAGGGAACCACTGAAGCTTTTTGAGCAGGGGAGTGATATAAGTCATATATATGTTTTAGGAACATCATTTTGGCAGCTGTGTGGATAAAGAGACTGGAGAGGGGGAGAGATTTAAGGAACTGAAATTAAGAGGCTATTGCTGTAGTCTAGGTGAGAGGTGTAAAGGGCCTGAATTAGGTTTGTATCCATGTGAATAGGAGGATGGGGATAGATGTGAGACATGCTTTGAAGGTATAATTTACAGAACTAGGTGGCCAACGGGCCCATGGAAGGTGAAAGAGAGGAAAGATTCAAGAAGGTGATCTAGAACTTGTAAATCTTGGAAACTGGGAGGATGCTGATCCCCTTAACAGAAATTGGGATTTTTAGAAGAGTTTGTGTTTGAGGTAAAGAAAATAAGTTTTGTTTTAGACAAGCTAAAGTTGAGATAACTGGTACATCTGGAAGGAGATATTCAGCAGGTATTTGGTGATTTAGGAGAGAAATGAAAATATGTGGATCTTGGTCTAATCTTCACAAAGATGATAATTGAACCATTAGATAGAAGAGGACCAGGACAGAACTCTAGGGTACTTCCACACGTAGAGGAAAAGAAATGGATAGCAATCTAGCCAAGGATACTGAGAAAGAATGGTCAGAAATGGGAGAACCAAGAGAGTGTAGGGAGGGGAAAGTATTCATTGGGAGGAAGGGTGGGGGTGGTCAGCTGTGTTAAAAACTATAGATAGGTCAGGAAGGATAAGGACTAAGCAAAAGTCAGCAAATTTAATAATTAGAAGAACACTTTGTGGAGCACAGTTTATATTGAATAGTGGGGTTGGAGGTCAATTTTCAAGGGATTGACTAGTGAGTCTGTGGTATTCTGACTGAAAGGGAAGGAGAGATGGGATGATGATAGCTTCAGGGAATGGGTAGGTTCAGATGAAAGGGTTTTTGTTGTTTATTTTTTGTTTGTTTTGTTTTTAAGATGAAGATCTGGGCTGGTTAAAACCTGGGGTAGTAGCCAGGTTGAAATCTGGAACAGTAAATGTATGCTGACTTTAATATACTTTTCAAGTATTATCCCTCAGGCCCTCAGCATTTTCTCAGATTCTATAGTTCCTTTGTTTCATATTCCAATTTTTTATTGTCATTTCATTAAACTCTGCCATCAAAGTACCCCTAGTTATCTGAAATTATTTGTGAGCAGCCCTAGTGAGGACAGGTGGATTTTCTAGAGTAAATATCAATACAAACAACTATACCTGCTACATAACTATTTATATTTAAATGAATTAATTTTAGTGCGTAAAATATTAAAACACTTTTTCAATATCTCCAAAGTTTGCATCAGGATTTCTGCCTCCATTTTCATTTACTTTTCTTTACATGGTGATATTGTATACTATATCTAGTTTTGATTTTTTTAAAAAATGGGCATTATTACAAAGTTCTTTTGTAACTAAGACTTAAGGGGGGGATGAGCAGTTCAACAAAACTAACCAAAATGTTGACTGTATCCAATAGCATGTGCAATCTGTAGGACAGTGCTTCTCAACCTTCCTAATGCTGTGACTCTTTAATACAGTTCCTCATGTTGTGATGACCCCCCAACCATAAAATTATTTTCGTGGCTACTTCATAACTATAATTTTGCTACTGTTATGAATCGTAATGTAAATATCTGATACGTAGGATGTATTTTCATTGTTAAGAACTGAACATAACCCACAGGTTGAGAACCACTGCTGTATCCCTAACAAAGAAATTATTGGGTCCAAAGATGTAATTATATTTTCATTTTTATTGCATCCTGAGAAAAATTCTGCAAGTTTGCAGTTCTACCAGCAGAGAATGGGTGTTATCTGTTTTGATACAATCTTGCCATCACAGAATTTCATTGCTTTTATTTATATTTTGCCAGTTTGATGGGTTTGAGGTGGTACCTCAAGGTTGTTTTGATTTTCATCCCTTTGAAAGGTCATTAAGTTGAGCATTTTTCAAATGGTTGTTAACATTATGTATTTCTTGTTTTGTTAGTTGTTTATTCATATCCTTTAACCATTGTGAACTAGTGCTGCCGGTGTGACTTTTTACTGGTTCATTTTTTTTACTGTACTTATCAAGTTTTCATTCATACTATCTGTGAAGAAATTGTTTTGTTTTTGTTTTTGTTTTTTGGAAGGGGAGAAGGTAGGGCAATTGGGGTTAAGTGACTTGCCTAAGGTCACACGGCTAGTTTTGTGTCAAGTGTCTGAGGTTGGATTTGAACTCAGGTCCTTCTGACCCCAGGGGCAGTGCTCTATTCACTGCACCACCTAGCCTCCCCAGAAATTGTTTTCTTATAACTTGTGCATTGGTATAAGGAACAACTAGTAAGAAAATTCCATCTATCTTGTGCCAGTGCAAATGGTGACTGTTGTGTAGCTTATAGCCTTAAAAGTTGCCTGGGGCATTGAGAGGTATGTGTTCACACAGTTAATGTGTGTCAGAACTTGGACTGAATTTAGGTCTTCTTGATACCTAGTGTAGCTCTGTTGTTGCCTCTCATTGGAACCTGTGTATTTTTATTTTATGGATTTAAAAACATTTTTCTGAGGAGGGATTTGTAAACCTCACCAGATTGCCAAAGGGGTACATGACATAAAAACAAAGTTAAGAAGACCTGTATTAGATGATGTTGAAGATGATACTGTTTCAGTTGAACCATTCTGTGATTCTCCTGGTACAAATTTTCAGGAGTCTGAGACTGGGTGGGACAACACTAACTACATCTATAGCGTCTATGGGATTCAGTCTCTCAGTAAGTATTGAGTGCTTATTAGGTGATATGCTTAAGGCTGGGGGAGGAGGGTTGCTAAAGTGGAAAGTAGAGTTCCCTCAGGGAGTTTACAGTATTTGATGTGATAGGAAATTATTAAATCTTTGTAGCAATATATGCTAAAAGCACTGTTTTAAAGATTTGTCTAGCAGATGTTTGTAGTATAAATTGGAAGCAAAGAGAACTTGAGAGTCTGGGAGTTGCTGTGTGGCCACAGGGGAGCCTAAGCAGAGCCTGCTTTGTAAAAAAAAAAAAAAAATCACTTAGAAGGCAGCTGTTGTAGTTCTTCTCACTCCCCTCAAGCTGTAGCATCTTATATCCTGGTGCCTTTCCCTTTAGGTTGCAGGGTCCAGAAACAGTGCTTTGAAGTGTGGCCTCTACAGAGTTAAAGTAGTTTCTTCAGACCCTTGCTCCCAAAGATCCTGCCTGATATTTTGTACTTGGTCCTCCTTCCCATTTGCAAAATTTAGTTGAAGAGGTTCTCTTTGAAGCTGATCAGAAATGGAAAATTGTTAGTGTACAACTAAGGAAAAGCCTTTCCTAATCCCTTCAGCTGCTAGCGCTCTCACACCAGAACATCAGTTTGAATGTATTTTGTATATACTGACATATGTATATTTTATCTACCCCAACAGAAAGTAAGCTCCCTAATTCTCTTAGGAAGAGGGACTTGTTTTTGTCTTTGTATTGCTAGTACCTAGCATAATGCCTGACACATACATACTAGGCACTGAATTAATTTACTTGATTGATTTCTTCCAGTTTTTCCTATTTAAAAATAAGAAGATATTAAGGGTCTAATATCTCTCCCTCATTTAAACATTTCAAAAAGTGGTATTGAGACTCTTAAAGAAAGGAAACAAGTTTTTGAGATTTAGCATAAACAATGTAAAAGAATTTTAGAAGGACCTTGAGATCAGAAAAGGGGACTTCAGCAGATAAGTTTTTGAATGGGTTTAGCTTCTAAAGATATGCTTTGAAGAATGGCTTTAGAAAGGACTATGCTGCATATTTCTCCAAACTGTACAACTCACCAATCCTTTATCTTTGCAATTTCTTCCGAACCAAACTTCCCATTTTCAGCTCTAACATTAACATATCTGTTTAATAATGTGCTTTATGCTCAGGATCATACAGTCAATACAATATAACAATAAATAGTGATTTTATGAAGAGATCATTTGGCACAAAAGAGTATTTGAGGAAGATTTCTGAACTTTACCCCCCAAAAACTAGCACCAACAAAGACATTACTTTTTAGTTATCCAGTAACAATTTTCCATTTCTGATCAGCTTCAAAGAGAACTTCTTCAACTAAATTTTGCAAATGGGAAGGAGGACCAAGTACAAGATAGCAGCAGGACCTTTGGGAGGAAGGATCTGGAAAGTTAGATCAGCACCAGGGATATGTATTTATGTTTGATTGTAGAGGAGGTAGGAACCAGTGAATAGGGGAATAATGTGGTGAAACTTGCACTTTAGGAAAATCACTTTGACAGCCTTGTAGAGGGTGGATTGGAGAGAGATTTGAGGTGGAAGACCACTTTGGAAAATACTGCAGTAAATCCTTATGAAAGGTGACAAGGACCTGAATTAGGTTGATATAACATGTGGGAGCATCTATAATAATAATACATCAGTAGAAGATTGAGGAAGTAATAATGATATGCTAATTCACATTTTTGTAACACTTCAAGTTTTGTGAAAGGCTTTCCCTGCAATAGCCCTGGAAAGTGGTCAGCAGTTGTCACCCATTTTCATAGATAAGGAAGTGAAGGTTCATAAAAGTTGAGCCAAGAAGGATATACTCTTTTATTTAACAGTAGAATTGAATAAATTTGTATTAGAAGTCTGCTTATGTGGAAACCACTGTGTTAAGCTCTAGGGATACAAAGACAAAGGTTGAAACAACCCCTGTTTTTGAGGAAAACCCCTGTTTTTTAGGGGAATATAACAGGTACAGAGATAACTATAAGTTGAGGAGGAAAAGAGCACTAACAGCTAGGGAGATCAGGAAGGCATCAAAATGTGGTAGTATTTGAGCTGTCTTGAGGGAAGTTAGAGATTCTAAAAGGTAGAGGTGAGGCTGGGGTGCATTCCAGACATAGTGCCTCAGCCGGCCTAATCCATGGAGATGGGAGGTGGAACTCATGAAGCTGGGGAGAAACTAGTGGGCCAGTTTGATTGGAATGTCAAGTTTCCGAATAGAGAATCTAGAAAGGTAGATAGATTATGGAGGGTTTTACATTCCAGGCTGAGAAGTTTGTATTTTAGATGCTTGAGATTTTTGAGCAGGGAGTGACATGGTCTGACTTGTGCCTCAGGAATATTATTTTGGCAACTCTGTGGAAAATGGATTAGAGAAGAGACACAGAAATCATAGTCAGAGCTTGAAGGGACCTTAGAAGTCATCTAGTCTGCCCTGTCATTTTACAGATAAGGAAACTGAGATCCAGAGAGATTAAATTTTGTATCATGTCACGTAAAAATAAGTGACATCTGCAGAGTTCCAAGTTCCTATGAACTCTGCAGATGTCTTTCCATTCTGCTACCTCTTTGCAGTACAGATTAGAGATGATGAATCCCTAAACCATGGTATAAGCTCTGAGTGGAGAGAAGGGGACATATGACAGAGGTGCTGTGGAGATAGACTTGACAAGAGTTGGCCAATAATTGGTTATGGGGGAGAGGAAGAATGATGGAAAGAGAAAAGTCAAAAATAACTCCCAAACTTGAGAATCTGGGTGACTGGGAGCATGCTGGTACACCTGACAGAAATAGGGAAGTTTAGAGTAGGGTTAGGTTTAGGGAAATGATAGTAAGTTACATTTTGAACAAATTGAATTAAGGGATGCTGGTGGAACATCCGGGGGTACTGTTTAGCAGGCAGTTGATAATATGGGACCAGAGTTCCCGAGAGAGATTAGGACTGGCTATAAAGATATGAGAGTCATGCTTAGAGATGATCGTTGGACCCATGAGAACACCAAACAAGTACATTGAGAAAAAGGGCAGAGAACCTTGGGGAACACATTTGGAAGGCAGTAGAGTGAATAATCATCTGGCAAAGAAGACTGAGAAGGCGTTGTTAGACAAGTAGAAGAAGAACCAAGATAGAGCAAGGAGGAAAACATGTCCAAGAAGAGGCAGTTGTCAGTGTCATGCTGTAGGAAGTCTGAGTACTGAGACAGGAACATCGAATAGTTGAGATAACCTTAGAGAGAGAATAGGTTCAGGAGAATTTTGGATAAGCCAAATTGCAAAGATTTGAGAAGGGAGTGGGAAGCAGTAAACAAATAAAGATGATACTTTTTAGGAGTTGGCTTATGAAAGGGAGAAAATATATAGGCCAGCAGCTTGAGGGTATGAGAATGAAGGTCATAAAGGCATATTTCTAGGCAGCAGGGAAGGAATGGGTGGATTAGAGATGAAAGAAAGGCTTGCAAACACAAAGGGACAAGCTACTGGAATAGATGGGCACATCTAAGATCAAGAGCAGAAGATTTGGCTTGATCAAAGTCCTTCTCAGAACCTGAGTCCAAGGAGAAAATGAGAAGGTGATCTATAGATTTTGAGGTAGCGAGTAGGGGAGAAGAGGGAGATCAGGTTGATGGCCTTTTTTCTCAGCAAAATAGAAGGCAGTATTCTCTGTGGAAAAGGTAGTTGGAAGAAGACAGTGGTATGAGGGGGCTGGTGCAGAGTGTGATAGCATCAATCACAGAAGAATGAAAGTGGAGGCCCCATTGAGATTGGATAACTAAAGAACTGAGTTAGTTTTTCAGTTACTACAACCAACACCTACCAAGTAGCTAAATGATGAACCAGACCTTTGATTCATTATGGCCCACTCCATTTAACTCCACTTTGAGAAGTAATGATGTAGAAAGATCATGCAGGTGTGACTATTATTCTAATATAAAGTGTAGGAAGAAGAGAACCCTAGAATTTTTGTGGGGCTTGGTAAGAGAGAACAGCTAGTTGTTCAAAAATTAAACTAAATGCGTTCGAGCACAAGTAATTTAGGAGTCAGTGAGTGTTTGATCATAAAACTAAAAGTGAAACAAAGAAAAGGTATTCTTTTCTCTTTACAGTGGAGAAGGCCTGCTTATCCGAGGTAGGATTTCTTTTAGGCCTGGACTATTTTATTTTCAGCTCTTCCCCTATAGCCCAATATTTATTGACTTGGTAGATTAAGAGAATTCTTTTACCAAGAAGAATGAGTCATTATGATACTTCCTGTTCGAGAAAAAAAGTCTCAGATTAGTCTTCAGTATGCATTTGAAATAGATTCAACATTTTGATTGTTGGTGGAGCAGTGATAAGTTTTTCATACAAAACTTTCCTTCCCACATTTGGGTTTATCCACAGTCTTATTGGTGAAAAGGTCTCTTAAAGTTAATTAACAGAGATTAAAAAAAAAAAAGACAACTCAGTAGCCACCTTACTCCAAAGTGTTTGTCCCTCTATCTTAAGTATTTAAAATATCTTTTTCTGTCTGTTCCTCTAAGTAGTTGACTCTAATCAGTCAGTTAAGCAAAAATCTAGAAAAACAGCTTATTGAAAGAGAGAACTGCCAGTGTTGTGATCATTGTGACATTTACCACATATCTCTAGGAGTGGGTTAGGTCATGACTGTACCATGACTCTGTCTTCTTTAGTGGCCCAATCTGTGGTGTGAAGGGTGGAAACAAACAGGAAGAAGCCTGGCCTCTGAGAGAGACAGAGAGAGAGGAGAGAGAGAGAGAGGGAGGGAAGGGGAAGGAAGGAAGAAAGAAAGAAAGAAAGAAAGAGAGAAAGAAAAGAAAGAAAGAGTTGCTTTTACCTATTTCATGAAAGATCCTTGAAAATGATTTGATTACCTCAGTAACTTCCTCCCAAGTAAAGTTCTTTCTTCCTTACTTTTTTACCTCCCAGGCAACTCTTTTAGGACTTAAATCAAGGAATGGATGGGGCAAAATATTTGAGAAAGGGGAAGAGTATAGTAAAAAAATAATAATAATAAATAAAGGATGTTTGGGGGATGTGCATTCTGTATATTGACTTGAATTTTTTTTTTTGACGGCAACCGTGTGGTTATTTACTCATTTTATTTCCTTATTTATATTTTAGGGAGGAAAGGGAAGTTAGGGTGATTATATAGTTATTTGGGTGCAGCTGCTAAAGCCAGGATCCCACAGTCAGGATGCTTCCTGATTGGCTGAGAACAGTGGTATAATTATGCAGGTTGTAAAGTCCCCACATCATCTTGGTGATGGTCTAGAAGAGGCCATTTTCATCTGGGAACACAAAGGAGCTGGATGCTGCAGCTTTGGGTTCCAGGTCTGAATAAAGACATAGGCCAAACCAGGCCTAGGGAACTTTAGGTAAGGATCAGGTTAGAGTTTTATGTACTCAATCTGACAGTGGTGGATTTCTTTATGGCTATTTTTTCATTATATTTCCTTGGTATATTACTTGTGAATTTGCTTATGCTTTTTTTCCTCTTGTAAATAATCTTTAGAAAAGGTTCTCTTGTGGTTTGGAGTAGAAGGGAAAGAGAAAAATTTAGAGGGGTAGAAGAGGACAGTTAGAGTTTCAGTGCAGCAGCCTTTTGAACCAAAGAAACCAACTGATTCAGGATCCTGGAAGATCCAGTAAGTTTAAGCACCTTTAGTAGGGCTTCCATTAATCAGGAGATTTAAGAAAGAAATAAAGATTTCCTATCTCAAGTCTAAACTCACCTGATACCCTCAGAAACTAGCTTAGTTCAGTGGAGGTCCAGGCCTGGGTTTTTCAGAGGGAGAAACCAGCAAATCAGATCTGATGTGTAAGATGTGTGTGTGTGTTTCACTTCTTTTTTATTCCTTACTTCCTTTCAGATAATTATGTTTATCTGAGTTGGTAGTGGGAGCTATAGCAGCAACATCAAGCTGTAGTTGGTGAATTGGGACAGTAAAGTTACTCCCTGTGAAGATTTTTATCTCTGATCTCTTCTTGATATGTTAAATATCTTATCCAGATACCCTTGCCTTTGGACTAGCCCTCCCATCCTAGCTACTCCATTTTGACAGTCATTGCTTTAGAGAAGTTATATTTAAGGAATCATGCCAAAGTAGACAAACAACCTTCTACAAAGTTAGATTTGATTTTGATTAATAGTCAGAAAGTACTTTAATCAATATTTTTTTCCTACAAAAAAAGCATTTTTGTCTTGTAATAATGATGGGTACAGGTTTCATTTTGAAAAGACACTTTGTGCTACTTGAATTATATTGACAGTATATACTATACCTTCCTTTAGTCAGCAGTCAATATTTCTTATTATTCTGTTATAGAATCATAACTTAGATTTGTAAGAAAGGGACTTCAAGAGAAAGTTAGTCAGATACCTACCCAAATCATGAATGCTGTGTCTTATGTTATTTATTCTTAATAGTTTTTTAAGGTAAATTTTTCAGCTATGAGAAAATTGAATGATGATTTGGCTATCTTTCTTACCAAAGTAAATTGAAGCAAATACTTGTGAAGTCATTGGAAGATGAAAGAATCCTTTCCATTTCAACAGATATTGGGGCTTCTGTAGTTCAATAGATTGATTATAAATATTTCAGCTACTCCATCTGCTCCTAATAACTTCCACATGTTTAAATTGTATGATTTAACAAGATGAAGTCATAGGATTTTAGAACTAAAATATACTTCAGAGTTCATCCATTGGAATCCAGTGCTTAAGTTAATAGGAATGAATTTTTAAATTTTTATTGGCAAATTCATTTATTGAATAGCTTACTATTAGCCCTGACACTTATTGAAATTGTTGTTATACAGTGATCATTGTTGGACATTCATGTTGGAACCAGCATGTTATCAATTCCAGATTGGTTTCTGGTATTAAATATTAGACATATTGGAGGAACAATAAATTAGGGATAGTGATTGTTACTTTTTTAATGTCTGTAAGTTAAGTATGTCTCTAAATTTTTCTTTTTAAAGTCTCACTTTTTTCTAAATTTTGGTGCATTTGTACTTTAAGACTGTAAAATTATCTTTTTTAGTTTATTTTGCTATTATGGTTTTTAATTGTCATCAGATAAAAGCAGTTTTCAGATAATGCAGACCATTACAATATCAGCTCCATTGATGATGAGGATGAATTCTAGTTGCATCTTTTCACAAAACATAGACTTTTAGACCCAGCAGAGTCTTGTTATTTCAGAGTCATGTTATTGAGATGATTATAGTACCAGAGACATGGGAAGGGACACATGAAAAAATATTACGCATTTAATTTTTAAAAACAAAACCAAACACATGTATAGCTGTTTATCTTAGTACAATACACCCTTAACAGCTTATTAGTTTCTTTTTCTTTCCATTTCTAATACCCTTTCCTTCCCCACCCCTTCCTTTTTTTTTCTTACCAGAAAGGCCTTTTAAAAACATACCACTCTTAGAGGGCTGAACTAGGAATTAATAGAATTGGATATTGAATTTGACTTGCCTACTAACTTGTTTGATTTATTTTATCATTGTTATCAGAAGTAGATATATAAGAATCGTGGATACCTCTTCCAGATAGCAGAAAAATTGGTTTATTGTTAAAAATATATATAATTAAAATAACATCAGTCATACTTTAAAATATTCATCTGGAAGCATTGGCCTTTAAATTATCTTAGGCTGCATTAGGTAGACTTAGGTTGTCCATGATAAAGAGGGTCATAGTTCCATGGCACTCTGCTCTGTTTACACCACATCCACAGTATTGTATTAAGTTCCAGGCACATATTTTAGGGAAAACATTGGCAAACTAGAAATTGTTCAGAAGAGGGTGGACCATGATGGTGGAGAGGAATGGAAAATATGCCATATTGGAATTAGTTGAAGGAACTGGAGCTGTTTAACCTGGAGAATGGAAAGTTTGGGGTAGAAAGAACATGATCATTGTCAGTAGTTGGAGAACCAGCTGGGTACAGTAAAAATAGGACTGTGGTGTTGTTTTTTTTTTTTAATTTGGAACATGTTTTTGAATCACTTTTGTAAACTCAAGTAAGTTTACCTCTCAGCATCAGATCAGTGAATTTTGTCAGGTGAAGGAGTTGAACTAGATTATCTTTATTAAGGTTCTTTTCCACTCTAAATCTTATGATCCTAAAAGTATTTGAAGGGACTCTTTTATGGAAGAGTGATTAGATATGTGTTGCTTGGTTCCAGAAAGAAGAATTAAATCAGTAGGTAGAAATCACAGAGAAGCAAAGTGAATTTTGGCTTTATATCATATAAGAGAAAACTTCTCAGTAATTAGAGTTTTTCAAGAGTGGAGTAGACCATCCTTAGAGGGAGTTGAATTCATTACTGAAAGTCTTTAAGGAGATGCTAGATGACCACTTGTTGAAATTGTTGTAGAAAGGAGTCTTGCCCAGATATGGATTGGATTAGTGGTTAACCTTTGAAGTCCCTCAATTGTGAGGTTTTGTCATTTCTTAGAGAGAAAGGGAAAATGACCATAGAAACACATAGTGAAGACAGAGGAACAGTTTTCAAATCAGTCTCTTAGTAAATCAGTCAGCTAGCATTTAAGTTTCTGTGTGCCAGGCACTGTACTAAATGCTGTAGACACAAGGAAGGGGGAAAAAAATCCCTGCTTTCAAGGAAGTCAGTCTAATGAAGGAGACAATATGCAGATACCTATGTACAAACAATTTGTAGATAGGATACATTGGAGGTAATCACAGAGGGGAGGCATTAAGATTAAGGAGAACTGGGAAAGGCTTCTTGCAGAAACGTGAGATTTTAGCTGAAAGAGAATAAGAAGTTGATGATAGCTCCTAGATTGAAAGCCTGACTTTGACTGGTGAAACCTTGACTGTAATAGGGAAGTTCAGAAGAGGGAAGGATTTGGAGGAAAAAAAAAATAATTCCATTTTGGACTTGTTGAATTTAAAATGTCTTTAGGACCTTCTGTTTTGAGATGTCTAAAAAGGTAGTTGGAGATGCAAGACTAGAGGTAAACTGAACAAGTAGATCTGAGTCATCTTCATAGAAAAGGATAATTAAAAATCACAGGAACTGATGATCATCAAGTGAAGTAGTGTAGAGGGAGGAAAGAGTACCTAGGACAGACTGTTGGGGGACCTCTACTGTTAGCAGGCATGAGATATATGAACAAAAGACCTACAGAAAAGATGGTCAAATCAATAGGAGGAGAACCAGGAAAGAGTGGTGGCCCATAATCTTAGAGAGGAGAGTAATAAGGAGAAGAGGGTGATCATCTGGGTCAAAGGATACAGAAGGGTCAAGAAGAGAACCAAGAACAGATGATAATTGTTCAGATGGCATTAGGCAAGATGAGCATGAATTGTTTTTTATGCTTCTGCAGGATACAAATAGCTGGGAAACATTTCTGTTGCAATATATTCTTGCCTGCTGGCCAGATTGTATGATGTGAGTCTTTTGAAAATACACATTGGATTTATTCGTTATACTTTTCTAATGTGTTATGGCAGATTTCTGCATGGTAAATTCTCATGTTTTAGTGTACACCTAGGGGCCCCGTACATGCTAAAACTGGAACACTTCTCTATGTACTCAGATTGACGAGTTAGGTCCAAGGAAATTGTAGAAAGGAATTGTTAGGAAAAGAGAGGAGTTGATACAATATAGAGACAGAGGTAAACAAATATTTGATGTTAGAGGAGGTAAATTAAGAGTCAAATGATGAGGAAATAGAGAACGTTGCCTATCATGTAAGAAAACAGGTTGGACAAAGAAGTCACTAAAGTTTAAGTTAAAATTAGCTTTAATTCCCCCCCCCCCACTATATTCTGTTTGTATTACTCAAAGAGGAAATGCTGTCCTACTGCCTTAAAGGTAAAAAAAAGCAACTTCAATTTTTTTTCAAATAAATAATGAAAGTAATAAACATTTTCTTTTTTTATATTCTTTCTTTCACGTTTTCTTACTTTTAATGTCCAGTAATAAGGAGATAATCACAAGAATATAGATCTTGATCCTGACATCAGGTTCTCCTTTGCACTGTTTGTTAGACTTTCCGGTTTCTCCGTTATGTTTGTTAGGGAGGCAGACCAATGCTCTAATAGGCCTAATCTATAAAATTTTGCTGTATTAACGATCTGTTACAAAGAATTCATTTAGGTGTAACAGTACAAATACTGAAGTAGTCTACCAATTTTCTTGTTATTGGACATTAACCAGTTGCCAGACAATTGTGAGAGATCACTGTTGCAGTATTTGAAGTAGACTGATTATAAGATTGAATTTGTAGAGGGCATGTCTCCTTATTGATCTTCATATCTCCCAGCGTGTAGTACACTATACTGCATATGGTATGTGTTTAAATGAACCTTTTAATCGTCTAGTTGACAGATGTTTACTTTGATACATAATTATAGCCATGCCTTTCCAAAACCAGTTTATATCTAAATTGTTACCACCCACTGCAGCATTTTGAGTGAGAACTCCCTGAATTTGAGTTATTCAAAAATGAAGAGAATTTATTGATTTCTTCTACCCATTTCAGTTCTTTTGTTTGTTGGCAAATGCCGCTTAAAATGAATCACCATATGGTAAACTAAGTATGATTGCTAGGTAGCAGAAAAGGAAACCTGTGAACAAAACTTTTGTATCAGAAGAAGATTTAATAAAGGATATTCTTTACATTTGGCTGGATATGGGAATGGGATGCTTCATATCTCCAAATCTGTTAGACTGGGATGATAAGTATGGTAGTTCCCAAGATAGGGGTTGTGTCATAACTTCAGAGATAGCTTTCCAGCTTTCTCTTTTTGGAGGAAAGCCTCAACTCTGACATATATTAGAGATGCTCCTTTCTTTTTGGAAATTCCAGGAAGGTGCCTGGTGAGGAATAGGGAGTTATTGCTACCTCTGTTTCCAAATCTACACTTTGGGATCCAGGGGTAGAGTGATTGGTTGAGAGAGATGAGACTATGGACCTGGAATATTTCCTTATTTACCCAAGATTACCTAACAAAGGTGATGTGGAGAATCTTATCTACAATGACAGGTGCTATGGGTCCATCAGAGCCCAAATGGTCTCTTACCTGTGATGTTATTAATATTAACAGCATGCATAGTGGATAGAGACCTGAACTGTGAGTCAGCAAGACCTGAGTTCAAGTTCTGATTTGAACATAAACTGTAAGCTACAGAAAAGGTGATGAGTTTCCTCATCTGGGAATTTTGTAAGCCAGTGAAATCACAAGTCTAGTTCCTTTTCCCCATTTTTGGGAAAAGAGAGAGAGCTTCCTCTGGTTTTAAGAGTAAAAGCAAAAAACAAAAGACAATGAACACTTACTGGAGTCATGTCAATTATCTCTCAAGTTCTAGGAAAATGGCCTTGGGTTTTCCTCAAGTGAGGAATTGAAGGCTTTATAGAGCCTTATTTATGGCTTCTGCCTCGCTTTGGTGCTTTGGAATTCTACGTGTGAAATAGCAACTCAGGGCAGATGAAATAAACTCCTAATATACAAAGATCTAACAAGAGAGAACACCCTTATTTATTCCTGTGACTATATAAATGTGTCTACATGCATCTATTATGTAGCAAACTATTAATTCATTTGTATTCCTTGGAATGAGGAAGTATCCTTCATAATTGCATTCTCAGTTGCAAGCTTCTAAGAAGCAAAACCACACACACACACACAAGAAGGAGTATAGGAGTACAGGGAGCAAAAATTATGGAAAGCATTACAGCAGTTAAAAGTTTTGTTTACGGCGGGGCCAAGATGGCAGCATAGAAGCAGCAAAGCACCGCAGCTCCCACACAAACATGCTAAAAAGCTCATAAAATGGGACGCTAAACAGATTTTCAAACTCCAAAACTCTCCACAAGACAGAAAGCACACCTGTTGTTACAGGCAGCGCAGCAGGCGGGGCTCTTCCCAGCAGTCTGCAACCCCCCCCCCCCCCAGAAACCTTGGCCGGCTCAGGCCCTGGGGCATCGGGCGGGGAACCACAGCTACAGGAGAGCAGATAGGCTGCACTGGAGGCACAGTTACCACATTTATCAGGCCAGAAGACAAAAAGG
>CM053598.1:134579576-134595949 GCA_028646575.1 Pseudocheirus occidentalis | reverse complement strand
GAAGCCGCTGCTGCTCCGTTCCTGCTGCTACAGCCGCCTCCCGTTGCTTCCTTGCCCTGGGAGCAGTTTGGCCAGACCTGCTCTTCTCCTCCCCAGTTAGCAAAATCCACTGACCTTTCTCTTAGTCTTTTTGTTTTCTGGCCTGATAAATGTGGTAACTGTGCCTCCAGTGCAGCTGATCTGCTCTCCTATAGAAGCGGCTCCCCTCCCGATACCCCAGGGCCTGAGCCGGCCTGGTTTTGGCCGCGGCTCCCAGAGTGCTGAGAAGAGCCCCACCTGCTGAGCTGCCTGTAGCAACAGATGTGCTGTCTGTCTTTTGGAGAGTTTTGGAGCTTGAAAATCTGTTTAGAGTCCCATTTTATGAGTTTTTTAGCGTGTTTGTGTGGGAGCTGTGGTGCTTTGCTGCTTCTATGCCGCCATCTTGGCTCCACCCCCTAAAACAGAATTATATTATTCTTCAGATCAAATCACAGAAGCATGGGTGGCAACAGTGATCTCAGATAAAGGAACAGGGAAAATACTGAAAAAGAAATAGAAAAAAAAAAGAAATTTTATTATGCTCAAAGACAGCATAGACAGTGAGTAGTATCAATACAAAAAAATTAGAATTTGGGGATGCCTTGTATATACACTTGATGACATAGCATCTAAATACTTAAAGGGAATGTTAATTAAATAACATGGAAAAATAGAAAACTATAATTGTGACCCTTTGAAAAAAAAATTAAACAAGAAAGAAATCAAGAGACCTAAATAGAGTTTTAGAAAACTGTATTATAGATGCCTCATGATTATGGAATTAAAAGATGTTTCTGGCACCTTTACAAAAATTGACCATTTGGTAGGGCATAAAAACCTCATAAACAGATGCAGAATATTAAATACATCCTTAATGATCGTAATGTAATGAAAGTACTAATCAATAAAGGGCCTTTAAAGACTGAAATTAAGCTTAATGGATACTAAATAATTTAATCCATAAGAATTGCTAGGCCATAGAATAAATCATAGAATCAATAAATAATTTCATCAAAGAGAAAAATAACAACAAAATGAGACCACACAGCAAAACTTTTAGGGAGTAGTCAAAGTAGCCCCTAGGGGGAAATTTATATCTCTAAGTACTTTCATCAACAGAAAGAAAGAACATATCAGTTAATTGAGTATGCAAAGAAGGAAGAAAGGAAGAAAAAAGAAAGGCTATAAATCAGAAAACCTCAACTAAACACAAAATAGAAGTTCTGAAAACTCAAAAAAGATGAAGCAAGAAAAAATTAAATTGATAAAATAAAGCTAGAAGCTGTTTAAAAATTAATAAGCAATTAGGGATTTTTGATTTTAGGGAAGGAAAAGAAAAATAAATTACCAATACCAAAAAAGAAGAAAAAGAATTCATAGTTAAAGAAGGAATTCATTAGAATCAATAAAGGAATTCATTGGATGCCATTTTGCCAATTATATACCAACAAAATTAATAAGTGGAATGAATGATTTACAAAAAAATAACACGCTTGAATTAATAGAAGAAATGTAGAATTTAAATCTCAGAAAAATGGAAAATCCATTAATGAACTCTCAAAGGAGAGTTTTTATAAGTGAATTCTATCAAATATTCAAAGGACAGTAATTGGCAAACTGTAAGAATAGGAAAATAAGGGATCCTACTATATATACGTATATATCTTCTATAATCCAAATATTGTCTCGATACCTAAACCAGAGAGTCAAATTAGAGAAAAAAAAACTACAGATCAGTATTCCTAGTGAATATCGATACAAGAATATCAAATAAAATATTGTCCAAAAAGGTGCAGTAAAATATTTAAAAGATTATACGTGATGATCAGGGTGGTATCATATTAATTACAAAAACAGTAACAATCACATGATTTTCCCAATAGACACAGAAAAAAGCTTTCAACAAACTACAATATCCATATTTCTGTCTTTTATTTTTCTTTCTAAGGAAAAGGGATAAATGAACCTTTCTTTAGTATGGTTAATAGTGTTTGTCTAAAACCAATGTTGAACCAAGAGTTCAACGTTATATATAATGAAGAAGTCCTTTTCTATAAACTCAGGAGTAAGGCAAAGATGTCCATTAGTATCACTATTATTTTATTTAATTACTTAGCTATAGCAAGAAAAAGAGATGAAGGGGTTAAGTATGGGCAAAGAACAAATGAAAGGATCACTTTTTGCAGATGATATGTTGATTTATTTAGAGAATCCTAAAGATTCAACTAAAAAGTTAATTGAAACAATAACTTTTTAGTGTATAAAATAAAAACATGTAATTTATCAGATTTCATATATATTACCATCAAAACTTAATAGGAGGAGATGGAAAGACAAATTTCATTCCCATTAATTATAGAACATTAAAAATATTTAGAAGTCCACCAACCAAGGCTCATACAGGAATTAAATGAATACATTAACAAAATGATCTTTGCAGGGGCAGTTAAGCGGTTGCAGTGGATAGAGCACCAGTCCTGGAGTTTCAAATCTGACCTCAGGCACTTGACACTTACTAACTGTGTGACCTTGGGCAAGCCTTTCCCCCTCCAAAAAAAAAAAAAGATCCTTGCAGAAATATAGACCTAAATGATTGGAGAGACATTAATTGCTCATGATTAGACTGTTCCAATATAATAGAAATGACAATAAAATAAGGATCCTTAATTTGAAGTCGATAAACTTGTTTTCTCAAATAATTTTCTTCAAATAATTTTGATAACTATTTCAATATAATTGGTTTTATTTGTAATCCTAATTTTTTAATTTCATGAATCTAAAAACATTCCAAGAATGGTGTTTACAGGCTTTGCCAGACTGCCAAACAATTCATGATACAAAAAGGGTTAAAAATCCCTGACCTAGACAAATTTACTTAAGTACCATACCAAACTACAAAAAGGTTACTCCATAGAACTTGGAAAAAATGATAATAAAATTTACCTGGGTGGCAGGGAGGGCAGGGAAGGCCAAGAATCTTAAGAGAAATAAACAGAAGAACATAGAAAAAAATGCCTGTCAGATCTATAGATAAGTTTATGACTAAACAAGATAGAGAGGTCCATAGGAGAATAAAATTGACAATTTTGATTGCATAAACTTTTAAAAATTTATTCAAGGAAAACCAGCACAGCTATGATTATAAGAGAAGCAAGTAAATGGGGGAAAGTCTCTGCTACAAGTTTCTCTGATAAAGGTCTTATTTCTAAATATATAGGTAGAAAGTCTGAATGTCCTCCAAAGGAAGGAATGTGAAAATTTCTAATACAATTACTATCCTGTCTTTCTAGAAGCAGGCTCTTCCAAGTGGAGATTGCTATTTTTACACATTAATTCATTCATTCTTTTATTCATTGTGCCTTCTTTTTCTTCTCTTAGGTCCTGTAGGGAAAGTGTCGGTGTGGTGCTTAGTTTCCCAAAGCTTGAAGTTTCATTCATATTTAGAGGCAAATCATATTCAGGTTAACAGGAGCTGCGACAGAATGTAGGAACTTTTAGTAGGAATATAGAATGGGACCCATGAGGGATATGGAGGAGTAGAAGCAGACTAGAGGCTAAGGATATGACCAAAATGAGACGAATTCTGGGATTGTAGAGGATCTCTGTTGTAAGGAGGGAGGGATAAATGATAGTTCTAGAAGATTCCCTTCCTTTTCAATCTTTTCTTCCAGCCTGTCAGTGGTTGGTCCCTGGGGAGGGAACTTGTGGTAGTGGAAAGTGTCCAGCCACCAGGCCACCTGATTATTGCATATATAAGAGACATAAGTAAAGAATAGCCTTATTTTTTTTCCTGAAAAAAAAAAAAGCTAAATTTCAGCCACTTACATGTTAAAGGGAGCTTGCCTAATGACGGGAAAAAATGGAGACCGAGATAACCAACTCCGCATGAAACTTACAAAGAATCTATCATCAAAAGCTATTGATATAGCAAAAGACCAAAAACCTACCAACCTCTATATATATATATATATATATATATATATATAGTAGGATCCCTTATTTTCCTATTCTTACAGTTTGTCAATTACTCTCCTTTGAATATTTGATAGAATTCACTTATAAAAACTCTCCTTTGAGAGTTCATTAATGGATTTTCCGTTTTTCTGAGATTTAAATTCTACATTTCTTCTATTAATTCAAGCGTGTTATTTTTTTTGTAAATCATTCATTCCACTTATTAATTTTGTTGGTATATAATTGGCAAAATGGCATCCAATGAATTCCTTTATTGATTCTAATGAATTCCTTCATTAACTATGAATTCTTTTTCTTCTTTTTTGGTATTGGTAATTTATTTTTCTTCTCCTTCCCTAAAATCCTAGAACCTACTTTCTATAAATCAAAATAAATGCAACCTATATAGTGATTTATAGAAAGTAGGTTCTAGGATCTCTTTCAGTTCTTTCAAATTGCCGCTTTCCAAAGGAAAAACCAGATGTAGAGTTATTTTTTTTCTCTATTTCAGAAAAGAGGCGATGATTTTGAAACTGTTTCCTTCTGGCTGTCAAATACATGCCGATTTTTGCACTGTTTGAAGCAATACAGTGGAGAAGAGGTGAGAATACCTTTTCCTGATGTTTATAAAAAAGTAAGTTAAGTGTTTTTCCTGTTCACTTTTAGAAGATCAGATTCAACATGGTTTGGAGCATCTGAGAATATTGTTTAATATTTGCTGCACGTGTACAGTAAGCCCTTGTATAACCTCTTCACTCCCATAATTTACATTTCAAAGGCAGCATAGCTGACGAAATGAACTCCCCATCACACAGCTGAAATCTGAAGAAAGACAATGGAACAGTCTTTAGGAGGACCAAGGATAAGAACAGCACCTTTTTGGCTATTGATTTTATGCAATATTTGTACCAAGCCTATTTGTAGATAGGTGTGTTCATCGCTTATTTGGTTTTTCTCAAGAGAATTCAGTTCAACAAATGTTAATACCTACAATTTCCAACTGGAAACAAAAATTGTCTCAGCCTTCAAGGAGGTCTAGGGCAGACTTTCTAAAGCTTGGAACTTACCCCCTCGTAGGGGCAAGAGAATTCAGAACATTGTGCCTAGTGTGTGTACAGTACTGGAATCTACAAGAGAGCCCAAATCAGACAATATTCAGCTTTAGCTGTTGTTTCTTAGGATCCCGCGGTGTGGTGTGTAGCACCTTGTACTAGTCAGGTGGCAAAGATTCAATGTTTAGACAAGATAGTCCTTTTTTGGGGGGGGGGGAAGGGGAAATGGGACTAAAATCTGGTAGACCTGCTTTTGAAAATGATCCTAGGCTTCTGGAGGAAGTTGGACTAAAAGGAGCCAAAGTGTACAAAAGTGAATGTGACAGATGGATACGGGCTCTGTACTTTTACATACATTGAATTCCTGGAGAATTGCCATAAAGGAAATTACAGTAAAGCAAAATCCAGACTACATATATGTTGTTTCTTCATCTATTTGGGCTTCCCATTGAAATCATTGAGTGAATAGTTAAAGGTGAGAAGAAATGAATTGTAGATGACCAATAGCATGAAGTATAGAGAGAAGCAAAATACAGAGTAGAAAAAAAAAGGGAGCTGTCTAGGGTTTACTGGAGCCAACTAACTCATGAAAGTCAATTGTTAGATTTTCAGTGTCAGTATATGTACCTTGGAAATTTGCAAATGTGACAAATCAGTTTATTATTATTAAGTGATGGAGAAAATATTAATAATGCAGATTAAACTTGAAAGTATTTCTTGTCTACAATTTCCCTCTGGAGAGCCTGTTGTTAAGCATTTGCCAGCATACCTCTGCCTCTCTGTGTCTAGAATCCCATTTAACCAAATACTATCAAAATACTCATTTTTGTTTAAGCCACATAGCATGTGGCTATGACAGATTTTTCTCTGTCATAGCCACATGCATATAAATTTGCTTAGTATGGACATAATTATATCTGATAAATGAAAAAACCTTAATAACAGATCTTCATAAATCTCTTACCATTCAGTAGTTTGTTTGACAATGGCAGTATCCTTTTTGGTCCTGTTACTATTAATTTGTAGAGATTAGTGCTCAGGACCTTTGGTATTCTAGTGTAGAATAGTAAACCTGACATTTTAATTAAAAAGCCCAAGTGTAGGCTAAGTCTTAGGATTTTTTACATATCCCTACCCTACCCCTCAATTTTTAATTTTTATTTATTTATTTTGCTTGGTGGGAAAAGGTGACAACCCTGACTGATAGGCTAACAAAGTTAGATTTGATCCAATAGGTAGTAAAAAGCAGAAAAGTGACATGCTGAAGAGAGTTTTTGAGAAAGATTATTCCAACAACCACAAGCAACAGAGATTGAAGCAGGAATGGCCACAGTATGGGAAAGACAAGCTAAAACGCTGTTGCAGTCATCCAGGTGTGCATGGGATGGCCTTGGACCATGGTGGTAGCCACAGAAATGGAAAGGAAATAGAAGAGGAGGAATTAACTCCTTTTACCAAGGAAAGGGAAATTTTGCTTAAATTAGGAAGAGAAAAGTTGCATTTTGCTTATTGAAAATCAATCTTACCTTACAATTCAGGGATTTATGAAGCACAATACACCTCGCCAGAATGAACACTGCCTCACCAACTTTGACCTGGCTGAGTACCGGCAGGTGCTGAGTGACTTGGCGATTCAAATCTACCAGCAGCTTGTTCGAGTATTAGAGAACATCCTTCAGCCAATGATTGGTAAGACTAAAAGGGCAATGAAACACTATTATGACTAAGAATATCATTAGTATGATACTGTTTGAGAGGATGCTGTGTTAAAAGCAGGTTCCATCTGTTATAGCACTTGACAATAAATAAGCAGTACAGAATGACCCTGCTAGATATCCTTACATAATAGCAGTTCACCCCCTAAGACAACTAACCACTTTCTTGTCATAAAATAAAATGTGTCAACCAGCCTTTGGCAACCTGAGTATTCACTCAAAGACTCTTCCCAAAGATGTTCTCCTAGAAATTTAGTTATTAGACTCTACACACAGATCAGGTAAGGGTTTTTGCAATTAAATTTCACTCCAATTGTTATCGCTGATAAGCATTTCTGACCATGAATCCAATCAGAAAATTATTGGATAACCCAGATCATTGGTGTCAAAATCAAATGGAAGTGGATCCCTATAGCTGCATATGGACTTAGAAAACCACAAATTAACATTGTCTATGTTAAATATTTCTAAATTACATTTTAATCTGGTTCAAAAGTCCTTTAGGGCTACTTGGCATCTTCAGGCAGTGAATTTTACACCTCTGACTTAGATATCATGAGTTCTGAAATTAAAGTAGGTACCTGTGGTTCTCGTAGCCATGGTTAACTGGGGATGTCTTTTAGTTACCTTATCTCTAGGTTATAAGTTATCACAGGACAGTAGGATCATAGATTTGGCACTGGAAGGAGACTTAGTCATCAAGACCAACCTCTTCATTTTACTTTTCCCTAGTAATGGGCTAAGAGTTATATGATTTAAAATAATATCCTTAAAACAGTTATTATGCTGAGATCTGATACTAGATCAACAACAGATGTCTCCAACTTGCCTTGGCCATTGACACTTTAAATGATGGAGACCCTTTGAAATGATTGAGGGCTGTGACTTGTAATAGGTTTGTAAGGAGCCAGAGCAGGGCGCATATGGTGACTGAGCTGATTGTCTTCTTGCTGTTGCTGCCGGCAAGAGGATTTGTTCCCCTCAGCCGAGCAAGAGAGGGTGTTTATGTATGGGTATGCATGTATATCCACCCCTAGGTATATTATACATGCCTCCGTGTGTGAATAGGTGATTCTTGACATTCCCACCTGTGTGCACTCCTGTTCTATGTGTTCATTTATCTATATATGTGTATCTTGATGTCCTTTTGCATGTGGATGGACATGTTTGTGCCTTTGCATAAGTGAATGTGTGTGGTAAGTACCTGAAGAAAAGTAGAAACCAAGTAGAAAGAGGAGGCAGTAAAGACTGTGAGCTACTAAAGATAATGTACAATTCTACTGTAACACAAAGTCAGGAGGACTCATCTTCATGAATTCAAATCTGACCTCAGACACTTACTAGGTGCGTGACCCTGGGTAAGTCACTTAGCCCTGTTTATCTCAGTTCCTCATGTGAAAAATGAGCTGGAGAAGGAAATCACAAATCACTCCAGAATATTTGGTAAGAAAACCTAAATGGGGTCACCAAGAGTCAGACGTGACTGAAACAACCGAACAACAAAACATAGGGGCATCCTCAACATAATATGAAATCTGTTCCTAGTCTCCATGTTGACCTTCTTGAGTATTACTTCAGCAAGTTTTCCCCAATACTTTCACCATTTCCTTTCTTCAGTCATGATTCTGTTTGCCACCCCCATTTTCCAGAATAGCCCAGCAGTTAACCAACTGTTGGCATAAAGGACTTGTGGAGAACATAAAACTCTTCCGTAAGGACCTCTGAATTTTGAAAAGACAGAACCTAGTCCAAGGTAGAGGCAAGAGAAACTTTAGCTCAATCAGCTTTTCTGTTTTCTATTTATACGAAAATAGCTTTATTGCCCATCAAAAAGTTTGCTTTTGTCCTCTAAACAAGTCCTAGTTTTGATTGCAAGTGCAACCTAAGGAATTGAAAAGAATCCAATTAGTGAGTAGGCATTAAAGACATAAGGGAAAAGATTTTGAATTAATTATACCAGGCAAACACTTTGTCAAGACTGCTCCCTGGTTCCCTGCTTCTTTTTCAGTGTCCAGTTAGAGCCTTGACAGTTTTCTTAAGTTTAGGTGACATTTTTGAAAGGACAAGTCATGCACAAAAAATGTAACAAGCAATAAATTTTATCTGCATCATTGACATTTTCCAGAAGTTAAATTGGGCTTTCAACTGTGTGATAAGGAAAAATTCAAAGAAGGCTGTTACTTTAAAGTTTGTATTCATGTTTCATGAGTCTCCTTTAATTTTTAAAGTTTTCACTCCCCCTCAAAAAACAAAGGCTACACACTTTTTCCCTGAAAATCACTAATTTGATCAACATTTGTGTTTGAGAGTAGATAGGAAGTTTGTCTTTTGGTTTGAATATGAAAGCAAGTATATGGTGGTAACAACTTGTGCAATCATTTTTTTTTTTACTGAGAACTTAACATCTCACCTGCTCAAGATAAAATGGCACCATCATTTGCGAAGTTAAGCTTTTGTCAAAGATTTCAGAGCACTTTCTCCCTAAAATGGAATCTAGTAGGGCCTCCATTGTTAGAAATTGTTTAGATTTAACACTATTATTAATAATGCTCATATAGCACTTTCTCACTTAAAAACCACTTTCTTCAAAACAAAATGAAATAGATGGTGTAATAGATAGTGAAATATGTGAAATCTGTGAAACAGATAGTGTAAATAGGCTCAGTGGATAGAGCACTGGGCCTGGAGTTAGGAAGACCCAAGTTCAAATCCAGTTCAGACATTACTATGTGACCCTGAGCAATTCACTTAACCTGCTTGCCTTAATCCACTGGAGAAGGACATGGCAAAGCAGTCCAGTCCATTTTGCCAAGAAAATCCCCTGTGGGGGATTTTGGGCACTGCTTAACAACTCAACAACATCAACAGTCATCATCTCCATGTTTCATATGAGAGCAGGGAGCCTCAGAGATGTTGTGTCAGCAAGTGTCTAACGTCAGATTTCAGTGTAGAACTCATCTAACTCCACGTCTACTGTTCTTTCCACCTTCCGGATACTGGCTCTTCATTCATAACTGAAACAGAAGCATTTATGGAGAGATGGCCAGGAAGTTAGGAAAAGTGTATGGATAGGAAAAATAACAGCAAATATTCACGGTGGTAGACTGTCTCTATTTTTTCAAAGTAGTTTAAAAACATTCCACCTTGAGCAGAACCAGGAGAACATTGTGAAGTTACAGCCACATTGTGTGATGACTAACTTTGATAGATTTGGCTCTTCTCAGCAGTGCAAGGTTCTAAGACAATTCCAAAAGACTCAAGATGGAAAATCCATCCACACCCAGAGAGTCTGAAATGTAGATTGAAGCATACTATTTGCTCTTTCTTTTTTGTTTTGTGTTTTCTTGTGGTTCATTCCATTGGTTATGATTCTTCTTTACAAAATGACTAATGTGAAAACATGTTTAATATGAATGTATATGTAGAGCCTATGTCAGATTACACACCATCTTGTGGAGGGTGGAGGGAAGGAAAGGGGGGAAAAGATCTGTGTTTCAAAAATATTAGGATCTCAAAACAAAACAGAAAGAACAGTTATCATATATTGTTATCATACAAGAATCTAGACAGGACTGTCTTCTTGCATACCCACCTTAAGAGCTATGGGTTATGAGACTGAGAAGCTTCTTTACAACCCTAAAGCCTTTACACATATGTAATTAAAATAAAATTCTATTAAATTCATTTGTTTTGGTGAAGCAGATAAAATTCTAACATATTCTAACATATATTCTAACATATATATATATGTTAGAATAAGCACACACCGATTATCTACTTAGCTACCCTTTCTAAAAAAGTTTCTTAGACTAAACCATCAAGATTTTGAGACTTCAAGGAAACTTCTGTACCAAAAGGAGTAACAGTAAAAAAACTCCTCTTTTAAAATTCTGTGCCTCTACTTCTCTTGTGTTCTGATATTATAATAGTTATAATAGCATTCTATGGTGCTTACTGTGCACAAGGCCCTGTGCTAAGTGATTTGATCTTCATAATGTCCCTGGGAGTGATGTTGTCTTGAAATCTGGATCTTTTAGCTTTGGCAGTAAAATGTCCTAGCAGATTATATTCAACTGCTCCTGCTCTCGTAGGCCTTTCTTTGAAAATAGGAGGTAAATCTATCATTCACATTGCATGAAAATATACATTGATCACATGGGGAAAACTTTAGGCCAGATTCTATTATGTAATCATTTATGAAGTGCCTACTATGTGCTAGGCACTAGAGATTAAAAGATATTTTAAAATGAGAACAGGCCTTGCCTTTAAAACTCCCTAGTATGAGGAAACAAGCAAAAAAACATAGATAGATAATTGCAAAAGATTTCCTAAGTAAATACAAAGTAGTCAGAAAAATAGACAAATCATTTTCCACCAAAATGTCAACTTGTGTTAACTATATAATTACATTCTAAAAGAATTTAGCATTGATAATTCCTAAGAGTAATGTGTAGACAACCAGAGTTAGACCGAAGGGAAATGAGCAGGACAGGGTTCAAAAAAAGGAAAGATCCATATACCATACAAATGGATAGGAAATTAGAAAAAGAAGCAGAGATTGCAACTCGCAGAGAAAACTCATTAGAAAAGTTAGACCAGCAGTAGAATTAGATAATATTAGAGCTGGAATGTACCTTAGGTGTCCTCTTCCTGAGGTGCTGTGGGTAGAGTGCTGAGTTCAGATCCTTCCTGACATTTACTAGCTGTGCGGCCCTGGGCAGTCTCTGCCTTCCTTCGTTTCCTCATTTGTAAAATCAGGATAATAATAGCACCTACCTCCCAGGGCTGTTGTAAGGATCAAACAAAACAATATTTGTATAGTACTTTCCAAACTCTCAAGTGCTGTGTAACTACTGGTTTTTGCAATGATGGCTCCTTTTGTTGTTACAACTTTATTTGGCATTCAATTCTAGAAGCCCCACCTTGTGGAGCACATTTTCCTACACATAGCATCTTAATGCTTAGTTGTTTGTTTGTTTTTTGTGCAGCATGATTCAGTTTCTTTACTTGTCTTTTGTTTTAACATGTAAACATTGCAGTTTGTACCTTTCCAGCTGTTGTGATTCTATTCTTCTCCCAAACCAGTTTCTGGCATGCTGGAGCATGAAACCATCCAGGGAGTGTCAGGAGTGAAGCCCACTGGGCTCAGGAAGAGGACATCCAGTATTGCGGACGAAGGCACCTATACACTGGACTCCATCCTTCGGCAACTTAACTCCTTCCATTCAGTCATGTGTCAGCACGGAATGGATCCAGAATTGATCAAGCAAGTGGTCAAGCAGATGTTCTACATTGTGGGTGCCATTACTTTGAATAATCTTCTTCTACGAAAAGATATGTGTTCTTGGAGCAAAGGCATGCAGATCAGGTGAGCAGATGCCAGGCCTTGTTTCCTCTGAAATCCAGCACCCAGAAAACTGGGGGGTACATTCTTTTGGACATTTCACTGACTTACTTTGATCAGTAGATAACTAACATCTTCAGAACTTCAAACTATCTTAAATTTAGTGCTGAGTCCAGAAATTAAGGAAAGGAAAGGAGATGAAACTTCTTTACATTCCTGGTCACCTAACCTATACACTTTTATCCATTCTTTGATTTCACAAAATTTCATTGATTATAAGCATTCAACTGTACTTTGCTAGTGTCCTTGGTAGAAAAACCTACTGTATTAGGAAATGAGCACACTTTGTGGGAATAGGGAGTATTAAAAGATGGGAGCATGACTTTTTAAAAACCAGGTAAAACAGTGAAAGTTCTCTTGCCAAATTTCAACATTATATGTTCTCAAGAAGAAAAATGTGTCCTGGTCAATAGTGATAACACAAAATAACCAAGTGATAGCCTACATTTTCTGTCTGATTCTTTGCAATAGCAGGTGAAGATGAAGAAGACCCCCAACACCTTAAATAAATCCTCAGTCATTCAGGATGGGCAAACATGGATCGGATACTATTTGTATTATTATAGGAAGTTTCCAAACCAGTTCAGAACATTAGAGTATGGATATTGAAATTTAGACTTCTCTTATTACATTTCCTGGGTTGAAGTTCGTGTTCTTTTACATGTGAATGCTTATGCAATACCCCTCCATGCTGAAAAACAAAAGCAAAACCACTAATACGTGCAATCCGGATTACTTATCTAATAATTTATTTTTCTATGTATGTGGTATCATATTGAATGTTATGCAGAGAGGTTTCTTCAGTGCCAGAACAAATCTCTTTTAGCCTTGACCAAATGCCTTCTGAGTATACTCTCTAATACGTGTAACAACTTAAATTAAAATTATAATGCCTATTCTGTGGGCAGTTACAAAATTCAAATAGCATATTCATTTTTCTTAATATTAATCCTGAATGTTAACTTTTTTTGGCTTCCCCCTAAAACGCCCTAGCTGCCTGGCTAGCTCTGCTTCTTTTTATGCTGTGCTTTCATTAGGTGTAGTGTCCTATATCCCACATTCCCCCTGAACACAATACCAAGGGCAGGACAGTAAGAGGCAAAGCTCAGACCCAAGGTGTCTGCTTTGGATAAATCAGTGCCCAGAAGAGCTATTTTACCTCGAAATTCCCTTTACTCCTCCCTACTTCAAATCTTATGCTATGCAATTACGCAATAAACACATCTCTGAAACTGTGATGGGAAACAACAACAACAAAAAGTTCTGGTGGGACTATGGAAATTATTCCTTTTATAGAAATTTGGTTTATAATTATCTTTTTAGAATGCCTTTATTCCACAAAGCACAGAGTCACTTGTAGACTTATAGGAATATAAGTCTATATATAAAAATGTGTTTCCATTTGCTTTTTATATTGTTCCGTTCCACTTATTTTTTGATAAAACAGCTCAATCTTCCATCTTTAATTAAATACATTAAGATCTTCTAAATATTTAATTTTGTAGGCTCCCAATCAAGAGTGCATGAGTTATTTGTGATGATTTTATTTTCAGAGACAGGTAAAAAAAAGAAAATGGAACAGAAACACTGCCTTTCACATTCTATCTGAAAGTTCTGACAAGGTTGCTGAAATTTTGATCAGATTTTCATGACAGCCACGAGACACGCCTTCTCAAACCTCTCTTCACAGGTACAATGTCAGCCAACTGGAAGAATGGCTCCGTGACAAGAATCTGATGAACAGCGGAGCCAAAGAAACGCTAGAGCCCCTTATTCAGGCTGCCCAACTTTTGCAGGTGAAAAAGAAAACGGACGAAGATGCTGAAGCCATTTGTTCCATGTGTAATGCTTTAACTACTGCACAGGTAAAACATGCTTCTTTTCTGTGGGTGAAAGTGTTATTGAGCATTTTATAGCACTTGGTGACCCTATGCAGGTATCATGGGACCTAAAAAGGTTATACAGTTAATCCTTCTGTCTGTAGCAAGGGTTCGAGAGAAGAGGGGGAGAGAGAGAGAGAGAGAGAGAGAGAGAGAGAGAGAGAGGGAGGGACGGAGGGACAGAGGGAGGGAGGGAGGGAGACAGAGACAGAGAGTCTGTGTGTCTGTGAGATGGACCCTCTAGCAATCAGGTGAATCCTGTGGATGCAGAATGTCTTTTGAGTGCATAAAATAAAACACATAGAATTGCAAAGGAAACATTATATTAAAATGCAGTTATTAAAATATTTTAAAATCAAATATATAGACTTCTGGGAATCCTTTATCAAATTTTAGTAAAAATGTTTATATAGCATTTATAGGTATACAATGTATGCTTGATGATTATGAAGCACTTTCACATGGAGTCAGTCTCTCACTTGGTTCTAACAAAAACCCTGGGAGACAGGCCGAGTGCCAGTTATCCTCGTGCTAAGCTCCTGTTTATATAAGCTCTTTTTTTCCCTTGCTTTGAAGGCTATGGGAAAATCTGATTGAATTTATAGAAATTTGTTTTATGGCCAACTTTTTAATGAATAGATCAGTTCTATGGTGGCTACAAGGCTGGCCTGAGAAAAGCATCTGCTCAGATCCTGCACCTGGCTCAGGCTAGTTCTTTGACCCTGACAAGGCCCTAAAGCTCAGTGTCCCAGACATCTGTCAGAGACAGTGAGAGACACAAGTTTCTGATTTGCACTGGTAAATAATTTCCATAATGGAAGCTGCCTGCTTGAATGAAATACAGGTCTGGATAGCATCCTCACACCTAAAAAAAATATGTTAATCAAGGCACATTTCTTTCTTTCTTTTGCTTCCTAAGCCTATAAAATTTTACTTGTCACTTATGAATTTCACTTGGACCAGTTTGGTTAGATTATTATTGTTTTTTTAAATTTTAACTCCTTTCAGTTTGGTGTCTTCTAGGTAGCTAGGTGTTACAGTGGGATGAGAGTCAGGAAAAGCTGAGTTAAAACCGAGCCTCAGACACTTAAGAGCTGTGTGACCTTAGGCACGTTACATAACCTCTGTTTGCCTCAGGTTTTTTTAAACTGTCAAATAGGAATAATAACAGTGCCTGCCTCACAGAGCTGTTGTAAGGGTCAGCTGAGATAATATTTTTAAAGTGCTTAGCAGAGTGACTGGCCCATAGTAGGTGTCAGAAATGTTTATTCCCTTCTCCCCATCATCCTCAAACTTTAACAGACATCTAGCTCCACAGACTTCTAACATGCCGTTTGTCCTCACTTCCAAATAGCACCTTTCAAACTTCAGTCTGTTCATTCATAATTTCAGGAGGTAGGTAGGTAGGTAGATAGATAGATAGGTAGGTAGATAGATAGATAGATAGATAGCACTATAATTTTCTTTATTTTTTTAAATCTGTGGGCTCTCTCTAATTATTTATTAGAAATATACAATTCCTGTTAATTCCTCTGTTGAACATTGCAGTTATTCACATTGATCATTTACAATTACCATTTTATTTTAAATGTGTGATTGAAGAACAGACACATTAGTAGGAAGAAACATTTGTTGGCATCTGTGTATTTTTTTTATTGGACCAAATGCTGTGTTTTAGCTAGAGTGCAGATACACTATTATTTATCTAATAATAAACTGAAAACAATACTTTTCTTCTAGATTGTCAAAGTTTTGAATTTGTATACTCCAGTTAATGAATTTGAAGAAAGAGTTTCTGTATCCTTTATACGTACTATACAGGTAAGATGCTGGGTTTTGTTTCCTCCATTGTTTTGTTGGCTTAACGATTTATTCTTTCAAATGGTTTTTGAAAGGATATTTGACATTTTAATTGAAAAATATTTCATTTCCCTCTATTCTCTTTGTTTTGATTTTCTTTGAATTTTGCATGTCACTGTTGGTGATTTGTTTAAAATCTGCATATATCTAGAGAAATGAACTGATTTTTAAAACTTGAGGACAACTGTATAATAAGATAACAATTGATACTTTTACAAGTCTTTTTGTTAATCTTTTAGTCAAATAAGCTTTTGTAGCTTCATGACCTGTTTCTTATCTTTTCTTTTTTCTAGATGCGTTTACGAGACAGGAAAGACTCTCCTCAGCTGCTCATGGATGCGAAACATATCTTCCCTGTTACCTTCCCTTTTAACCCATCCTCCCTTGCACTAGAAACCATTCAGATCCCAACCAGCCTGGGGCTGGGCTTCATTGCAAGAGTCTGAACTGCCATCCACAGGCAGATGCTGCTGACAATAGTTTCTTGCTT
>CM053598.1:134546826-134579076 GCA_028646575.1 Pseudocheirus occidentalis | reverse complement strand
AGGGTTGGGGCAGGGGCAAGACGGGGAGAAAATTTGTAATTCAAAAATGTAATGAAAATGAATGATGTAAACAAGAAAACAAATAAAAAAAATTTAAAAAAAGAAAGAATCAGGAATATTAATAAGATTGATATGAAAGGGAAAGTCCAAGTTTGTGGTACATTTAAAGTAACTAATCTACCAAAAAGAGAGAATAGGAGGACTAAGGAAAATAGCCTTCAAATTCCACTGAATTTCAGTGGAAAAAAAAAAAAAGCATAAATAAGCCAGAAGTAGACCTGAAGGTGACCTTTTTAAAGCCTGTCTTTCTTCAGTAACCCTAGCTAATTTTAAAGCACCACATCCTAAAGTTAAAGTTTGTGATTCTCTGAAAGCAACCACTCTAACTATAGAAACTAAATTATAAATTATATTTCAGATGTTGTAAATAATTTCCCTTTGAGAATGTTACATCCCTTGAAACTTAGTATATTTGAGGACATAAATACTTGAAGAACAGGAAAATAGCCATGGGTATGTTTTAAAGTTAAACTTTATACTGTATTCTTTATCAAGCTTAGATAGAATATCTAGGACCATTTTGGTTGGAAGAAAGTAAAAAGTTCCCTCTTTGCCTACAACCCAGAGAAAATTTCTGCGTGTTAGTGTAGGACCAGAAAAGGGAATCTAAGTTTATAGGGTGTATTTGACTAACTTCCAAGCAAAATGATTTAGGTTATATGTCCTAACTTTGGTCTGCACTACAAACAATCTAAAAGACTGTAAAAAAACTGCTTGAATTTCAGATGACTTTTTTAATGATCACTACATAGCTAACGTATTTTCTCTTCTTTGACTTGATGATGATTAAGTTAGTGCTTACTGCAATGGCTGTACTTCTTTATTGTCATTGATCTCAAACATTTTCTTTCATCAGTAGCAGCTTTTACATGAAGTTCGAATCCATGAGAGACATATAATTATGAAATAGGCTAATGTGGCAAGGAAATTTGGGGACAGCAAAGCCAACGTATTATCTATTTGAGTTGATTTGAAACTATCACCACCATATGTGAGTGCGTAAATCAAAATGTCAGGCATAGAAAAAGTCATTGCTTTTGGAATCTAGACGAGAAGAGATATTTTATATTGGGGGAAAAAGCATGCGGAAAGGTAAGGAAAAGACCAGCCTAACTGGAACAGAAATTAGTGTTAAAGAGTAGGCAGAGTTATAGCTAGATAGGTAGAAGACCACCTGATAGATTTTGCTTGCTGCACTTGGGAGTTTAGGCTTGATTTCATAAGAAATAGACAGTTATTGTGGAGGAATAGTATGAATAAAGGATATTTTAGGAAGACTAATTTGACAAGTATGTATTGAATTGGAGGAGAAGAGTGCCAATTAGGAGACAATATTTATAACATTTGAAATGTGAGATGATCAAAGATGAAGTTAGCACCTGTGGAATTGGAGCAAAAGAGATAAATCCAAAAGTTCATTCAGCCATCTCTAGGTATTCTGACTCATTGTTCCTGATGTCTGAAATTCTCTCCCTCTTCATCTTGCCACCCTTGACTTTCCTGGCTTCCTTCAATTCTCAACTTAAAATCCCACCTTCTACAAGAAGTCTTTCCTAATTCTTTTAATACTAATACCTTTCCTCTATTTATTATCTCCAATTTATCCTTTATATAGCTTGTTTGTTCAGGCTATGAGCTCCTTGAGAGCAGGAACTGTTTTTTGCCTTTCTTTGTGTCCCCATTTCTTAGCACAGTGCCTGGCAAATAGAAGGCACTTAGTAAATGCTTGTTGACTGACATTTATTGAATACCTAATATGTGCGAGATACTGGCTTAAATACTGGAGGAGGTACAGATATGAATGACATAGGCCTTGTACTCTCAAGGACCTTACAAACTAGTAGACATGAGAAGATGTGCTTTCTTAATGTACACTTTAATGTAAAATGTAGCATTTAAAAATATAGAAACAAACTATTTTATTTGATAGGAGTTCACTTGAGGGAGAAATAACTTTTGACTAGAAGGATGTTACAAGTGGATTGTTCTGATTAATTTGTCCAATGCAAGTTGGCCCCTGAAAATGTGACTGCTTATGATCACCGAATCACTCGTTTTGTGGATGAAGAATTTGAAGTCCAGCAGATTAAAGTGGTTTACCTTTAAAATAAGTAGCTGCAACTACATAGTGAAATATATATTTGAAACATATATTTGAAAAGTAGTTCTAAAAGTGAATTTCCTCTTGCTTTCAAAATGTATTGTTATTCAACTTTAATTATTAGCACTTCTTAAATGATGTTAAAATATTGCATTTCATTTTGTACTGTTTAGGTTCCAGAGCTCTAAATCTGGAAAGATCTACCTCCATAGAGATGTTCGGCTCCTGTTCTCTAGAAAGTCAATGGAAGTTGATAGCGGTGCTGCATATGAACTCAAATCATACACTGAATCACCAACAAACCCTCAGTTTTCACCAAGATGTTAAAAGGAGTAAAAATTTGAAGTATTTACTCAGTAGTCAAGTTTGAGAGCAAAAAATGGCATAGAACAGAATGTACCAAATTACAGTGAAGAGAGTGAATCCTTTCCTATGACCCTGGACCATTAAAATTTCGGGAATGAGCTCCACATATTCCAAATAGACTGGAAACACAGACTTAAGTCCTAATCTTTTTTTGTACTGTTTAAACCACTTCATTGGATGTGTTGCAATAGCAAAATCCCCAGTTAGGTTAGTGTTTACACATTTTATTTCTCAGTTATTTAATATTTAATGTTTCCTTTAATACTAAAGTGATATTTGTCTAGTGTTCTAATGTAGCACAAATCCTGTGTAAAATCATAATATGTATTTTTGACATTAATGTTGAAATCTGAAATATATGCACAAGTCTTTAATTCTGTGTGATGCGTTTTTAAGTGATATTCATTTAAGTTATTGAAAATGAGAACAAACTTTTGGATTTCCTTATCTATGCAAGCATGTGTACTTTCATTTTTATATCTTTTACAAGTTTCTTTTTCAAACACCTTATCCTAAGTGCTTCTCACATACCAGTCGTGAAACAGTATTGCAGTCTAAGCAGGATATGCAGCTTTAATGACTCTCTGCATAATTCACATCTCCACACTACTTCATATATCTCTTCCCTGATTGCATTACTTTTAGGAACTCATGCCAAGAACAGTTCGATTTCTCCTTTAATCACCACTGTAAAGTTTTTACATTAAGTTGCTGTCCCATTCTTGGTAACTTTCTAAAATTGTAAGAGTATGTACTTTGAAAACAAATTAGTATTTATATCGTAAATATACGAACAAAAACTTTTTAAAATGTGTATTTTGGCCTTATTTTCAAATGAGTATTTCCATTTACTTTTCTTACTTGACTGTGTTAATTTTCTTGTATATGAATATTCAAGGACCATTCTCCATTCTTCCTTACTTAGTGATCCTACACCTGGTTAGATGAGTGACTGGTAGCTCAGTATCAATTTCCACTCTGATTGGGTAACTGCCAGATTCATCAGCAAAAGTGTTGAACATTGACAAAATATAACATTTCCCTGTTCCAGGGACAAAGGAAAGTAGCAGCTAGCTGGAAGAAGCATCTATGTTCAGAGCTTTTTCATAACCAGGGATTGGACTTCACTGGATCTACTGTGACCTTTTCTGCCTGCCTAGAGGAGGAAATCTTTGTCTCCTCCATCCTGCAAAAGGTCACACAGGGTGGATTTAAATACCTAGTTTTGGGGACCATAAGCAGAAGTGGGTCACTCAGGGCAAAGAACCAATTCTAGGAAACCTTAAGGCAAGGCAAAGGGGAGACTACAACATAAGCCGAAGAATAGATTTGGTTAAGGGCAATACCCCTAAAGCCAGTAATCACAGGATATTAAAATCAGGTCTGGAATATTATGTCATGGTACAGAACTGACCAGAAAGATCTGACTAACAAAAGCAGAACAACTAGAGTCAGGTAATATTCTAATCAGTGAGGCATAAAGTAAGCACAAATAGTAACCAACAGCTTTATTATTCAGATGGTTATTCCCAGAGCTTTCATATGGTCCTTGTAGCAAGGAATTTACTTCTGCTTCATATTTAGCCTGAGTCCTATAGGAGCAAATATTACCTGTGGTTAAAAAAAAAAGTATATAGACAAGGGGAGGTAGCAGCTTCTTTAATATAATGAAATCCTAATATTTTCTTAGTACCATTAGAGTACCATGCCCTGTATAGTGCCACTGGGCAAGGAAGTGAATTTTTTTTTAATGTATTCACTAAATTGATTTTTTTCTAAATAAAAATACCAAATGCTGAAAAAAAATCCTGTTTGCCTGCATTAAAAATAAATATGTTTTTAATAACATTAGAAGAAAGAGGGTGCTCCACATGTGACTTCACTCCTATCCTTTTCTTCCACCAAATTCTTAGATCACTTATTTGCATTTAACAAATAATTTTTTTCAGTTAAAAATTTATTTGCTCTTCAGTTCCCCTATTTAAAAAAAATAAAAGAAAAACAAAATCCTCATAACAGATATGCATAATCAGATGAAACACATTCCCACATAGGATATCCAAAAAAATATATGTCTCATTTTGTACCCTGACTCCACCCCTGTCAGGAGGTGAGTAGAATGCTTTGTTGTCTGTCCTAAATCTTTCCAAGTTTGTCTTTACAATGTTATTATATAAATTGTCCTATTTCTGCTCACTTCTTTGCATTAGTTTCATATGAATTTTAGGTTTCTCTTGAATAGTCTCTTAAGGAATTTAAGGCACAATAGTATTTCATTAGATTTACATATATATACCAAAATTTATTCAACCATTCCCCCAATTCATTCCTCCTTAGTGTCTAGTTATTTGCCACCACAAAAAGAGCTGCTATATTCTTCTACATGTGGATCCTTTTTCTCTTTGATATCTTTTTTATATAAGTCTAGCATGGTGTTAAAGTATCAAAGAGTACGCACAGATTACTGAATTTGAGGGCAAGTTCCAAATTTCTTTCAAAATAATTGTACTAATTTATAGCTGTTGGACAATATACACAAAGCAGTGAATTGTTTGCTTAGTTTTCTATCAAGTTGAGTAATTCCTGAATAAAACTGAGAGATTTTTCACTAACTATTAGCTAAACAGAGTTCCAAAAAAAAAGTTATTTCTGAAGGATTATTCACTGTATTCATTGAAAATGAATAAAGCATTATTTTTGTTGATCCTCTGCCAGCTTATGGAAACATCTTTTAGTAATAAGTAACTCACCATATTTTGTAGGCCTTGATGTTTTGCTTAAAAATCCAGGAGAAAGGTAAGCACCGTCCAAAAAGTCAGTTACCTAACACTTTAGATCCCCAACAGTCATGACGAGCTAAAGTTTTAATATAAATGGCAACACTTACCATTATTAGGTCTCATCATTTGTTGGTTTCAACTGAGTTCTTGGTTGCCATCAGGATAATTGTACCACTATGCACACTTTTGCATTTCCTAGTAATGGATTAGCTTCATTCAATATTTTGACACGATGGTGTATCAGCAGTACAGTATTCACAATGCCTATAAGTATGTTGATATGGTTATTAATCACAAAATGTAACGGGCTCTCTACATAAGAAATATAGATAGAGCAGTTATTCAAATACCAGAAAATTGAATCCCAAAACCAAAATGTCAAAGCCAACACAGTAGTTATAAAGTTAGCATATGTAGTTAAAGTAGTAAATACACACGTTCTCAAGCCTTCAAAACAGGACAGGCTACCTCAGGCAAAGATCCTCCTCTCCTCACTCATGACAACTGCTCAGCATCCAGGCACCTTCCTCCCAGCAGTTCAAGCCCCACTCCGCACAGTTCCTGTCCCTGGCAGTCCTCAGCAGGAGTCCTTAGCAGAGATTCTGGTAGGCTTAAAGAAAAAGGAGTTCCTGCTGCGGCTGCTTCCAGTCACCACAGCACAGATGCTAGCTTGGTTCTGGCTTTCTCTTGCTCCACCCCTTCCTGCTATGTCAGCAAGTTCAAGGGACATGGAAGATCTTCAAATCCCACTATCATTACAATTAATGGTTATCATTTAAGACTCTGATAAGTTAATTTATTGTTCTGTACTTGTTAAGATAGCAATGCGAAAGTTTCTAGCAAAGACCAGATCCTCTGAGGAAAACCTTATTAACAATGAAGAGTGCCATCAGGGGTGGAGGCAAAATGGCAGAGCAGAACCAGGAGAATTCCGCAGCTCCCCCACAATCACCTCAAATACCCATAAAATATGACTAAAGAAATTTTAGGTCTCCAGAACTCACAAAATTACAGAAAAACACAACTCCCACTGAAGGCAGCTTGGTAGGTGGGACAAGAAGGGTTCATCACAGCATGCTGGGAGCCAAAACCAGCCTAGCCTGAAACTGCAGGTTGGCCTGGGAGCAGTCAGGACAAGCTGCAACAGGAGCCTAAAGGAGAGTGGATCAGCGGCAGCTGTGGTGATTTCCAGAATTATCAACCCATAAGAAACAAGGACTAAATGAAAGGTTAGTTGAACTCAGCTAAATTTGGGGGAGAGGGTCCAGCCGAACTGCCCCCAGGGCAAGGAAGCAGCAGAAGTGGTGGTCCTACAGCCACTTCCACATGGCTGCTTCAGAAGCTCCTGGCCTGCAGATTGCCAGGGGCCAAGCATCATTCAGAGGCAAAGTGCTCTTGCCTTAAGCTGCCTGGATCCGGATCATGATCTTGGTTGGTGAACCCTGGGCATTTTCAATGAGCCAAAGCTGGTGGGGGCTGCAGAAGCCTCCTAATAGCTCCGGCAGCTGCAATAACCCCAGCAATTTGGGACAAAGTTCTCCCCTCTGAAGCAGAGTTCTACTGAGCCCAAAAGTCAAGTAATTGACTGGCAACATGGGCAGGCAAAGGAAGCAAAGTAAGAACAGCAATGCAACTTTAGATTTTGGGGGGACAAAAGGAATCAAAGCATGAAACAGGAGGAAGACTACACAGAACTCTGTACCAAAAGCTTTCAAGAAAAATGTAGACTAGTTACAGGCTATAGAGCAGCTTTAGAAGGATTTTGAAAACCAGTTAAGAGAAGTGGGGGAAAATTGGGGAAGAGAAGTGAGAATGATGCAGGAAAATCATGAAAAGAGAGTCAACAACCTGACTGAAGAAAATAACACCTCAAAAAATAGATGAACTCAAATGGCAAAAGAGGCCCAAAAAGCCAATGCTTTAGAAGTCAAATTTGCCAGATGGAAAAAGAATCTCAAAAGCTTTCTGAAGAGAATAATTCCTTCAGAATTAGAGTGGAGCAAATTACTTTATGAGAAATCAAGATAAATCAGAATTAGAGTGGAGCAAATTACTTTATGAGAAATCAAGATATTAAACAGATACAGACAAATGAAAAAATAGAAAGCAATGTGAAATATCTCCTTGAAAAAACTACTGACCTGGGAAATAGATCCAGGAGAGACAATTAAAAAATTGTTGGACTACCTGAAAGTCATGATCAAAAAAAGAACTTAGAAATCATCCTTCAAGAAATTCGCAAGGAAAATCGCCCTGATATTTTAGAACCAGAGGGAAAAACAGAACTTAAAAGAACTCACTGATTACCTCTTGAAAAAGATCCCCAAAAGAAAACTCCAGGAATATTATAGCCAGGTTCCAGAGTTCCCAGATCAAGAAGAAAATATTACAAGCTGCCAAGAAGAAACAATTTGAATACTGTGGAAACACAATCAGGATAACACAGGATCTAGCAGCAGCTTCTACACTGAGAGACTGAAGGGCCTACAATAAGATATTCTGGAGATCAAAGGAGCTAGGATTAAAACCAAGAATCACCTATCCAGCAAAATTGAGTATAATGTTCCAGGGGAAAATATGGTCATTCAGTGAGGTGGAGGAAAAACCAGAACTGAAAAAAAATTTGACATTCAAACACAAGAAGCATGAGAAGGTAAACATGGGAAAGAAATCATAATTAACTTATCAAAGTTGAACTGTTTATATGCCAGTATGGAAAAACGATAATAGTAACTTATGAAACTTTTCTTAGTATGAAGGTAGGTGAAGGGAATACAAAGGTATATATATATATGTATACCTACACCCATGCCTATATAGGAGGGTATATATGCATATCAATACATATCTGAGCATGTGTGTATATGTGTATATAGAGGGTATAGGATGAATTGAATACAAAGGGATGATACTTTAAAAGGTGAAATCCTGAGGTGGGAGAGGACTAGAATGAGAGGAGACAGGGAGAGACAGAATGGGGTTAGTCATCATATAGAAGAGGCAAGAGATAACTGGCGGGGAAGAACAGGAAGGCAAAAGGGAAAGGGTTAACCTTGAATTTGGCTTAGGGAAAGAATGACATAAACTCTAAACTGGGTATCTTGCCACACAGGAGAGTAGGGGGGATGGGGATGAGAGGTGGGATGATGGAGGGGAGGGCAAGGTGGGGGGAAGGGTTGCTGGAAGCACACACTTCTGTAAAGGGACAGGAACAAGGTAGAGAAGGGGCAGGATAGGAAGGAGGGACATATAATCAGTCTCTCACAATATGTTCATTATGGAGATGTTCTGTTTAACTACACATGTACAACCTGTATTGAATTGCTAGTCCTTCCAGTGGGGATGGGTGACGAGGGAGGAAGGAAAAGAATCTAGAATTTAAAATTCTATAATCAAATGTTAAAAATATGTGTATTTATTATTATTGTTATTAACTACATGCAACTGGGAATTAAGATATACAGGCACAGGGCTAGGGAGATCCATCTTGCCCTAGTCAGAGGGGCAATGGGGCAGGACATAGGAGAGAGCAGATCTGGGGAGGGGTTATACAGTGAATCCCGCTGTTTTGGGGTGGTGGGTAGGGGAAAGATGGGGAGAAAATATGTAACTCAAAATCTTGTGAAAATGAATGATGTAAACAAGAAATAAATTCAAAACAATGAAGAGTACCATATGAAACAACAAAAGCAAAGAAAAACACCATTGAATTTGCCTATCTTATCAAATATGGCACAAGGAGCTGAAACCTGAAGCAAGGGGCTCTCCAGAGATCAAGACTTCCTAGCAGGTGATAGCACAAAGACATGCATTGAGACCAGCAAGACTGGAAGTCCAGGAATAGCTTAGAAAACTGGCCAGAATTCAACTCCATCTTCTATGGGGCTACTCCAAGAGTCACAGCTTGAAGTCATAGATTTCTAGACACAAGACTGCACAATGAAACAAGTCAGTAAAATGGCTATCTGGGAACATCCTAAGATATTAGCCTGAAGCCAGTGCCAACTAGCTCAGAACTCCTCCAGGGGCTGAGACCTGGGACCAAGATCTAAAAATAAGAACCTACAGATAGTATGGCACAGGGACTGAGGTCCTCATAAGAAATCGGACTAAAGCTAGTATGATTTGAGTCAGGCTGCCTTAGGGCTTGAAACCATGGTTCTCCGGTAGGTGACTACAAAAGGAAACCGCCAGTGCAACTTGGGGTCAAGGAATGACCCAGAAGATAGATGGAAACTACAGATGACTACAGTTGGTAGAGCTCAGTACCAAGTTGCATCTAACTCCTGGTCCCATGTGAGGGCTGTAATTGCAGTCTAATGCTTTAGAAGTCAGAAAGGTCTATCCCTAAGCAAAGTCCCACTGAGGAACTTAAAAAACCATCTCCTAAAAAAAAAAAATTCCTTCAAGTCTTTAGTAGAGACAGAGCCTAGACCTTCCTTCCATCCTTCCATTTCAGGACACAGGTGGCAAGGGACATGACTGCACCTAGCCACTCTACCAAGGCAGGAAGGAATAGAGCTTGGTTGTGGCACAAAATTCCAATTCAAGACTAAAAGCTAGATATGACTGTATCAGCAAGCACCCTAGCATACCTAGGGCGGCTGCTAGCACAGGTTCTTAGATCTGCTTTTCTAAAGGAAAGCAACTCAAAATGAGTTAACAATCTTTCTTTAATCAAACAAACATATTTACCTAGTTCAGGGGGAAAAGTCAGCACCCTGAACTCCAGAGAATACAAACCCAAGTTACAAGCACAAGTTACAAGCAGACCAAGAAATAGATCAGCAGACGGGCTTCCAACAATCTGACCATCACATCCACTACCTATTCAAGGTACCAGAGACGGAAGCATCAACATCTGGGTTTTTCAAAAAGGGGGGGGGGAGCTCAACAGCTTCCCAGAGTCTCATCTGGCCAAGTCACACAACTCTTCTCAAAGTGAGCCCCAAAGGAAACCTCATATCAAGGCGTATATATAGGCTTCTCCTAGGTCAGAGAATGTCACAGCCCTCTTGACCCACTGTCCAATCACAAAGTATCAAGGTGTGGCCATTCCCAAAAAACAAGCCTCTTGCCACAGGCTCCACGTGACCACATTCAGCCTATTAGGGGGCAGAGTATACTTTCAAATTAGGGAACATTCGCAGAGTCACTTAAGCCTGTCAAAGGGTCTAGGGGCAGGAAAGAGCTTCAGATTCTCATTACAATGACAAACAGGAAAACTTTAAATGTAATAAATAAAATCTAAATCTCTACACAAAACCTTTGAAGATAATAACTGAATAATTACAAGCTGAGCCTCTGGAAAAAATGGATTGGCTATAAGAACTCCAGCAATAGATGGAAGTAGTTCAGGAAGAGCTGAAACAAGAAACTTTAAGAAATAAAATTAGAACACATGGGAAGAGAATCAACAGGTTAGAGTAAAAAGAAAACAACTTGAGCCAAGTAATCAACACTCACAAAAATAAAAACGAACAGATACAACTCATTGGTTTAATGAGACAAGAAATACTAAAACAAAATCAAAAGCCTAGGAAATTAAAATAACAAGGAGATATCCATTATCAAAAAGAACTGACTTTGAAAACAAGATGAAAGGGGAAAAAAATTAAGAATTATTGGAATCCCTGAAAACTAGTTAGACCAAAAAAAAAACCCAACAAATCATTTTAAGAAAACTGCCCAGAACTGTTAGAACTGGATGCCAAAATCACTATCTAAAATAAACCACTCAGAAATATCATAAACTAAATCCTGAGTTTTGAAGTTAAAGAAAGAGTATTGCAAGCATTCTGAAACAAAATGATCAAGTACCAGGGAATTACTATCAGAATTACACAAGATTTAGTAACTACAATAAAGGAAAGGGGTAGAGGAGCAAACGATAAACATTCAGCTCAGAATAACATTCTGAAAAAGTTCCACAGAGGGAGAAATTGACCTTGACCTTTACTAAAATAGAGAATTTTCAAGCATTCTGATTGAGAATCATGGAGCTAAATAGGATTTTTCAGGAGACCTAGACAGAAACCTAGAAGAACAATTTGAAAAATTAGGTGATCTAGCTTAAATTTTCCTTAAAAATGGCCAGCTGAAAGAAATTGTGGTTTATGGAATTAATAGAATACTATTGTGCTGTAAGAAATGATGAGTAGGTGGATTTCAGGGAAGACTTACGTGCACTGATGCTAAGTGAAGTGAGCAGAACCAGAAGAACCTTGCACATAGTATCAGCAACATTGTGTTAATCATTTTATCAGTCAACTATGATTCACTTCTTAGCAACATGGTTTTCCAAGACAAGTCCAAAAAGACTCATGATCAAAAATGCCCTCCACATCCAGAGAAAGAATTAATGGTGTCTGAATATGAATTGAGACATACTATTTTCACTTTATTTTTTTGTTTTTTTCACTACATGACTAATGGATATGTTTTACATGATTACACATATATAACCTGTATCAAATTGCTTACTGTCTAGAGCGGGGAAGTGAAGAAGAAATGGAGAGAATTTGGAACTTGAAATTTTACAAATTGAAATTGAAAAAATGAATGTTAAAAATTGTCTTTACATGTGATTGGAAAAAATAAGATACTGTCTATTGAAGAAATAAAATATATAGTATTAAAATGGGCAACTGCTTTAGGATGGGGTGCTACCAAAGGGTAATTTTGACTTAATGATAGCATTACAGCCAGTCAGAATTTTAAGAAATTCTGCTCAGTAAATTCCCTTGTCCCTATCCAATGCTTCAGTCCCATTTCCACCTACTCCACCCCACCTATATTTTCTTTGGTTTCATAGACCTCTTAACTTGCAGACCCCCTCTCCCCCTCCATTATCTTCCCTCCCTAAAACCCTATCGCACCTCTCACTATTTCCTTTGCTGCTTCCCTCAGCCTCAAATTCCTCTAGACATGTATGACTATGTAGTTTTTATCCTTGTATTGTTTCTGATCAAGACCTCAAGGGAGCCCACAAGGCCAAGGAGGCTAGCCTTTCTCTGTCCTCCTCCCACCACACACACATGTTTATACCCATTCATCCTTTGAGAATACTGGGGGGAGCTGCCAGCACATACACTTAAACCCTTGCTTTCCTGCAGACACACTCTGCGCACACACACTGACCTTTACCTCTTGCAAGCTGCATTACTGTCCCTCACTCACTTGCCACTGTACATAAAGGAAGTTGAGATATTTTAGGGCCAAACATAACTTTGTAAAATATTTTTGAAATAAATATGAGTTCTATTTTTTAAGGGAAAGATCATTGCCTCTTGGAAACTCCATTGTCTTTAAGAAGTCTGTCTCTGGAGAACAAAGAAGACAGAATCTGGTGGTAGTAGGGTTTTGTCCTTTCATTTGATTTAAGAGAATAAAGAAAGGGGGAGGGGAGTGGAAATGGAATTAAGAATTGAGGAAAGGGGGTGAGTTATTTCTTAAAATCAGGAGTATTATAAGAATATACTAAAACAGTTTTATGATTTATATTAAAAGCCATGGGTCAGCACATGGAGGTGGGGAAGGGATAAAGCAGGCATCTCATGAAGAAGGGTGGTAGATGTGCAGAATTTGGTTTAAAAATATGTTAAAATCAATCTAGAAATAGGAACAGGAGGAAGGAAGTTTGTATGACGGTAGTGTGGAAAAAGTAATAGTCACAAGCAAAACAGTGTGAAGCACTGTGTTCAGTGCTGGGGATACAAGTCAAAAGGCAAGACAGGCCCAGTACTCTAGGAGCTTTCATTCTAATGGGGGAGACAGCATATGTGGAAGACTTTAGCTTCCTGAAGAAGTCAGAAGGAAAAATTCCATGATTTTTAGAGTGTGGCAGGAAAGCAGAAGTTACCACATTTCACCACATAATTGTCACACCCTGGGTGGGTGGGTTCATCTTTTCCCTAGTCCAAAAATCAGTTTATGACCTTTCATCGAGTAATTGTCAGCATGGTATACTGCTGTTTGTCATGCTGCCTAAAAGATAAACAGAGCAGCAGTGTGTTCACCAGTGGCATATGGATCCGCATTTATCCCTTGAGCCTAGGATTACAAGGCCAACTTGGGTGGTTTGTTTAGAGTGCTGCAGTAAAGCCAATGAAGAGCTGTAGGTACAATGGGAGTGGGCGGGTAGGTAAAGCTGCCATGAATCCGTCACTTGATAGGGTAAAACTTGCATCTTCCCATGCTAGCTAAGCTGTACAGTTCATCTGCCAGTGATACATTAACTTGCAAAGCCTTTCTTTCTGATTATGGGTGAATATAAGAACTATTCTGAGCATTTCAAGCTAAAAGTGATTGCATTTGCTGCACAGCGTGGAAACAGAACTTTGGCAAGATAATTTCCAGTGAATGAAAAATTGGTTTGAGACTGGTAGAAACTAAAAGACAAGTAATATCCAAATAAGCTTCACATAATGGTCATGGTCCTCCTTTTTGCAAAAATTTGGCATAAAATATGCAATGATTATGGGATGAAATAAAATGCAGCAATGCCTGATCTTTAATGTAGTTTGTTCTGATAAAATCTGTTTCTGATACTGAATCATTGATAGTGATAAGAACTATTTTCTTGGTTGTCATTAGCTGTGACTATATCTGTAGCACTTGGTAGGTTGCATCTCCTCAGGGGTTGCTTTCCAGGTGGGCAGAAAGCATTTCTAATCCCAAGGCTCTTGGATTCAGGATCCTGGGACATCCTTGTCAGGGTCTGAAGGGAGATGGTGGCCAAGGAGGTAGTAGGGAATTAACTCACCTGGTATATACTGCCTCCTGTTTCTCCTTTGCTGTGCCTTGCTACTTCAGGTAAATTGGCCTGCCTGCCCTAGGTGTGACAGTTAATTGGTAACTGGTAGGGCTAGTTGCAGGCTCTTCTGAAGGAGATATGGTTACCACGCCCAGGGCTCCTGTATCTATTTGCCTGTAGTGGTAGTTGGTTAAAATTTGTTACTGATGGGGCGGCTAGGTGGCTCAGTGCATAGAGCACCGGCCATGGAGTCAGGAGTACCTGAGTTCAAATCCGGCCTCAGACACTTAACACAAAAAACTAGCCGTGTGACCTTGGGCAAGTCACTTAACCCCAACTGCCCTCCAAAAACAAAAAAAACAACAACAACAAAAGGATTTGTTACTGATGGTGAACAGGAAAGTGAGCCTACTACCCACAGGGGTTTCTCCCATGAATCATATCTTTGGAGGCCAGTTTGAAAGCAGGTGTGATGATTGTGGGGCACTATTATTCCCAGTGCTCTTGGGCTGAGGGTCCTAGGCTTTCTCCAGGAGCTGAGGAGAGATTGTGGTCAAGGTGGTGGTAATAGTAGTAGTTTAAATTGCCGGACACATTCTGCCTTCTATATTTCCCTCAGGATACTCTGGCTGCTTCACATAAGCCAGCTTTCCTTATAATTTCTACTTATACATTACTAGTTCTGATTCCACTTTTTCTTTTTTACCCGTTTCTTTGTAAAAGGAAGGTAGTCCAGTGGCAAGGAAGAGTGGAAACAATAACTATGTTGGAGAAGAAAATACATCCAACTATTATAACTGAATGTTAATGGAGTAAATTACCCATAATATAGGGAAAGGTGGAAGAATAGATTAGAAAGCATCCAATTTAAGTTGTTTATAAGAAACATATGAAAACTAATGTCGATTATTATGTCTCAAGAAAATCCAGAAAAACCAAAGTAACATGACTTCAAACAAGGCAACAGCAAAAATACATATGGCTAATAGGGATAAATAGGGAAACTGTTAAGCTTAAAGCACCACAGACAATGAAATTATATCAATTCTAAATATGCTGTATATGCACCAAATTGAATAGCATCTAATTACTTCAAGAAAAAGCTAACAACTAAAGGAAGAAACATACAACAAAATAATAATTGTTGTGAACCTTAATGTGTCCCTTTTAGACTTTTCAAGTAAATAAGAAACAAGTTAAATAACTGAATAGAATTTAAAAATATATACATATAGACCTCATGTAGACCTGATGACTACTGAGTGAAGTTTTTATGTGCATGCACATACACACGCACGTATATATTCCTCTACATAGCATCTTCACAAAATTTGACAATATACTAAGCATATAAACTTGAATGCAGAAAGTCAGAGATGTTTAATATTAAATATTAGATATTAAACATCCTTTACTAGTCACAATACAATAAAAATCATTAAGGATAATTGATAATTGAAGAAAGAATGCAGCATTAAATGGAGACTAATATAATCCTATATAGAATATGTCACAAAAACAAATGATTGAAACATAACTTTATCAGAGAAAATGACAAATGTATACTAAAAATTTTGGGATGCAGCCAAAGTGGCCCTTGGGGAAATTTTAAATTTCTAAGCATATTCATCAAGAAAAGGAAAGCAAGTTGAAAACCAAGAATTAGTCATCTATAGTAGAGAAACACTAGATGGCTTTCCATTAAAATCAGAGGCCAGAATATCCATTGTTACCACTATTATTTAATATAATTTTAGAACTGTTAATTATATCACCACAATGAAAGAAATTGGTAGAATATACATAGGCAAAAAGAAAGTATTATTTGCACATAAAATGTCTACTTTTGATTGCACAAAATTAAAAAGCCTCTACCCAAGTAAACTAAATGTAAAAATTAGAAGGGAAACAATTGGGAAGAATAACAAATTAATAAATAGCAAATTTCTCTGTAAAAGCCAAGGTATATAAGCAATACAAATTTGTAAGAATAAGAGTGCTATTTCCCCCATTACATAAAATGGTACATGGATATGCACAGTTTTCAAAAGGAGAACTACAAGCTATCAATAATTAGGCAAAAAGCTACAAATCACTAATAATAGTAGAAATAAAAATTGAACCAACTTTGAAGTCCAACTTCATACCTATCAGATTTGCAAAGATGTCAAAAGAGGAAAATAGCAATTATTGGAGTTTGAAAGATAAGTCACACTAAGGAACTGCTAGTGGTGCTATGAATTGGTTCAATCATCCTGGAAAACAATTTGGAATTATATCAAAAAAATTAATAAACTCTAAATGTCCATTTACCCAGTGATGTATCCATTAGGCATGTATTCCAAAGAACTTAAAGATTCTCTTCTGTCTAGTATTTTGGGATGCCACTCTCTCTTGGTTCTTCTCCAACCTATTTGACTGCTCCTTCTTAGTCTCCTTTGCTGTGTCTTTATCCAAATCATACCCTTTAACCATAGGTGTCCCATAGGGTTCTGAGTCCTCTTCTCTACTCCCTCCATATTATTTCATTTGGTGACCTCATAAGTTATTATGAATTTAATTATTGTTTCTATGCTAATGATTCTCAAACCTACCCTATCCTGCCCCATTCTCTCTGCTGGCTTCCAATTTTGCATCTCCAGCTGCCTTTCAGACATCTTGAACCCCATTAGACCTCTTCAGCTCAACATGTCCAAAAGGGAGCTCCTTATCTTTCTCCCTAAACTACAGCTTCCACCACTACCACTTTCACATTACTGTCAGGGCCATCGCCATCCTCCCAGTCCCTCAGGTATCATCAACTCCTCACTGTCACCTGCCCCGTGGTCAGATCTGACCATGTCATACCTCTACTCAATAAACTCCCGTAGTTCCCTATCACCTCCAGGATCAAAATCAAATACAAAATCTGATGCTTGGTATTCAAAGTCCTTTTTGACCTAGCCCCCTCCTACCTTTCCAGTCATCTTACATCTTACTTCCTGTTCAAACTCTTTGACTCAGTGACACAGGCCTCTTTGCTGTAATGAACGAAACACTCCATCTTTTGACTCTGGGCATTTTCTCTGACTGTCCCCCATTCAGGGAATACTCTCCCTCCTGATCTCCTCCTATTGGCTTCCCTGACTTCCTTTAAGTCCCTACTAAAATCCCATCTTCTAAAGGAAACCTTTCCCAACCCCTCTTAGTTCTAGTGCCTTCCCTTGTTGATTATTTCCTATTTATTCTGTATGTACCTCATTTGTATATATCTCTTTGTTGTATCCCCCATTAGACTGTAAGCTCCTTGAGGGCAGGGAGCTTTTGCTTCTTTCTGAGTCCCTGGTGTTTAGCACACTGCCTGTCACACCCTAGGGACTTAGTAAATATTGATTGATTGATCCATATATACGAGAATATAGCAGCACTTTTTGCTGTAACAACTGGAAATAAAATTGGTATATATCAGTCAGGGAATGGTTGAACAAAGTGTGGCATATGAAAGCAATGGAGTTTTACTACACAATAAGAAATTATTAATATGAAGGATTCAGAGAAATATAAAAAGATTTGTATGAACTTATGTAGAGTGAAATGGGCAGAACAAGGAGTAAAATTTTTATAATTACCACAATAATAACATGAGGAGAAAGAAGTTTGAAAGACCTTAGAACTCTGACCAAAGCAGCAAAGAATCATGACTTCAAAAGACCGAAAACTAAATATACTTATCACCTCTTGGCAGAGAAGTAAAGGGGTGGGAATACAGAAGACATTCTCAGACATAGCCAATATATTTATTTGCTCTGTTTGCCTATAGTACTTATGTGTTTCAAAGGGAAAGATAGCGGAGAAGATGGGTTAATGGATAGTGATAAACATAAGATATATCAATAAAACATTTTTTAATGCATAGAAGACAAAGAAGGTCATTTTGTGACTTAGCATGCCACAATCTTCCCACAATTCTCTTTATAGCTGGGTTTTTTTTAAAGAAATGTATGCATGTGCATGCATATAAAATTTACCAGATTCCCCAGCAAACACTCCATTGGTGCTCAGAGATGCACCACTCTACTCAAAGTGCCACCTCTAGCATCTCCCATGTAGCCCAATAATCCATAGAATCACCCCCAAAGTCCAGCAGAGATCTGAAGGACAATCAAACCAAACTCAGAAGTTGAGTGTAGGGGGAGGGCATGATGGAGCTTTTAGGGCAGTTTCAATACTCCCTACCTAAACCTGGCAGCAACTAAACCCAGTCCAATCCAGGTTGTCTTTCTGGAGGCCGTTAATATTTAATCTTTTTTTTTAAGTCTACTTTGGGGCCTTCTAGATGACTCCAATATGGCACTCCTTACCTAAGCCAAACAGCACTGCAGCCCAGCCAGGGCCTTTCCCAAAGTAGTAACTAGCTATCAAAATCCAATTCAAAAGGAAGCAACCTCAGAGAGATTCAGGTGGTGCAGTACAGCATACTCTATCTAAACTGTTCATATAGTGCCTAAGGCTAGCTGAACAGCTCCAGAACTCAGCCACAGCCTAGCAAAGAGCAGCCTCAGGGCATTCTAGGCAGGATTCAGCATGTGTAGGCATCAGTGATCCAAGCCAAGCTGTGGGAGAAATACCCTTGGAAAAATCCAGCCTAAACAATTCCTGGAACCCATGGTGGGTGACCAGAATGGGAGTAGCCCCTCAGGTGGGTGGGGTAGGAGAAGAACTACAGGCAAAGTCTTACAGCATAGGTCCTAGAATTCTGTGACAAGAGGAAACAGCCAGGCAGAGCCCAACAGTCCCAGTTCTTTTGAAGGAGGAGTCTAGTTTGACCTACCATACTCAAGAATAGGCAGATCCAACTAACACCACTGAGTTTAAGAGCAAACCCTTCATGAGAAAACCAAGGAAAACTTTGAACAACATGAGAAAATACCATCCCTGAGGGGATGAAATATAAAAATGATAGGGACCCCATAAGTGCAGGTGAAACCTCAGGAGAAAAAATGTCCTGGTTACAGACACTGCATTATTACCTGGAGGAAATAAAATAAAAGATGCAAAATGGAAAAGCTAGAGAAGAAAGGATGCAAAGAAAACTGACACCTTAGGACATTGGTGGAAACCTCGCTCAAGAACTGAATATCCTGATAATTAGAATGGGGCAAACAAACAAAAAAAGACTCACTGAGACAATAAGAAGTACCAAAACAAAACTGGAAAAATTAAAGAAAAAACAAGATATATAGTATCAAAAACAACTGACCTGGAAAACAGGTCAAGGAAAAACAATCTAAGAATTGTTGGATTGTTGGAAAACTATGATTTTTTTAAGTGTCTGGACACCATATTTTAGAAAATCATAAACAACAATTATCCAGCAGTCTTCAAACCAGAAGGTAAGATGAAAATAGAAAGAACCTACTGGTCACTTTGGGAAAGAAATTTCAAAATGAAAACTCCCAGGAACACATCATAGCCAAAATCTAGATCTTCTAGGTTAAAGAAAAAGTATTACAGGCAGCCAGAAAAGTTCACATACTAAGTAGCCACAATAAGCATTACTACACAAAATTTAGCAGCTGCCACCAGAGAGGAAAAGAGAATTTAGAATACAGTATTCAGAAAGGCAAGAGATAATGGTTTACAATGAAGTACAACCTATCTGGAAAAACAAAGAAGTGTAATCTGATAGGGTGGAGAAATAGATCCTTAATGGAATAGAGGATTTCTGATTAAAAAGGCCAGAAGTGAATAGACATTTGGAAACAGAAATGTAAGAGCCAAGAGAAACAGAGAAAGATTTTTTTTTGTTTACTTGAAAAGCAATATGTAGGAATAAATTGTTTACATATTAGGAGGAGTAAGGAAGAAATATTTTCTCAGAATTGTAAAACCTTTAAAGGTAATAGAAAAAGGTTAAAATGACAGAGGCTTTGTAGGTGGCTTTGTTCTATTTTCATGGTCTTAGGAGAAGGAAGAGAGGAATGAAGGAAAAAGGGGAAGGAAATCACTTTTATATGAGGTATAGAAAATGAGCATGTAACTATGGAGAAGTGGTGGAGGTAATAGGTATCCCATGAACTTTACTTTCATATCAATTGGATAAAGGAAGATCAAACACATTTTCACAATTCTATAGACATCTCTCCCCACCACAGTCCCCCACACATACACAAAGAGATGGCAGTATACAATACATTAAACTTGAAAGACAAATGGGTAGGTGCAGGGACAAGAGAAGAATAGAGAGGGGTCTAAGAGGGAAGTCAGGAAATAGTCATAAGCAAAACTGGAATGTTTGAAGGAAGAATTAAAAAGGAAAGGAAGAATGACAACCTAGGATTAGCAGTAAGATAAGAAGAAAAAAGCTGTAACAAGGAAAACAGTCTACTTCACTTAGAAGATCTTAAGTTTCAAGCAAACTTCATTTCTTCTACCACATTGTTTTTATTTGTAAAGAGGGGTGTGAGAGCAAAGAGGAAAAAGTACAAGAGAATAAGGTGAAAGAAAATAAAACAACAGCTCTTTTCCTGGTAGACAAAAAGTGGAAATTAAGAGGGTGTCCCCTCCAACTGGGGAATATAAATATAATGTGGTATATAAATATAATGTAAATTGTGTAAGAATGTGTGTGACTTTAAGTTTTCATGATGTATTTAGTTTTCATATTATAAACATTTACAGATTATTTCATGAGAGGAAATGTAATGTTAATGGGATTTAAGATTTTCCCTGCCCACTAACAGGCCTCACATGTAGCCCATTAAGGGAAACTTGCTTGGGGAAGGCTTGCTTGTAGGAAGGCTTTCATACCTTTCATACCTTTGGCTAATTTCTAATTAGGCACTGAGTCAGAAGGATTGTGATGCCTTCTGGCTCCAAGAAGTGTATATATAAGCTGAGTTGGTATTTTGCTTGCTTATGAGAAGGATTTTGTGATTCTCTGATTGAGATCCTAAGTGGCTGTATGTTGAGAGCTCCCTGACTATTCAGATATAAAGACTGTCTCAATTCAGATATGTATGTAAAGCATATAGTTGATTCAGGAAGTCAGAGCCCTGTCTGTTGGTCTTGATTTCTTTGCTTGTATTTTCTCTGAAGTTCAGGGAGCTGACTTTTCCCCTGAACCAGTGAGTGCAATTAAAAAAGATTGTTGACCCCTTAAACAACTATCTTTCCTAGTAAAGCAGATCTAAGAACCTGTGCTAGCAACCACACTGGGTATACCAGTGTGGTTGCCACCACAAAGTCTGAGTAATAAAATAAAACAATTAAGCAAAACTAATAATACCTGATCTCATCTGAAGGTGCAAGACAACATTCACACCTGTCTACTTCCCTATTGTTTTTCATAAAAAGAAATCTATTTTTTCTTCCATCTTTCACTGCACTGAAAAAAGAAAAAAATTGTTAAAAATATGCACAGTCAAGCAAAACATTTGCTGAATGACTAAATACTAAAATATATGTTTCATTTTGTGCCCTAAGTTCATCACCTTTCTGTAATGGATAGCATGTTTTTCATCATCATGAATGGTTATTGTACTGATCATAGGTCATAGAACTATTAAATTGTTTTTACCATGTTATTATTGTCATATAAGCTATTCTCCTGGTTCTTTCATTTCAGTCTTTTAAAAATTTTTTCAATCAGCAGAAATTCTCTCTCTGCCTACCCCCATTGTAAAAGAAAAAAAAACCCTTCCATTACAAACGTGTATAGTCAAGCAAAACAAATTCTCACGTTGGCCATATTTAAAAAAACAAGCAAACAAAGTTAACTTCTGAAGTCTGACTCTTTCAACTCTCTATGAGGAGGTGGCTCAGAGTGAGTGTAAATAGCAATTGTTTCTGTTTTGGCTAGAAATCCTGAGGGTCTTCCCCTCCCAGACTGATTTTTTTTTAAACTAGGTAAAAGAAGCCATTCTTTGACTCATTTCTTAGCCAGCCTTAATTATGGAATGTACATTGCTTCAGTCAGACTGAAACTTGGGAAAGACCTTAGCTTAAAAAGGGCAAGGTCTCTCACTGTATCCAGGGCCATCTCCAGTCATCTTGATCTATATCTTGCCACTGGTTGCAGATGACTCCAGAAGAGAAAGTGAGGCTGGTGACCTTTCACAGCCCTTTTTCACTTAAATCTAATTCACCTGCAAGACATGGCATCATCTTCCTGATGTCATAGTCCTCTTTGGGAATGAAGGACAAACAACAAAGAGGTGGGTAGCATATTTCATCATTAGTCCTCTGGAATTTTGTTTGATCATTATAGTGATTAGAGTTTCTAAGCCTTTTAAAGTTGTCTTTATAAAATTATGATCATTTTAAAAATTATCCTCCTGGTTCTGCTCATTTCACTCTGCATTAGTTCATGTACGTCTCCCCCAGGTTTTTCTAAAACTATCCCCTTCATCATTTCTTTATTTTTTTTCAATTTTTTTCAATTTTTTTTGCTTTTTGGAGGGGGAAGGCAGGGCAACTGTGGTTAAGTTACTTGCCCAAGGTCACAAGGCTAGTAAATGTTAAGTGTCTAAGGCCATATTTGAACTCAGGTCCTCTTGACTCCAGGGTCAGTGCTCTATTCACTGTGCCACCTAGCCACCCCTCCTTCATCATTTTTTACAACACAATGGTGTTTTGTCACATTTATATGCTATAGTTTGTTGAGCCATTCCCCAACATATGGGCACCATCTCAGATACCCATTTTTTTGCCAGTTCAAAAAAAAGAGCTACAAATATTTTTGTACCTTCTTAGAGTATATTTTGTTTAGGAATAATCCCTTCCTTAATCTGTCTTTAATTCCCCCTTTCTCTGTTGAGCAAAATGTATTTCTGTAGCCAATTGTGTTTGTGAATTCTTCCTTCCTTTAACCAGTTCAAATGAGAGTGAGATTCAAGTGTCAATGGCTTCCCCATCCATCCCTTCCTTCTAGTTTGTATAATTTATACTCTTTGATAAAATAATTTTTCCTACTCTTTCTCTCCCTTGCCTTCCCTAGTAAATTCATCTTCCCCTTGCTTTCTATTCTTCTTTTAAAATTGTCATGACATAACAGAACCACTCCTAAGCCTTCTTTTTATTTAGACTCCCTCTGTGACCTCTGATGATAGGTTTTAAAGGGAACACATGTATCATCTCACCATATTATAATGTAAGCAGTTCATTCTTGTTTAGTCCCTTACAGTTGTTTATGTTTACCTTTCTATGTTTTTATTGACTCCTATGTTTGCATTTGTGTAATGTTAAGGGAATTTGAAGATCTTCCCTGCCCCTTAACAGGTACAAGTGACCTGCTTTGAGCTTTGGTCCAGCCCACAGCTTGAGTCACATGAAGCCCATGGTGGGAGAAGCTTGTCAAATGGGTAGAGCAGGTAGGGTGGAGAAGGAAGAAGCAGAGTAAGGCAGAACTGGGAGAGAGCTGAGGCAGTGCAGCTAGCATGAGTGAGACAAAGAGGAATTTTGCCTAGGGGAGCTTGTTTGTGGGGAGGCCTAGAGGAGGGAAGGCTTGGGGATGGTGGCACTTCCTGCATTGGTGATTGCATAAACTTCTTTGTTATCATGGTAGAATTGGCTTTCTGGTATCTGAATAAATATCTTGGTTTCATTTTTAAGGAAGAGAGTTTGTTATATTTTGCAATTCAAACCTGGCAATACTTCTGTTTATTAATAGCAGCTGCTATGGGCATCACATTGGCAATATAACTTGTTTCTATGCAACTATGGTCTTTTCATCAGGGTTACATGAGAAATCCTCTATAATACATTGGAAATCTATTTCATTAAAGATTCTTCTTCCCAAAGTTGTCTGAGGCAGGGCTAAGTCTGATTGCTGCCTGTCCCCTTTCTGAGTTCTGCCAGTTCTGTAGTTTTGAGTCAATGCAAAATGCCTATGGGCTTGCCTTATTTGGAGTTACAGTAGACTGATGCCAGACTCTGCCCCTATCAGCCTGTTCAGAGTGACAAAAACTCAGACTCCCATTTACTCTGGAATTTCTGCCATGGTTATTCCACTGCAGGCTTCAAGACTAGGCTAGAAGTTGATACTGAGATCTTGCTCTTCTTTAGGGGGGCAAACCATACAGCTGCTTCTTACTTCTGAACTTTTTCTTCTCTTAGAACTCAGCATAGGGCCCACAAACATTCCTTAACTTGGAATATGGCCCCTGGGCACAAATTACCTCCTCAGTCTTCCCCTAAAATCTGTGAATCAGGACTAAGTAGTGAGCAACAGAACTGCTAATTGGCACCAGGCACAAGATTAAACCCCTCTATTCTGAATCTGGGACTCAGATTTTTGCTCTGGTGCATAAGTTTTGTTGTACACACTCTGCTTGAACTCTGTTCCCTATAGCCATCTCTCTGTCTCTCTATGCTGACTTGAGCTAGAAAAACTAGAAAAACATTGTGGGATTTTTTTTCCTCCTATTTCTTGATCAGGATTTGTTTAGACACTGTGGATGTCATTTATACAATATTGATGTTGTAGTACAAATTGTTCTTCAGGTTCTGCTCCCTTCACTCTTTATCAGTTAATATAAATCTTTTCTATATCTTTACAAAATCATCTATTTCCTTATTTCTTATAGAATAGGACTTCATTACATTGATCTACCACAACCTATTCAGCTGTTCCTCAGTTGATGGGCATACTATTTTCCAATTTTTTTACCATCACAAAAAGATTTGCTATAAATATTTTCATATAAAAATGTATGTTTTTCTGGGAAATAAGATATACAGGCAGTGGGGTATAGAAATCTGTCTTGCCCTACAAGAAAGTAAGGGAGAGGGGAGTTAAGAAGGGAATGGGGGGATAGAAGAGAAGGCAGACTGGAGGAAGGGGTAATAGTATGCTTGCCATCCTGAGGTGGGGGTAGGGGAGAGATGGGGAGAAAATTTGGAACTCAAAATCTTGATGTTGAAAACTAAAAATAAATTAATTCTGGGGAAAAAAAAGATAAAGCAAGCAATTTGTTGTTGATTATAAAAATGAGGTCATGCAAAACATTTCCATGTTAGTAATGCTGCAAAACACAGAAAAATAAAACAAAAAAATAAAGTTTTAAAAGTTGGCTTCAAAAATATATTTTTTAAAAATTGGAATAATTTTAAAATGACAATAGTTATCTTCCTACTAACAAGTACCATTTGTGTTGGTGGTAACAATGAAAATTAGACTATTGCAAACATTTTGTTTCCTTAAAGAAGTCTGAAGACCAAAAAAAATTTAAATATTGCTATATTTCAGGGAGAGGGATGTTGAAAGCCTAGTTTGTTGTTTTTAGTTTATCAGACACTCTCATAATTGGTAAATAGTCATTAAGTTTGCATTGCCCAGTTACGTTAGATCCAAAAGGTTCCTTTTTGTCACCTCTATGTGGACGCATACAGCACAACATATATTGCTTTTTTTATATTAAAAGATGTTATTGATAGTGATGGTTATTCATTGTGTTGAAGTACAGCTAGGTGCAGACTGCTACTGCAATTAACAGTACTCATATACTAAAACAAAATAGAATCAGGTGACCCTCACTTAATGCATGTTCACTTAGCACGGTATTTAAAATAAATAATGTGGAGGTAGTACTCTGATTTGCACAGACATGACCCCTTTCAATAAAATTCCCCTGAGTCAACAATGTCACAGAAGACATGTAGAAAGCCCTTGTAGCTCTGTTGATACTATATTTTTCACGGTGTGGTACAGGGGAGAGTGATGGAATCAAAGGAAGTGGATTCATTTATGCTGGGAAGAGGAACTGAATGGTCCTTGAATACTCTCTCTCTCTCCTCCCCCTGCCCTGCCAAAGCTGGAATTAGGGGAGATGGGACCTGAAGAGGAATTCCTCAGAAACAAAACCCTAGGAGGCAGCTGCTTTAGCTGGCCAAAAAAAACTGCAAGTGAAAAAGAAAGACAATGGCTATTACAAGGAATAGCTTTCTCATGTAGGTACTTACTTTCATTGTGTTAGTTATTGGCAGGGATGTATTAGTAAATATTGATCAACCAGCTCTCTTCAGGGGAAAAAATGTACACATAGTATATTTTAAGTTTAATGTGCATTGTCAAAATTAACATTTAAAAAGCATTTTAAATTAACTAATTTTTAAAAATCAATAAATTAATAAAATATTAAAATGAACATTTTCTCTATAATTTCCTTAATACTAGACAACCAGCAAAATAATAACTCAAGCATTGATTTGTAGTATTTGCTGATTTCAGAGATGGAAATGCTTATACTGAAAATTTAACAATAGGCTCTCACAAGTTGGCATGGGGTCACAGGTCATCTAAGTGCAACCCAGACTCACTAAAAACCTGCAATCCAGGTTTACCTTGCTGCTTTTCTTCCCTAACTTTACACTAGCACCCCATAGGAGAACAAAGGGGGAGGAATTTCTTTTCTGAAAATCACACCTCTGGGATCCCTCTTTGTCCTTGCCTCTTGGCTCTCCAAAATAGCCTTCTTCACCATTTTCAATTCAGTACAGCACATTAAATTTTACATTCACATGTGAAATTAGTTGTGCTATGTAATGAGGAAAACTTGGAGTACAAATAATCTACAGTTAAGGTAATTTACAGGTACATAATTTTAGGTTGTTCCATTTGTTTTGGCACAGATCTAAAGCTGTGAACAATCTCTTCCAGGTGCTCCTTACTTTCACTGTCCTTTCTTACCAGCTCTGGCATTACGTCCCTAAAGACGGGAAAAAAATCTTTTAATTTTTAGCCAGGTTCATCCCCCTCTTCCTAAAGCTGAAACTGTTACCCAGTCTGCTAGTCATTAGTTTTTATAGTCTTTCCCCATAAAAAATATTATCTTTTCCCTTGGTTACTTAGTCAGTACATCATGGCTTCCTCCTAACTGTCTCTCTTCTCTATCCTGTCTTGGTTTTCAATTATTTTAGCAGGTTGATTACCCCAAGTTTTGCATTTTTGAGATTATTTCCATTTTTCAACTTCATGAGGCTGCCTAAAAGCCCTTTATTTGTTCACACCTCCTTCAACACCACAAAATAAGCAATGCTTCTATTCTTTTCCTAAAAAAAGGAAATTGTTACAACCTCTGGATGAAAGTAGAATAGATCTAGAGCTGGAAGAGACCTGAGAGCCCATCCAGGGCCCATCTCCCTTTACAAGCTCATGGCCTTTACTTATACTTTGGTCACAGCAACCTCTAATCATCTCTCTAACTGAATCCTGGCACTTGGGTGAGCTTTAGAGGATTCCAACTGCTCCTGTCTTCTTCCTCTATAACACAGTGGTGACTGAGGTCCCTGGCAGGCCAGACACAGAGTGTAATCCAAATTCCTTGAGGTTAAGTATCGTATCCCTAGCACCCAGTAGAGTGCCTGTCACATGGTAAGAACTTAATAAAAAGCTTACTAATTGACTAATTGATTCTGTCCTAGTCTATAGCTTGCCTTCTTTGTCCCTTTTTAATATGCACTTTTCCTGTCTCTCCTTGGGCCATTTATATGGTGGCAAGAATTGTGTTTTCCCACGTCTGGTTGAAGAATTCACTGGGCTGCTCTTTGCTCTCAAGGAGGGCAGCCTACAGTCATAGCATGGGGAGCAAAGGGATTGGATTGAAGGTGTTATAGTCGAAAACTAAAGAGAAGAAACATTCAAAATCTTGTCTTGTTTGTATAAAAGTAATACTTTTCATGGTCTCATCAAACTGCTTATAATTTATCCTGAATTACGATATAGCTTAAAGATTATACATGCTCATTAAATGTACCAAATTAAATGTGTTTAAGGGTTTATTTTATTGCAACACTAGATTATTGTGTGCTATGCTCATAGTTATTATTCAAGAAACAGGCTCATCTGTATCTGCTTTAAAGTGTCAGAGAAAATCCTAGCCAGTACATATCTCATCTCTGAGGACTTGTACCAGGTAGAAAGGTGTCTTCAGAAATGTTCCAGGTAGCTTCTGTTTAAGTTTTCTAAATTTCAAATGTAACTTTTGACAAAATGTGAAACAGAGTAACCAATAATGAAAATTTCTTTTTTAAATCTAATTATCACTAGTCCAATAGTAAAGAACTGCTTACTTAGGGGTAGGGAAAAGGAAAGATGATGGGAACCTTGTAAAAAATGACAGTTTGAAAAAGAAATTGAAGGAATCAGAATGGGCAATGATGTAACAAAACTATCTCTTTTTGCAGACAATATGATGATATACTTGGGAAATCCTAGAGATTTAAGAAAAAATGTGAGTTGAAGCAATGAATAAGTTTAGCAGATTAGCAGGGTACAAAATAAACCCACATAAATCATCAGCATTAATTTCATATATATATATATGAAATTATATATATATATGAAATTTTATATATATGTATATCACCAACAAAACCCTGCAAGAAGAGATAGTAAGAGACACCCCATTTAAAATAACTGTAGACTATATAAAATAACTGAGAGTATACCTGTCAAGACAAACCCAAGAACTACATGAACATAATTATAAAACACTTTTTACACAATCAGATTTAAATAACTGGAGAAATATTAATTGTTCATGGGTGGGCAGAGCCAATATAATAAAAATGACAATTCTATATAATCTACTCATTCAATGTTGTCCCAATTAAATTAACAAAAAATAATTTCTTAAGCTAAAAAACAATAGAATTCATTTGAAAGAATAAAAGATCAAGAATGTCTAAGGAATTAATGAAAAAAATATAAAGGAAGGAGATATAGCAGAACCAAATCTTAAATTGTATTATAAGGCAGTAATTATCAAACCTATCTGATACTGGCTAAGAAATTGAAATGTACATCAGTGGAACAGAGTGGACATACAATAACCATTAGTAAAGTATTATAGTAATCTTGTTTTTGAAAAATGTAAGGATTTAAGCTTTTGGGATAAGAATATTTGGTAAAAATTGTTGGGAAACAACTGGAAAGCAGTCTGGCAGAAATCAAGTATAGATCGCTATTTTACACCATTTACCAAGAGCATTGTGAGATGTAAAATAATACTTTTGATTACACTAAATTCAAAAGGTTTTGTACAAATAAAACCAATGTAGGCAAGATCAGAAGGAAAGCAGAAAAGTGGGGGAAAAATTTACAGATTTTCTCAGATAAAAGTCTCGTTTTTGTTTTTGTTTTTTTGCTTTTTGGAGCGCAATTGGGGTTAAATTACTTGTCCAAGGTCACACTGCTAGTAAGTGTTAAGTGTCTGAGGCCAGATTTGAACTCAGGCGCCTCCAGGGCCAGTGCTCTGTTCACTGCACTACCTCACTGCCCCTTGAAGTCTCATATCTTAAATATATAAATAACTTCGTCAAATTTATAAGAATAAGAGTCATTCCCCAATTCATAAATGATCAGAGGATATGAACAGGTAGTTTTCCAATGAAGAAATCAAAACAATTTATAGTCATATGAAAAAACGCTATAAATCATTATTGACTAGAGAAATGCAAATTAAAACAACCTTGATATATCATTTTACACCTATCAAATTGGCAAAAATTATAGAAGAGGAAAGTGACAAATATTGGAGGGGATATGGAAAAACTGGAACACTAATTCATTGTTGGTAAAATTGTGAATTAATCCAACCATTGTGCAGAGAAATTTGGAGTTATGCCAAAAGAGTTATAAAACTGCCTATGCCCTTTGACTCAGCAATACCACTGGTAAGATGACTGGGGAAAAAGGAAAAGAACCCATATGTTCTAAAATATTTATGATAGCTTTCTTGGTGGTAGCAAAGAACTGGAAATTGTGGGCATGCCCTTCAGTTGCAGAATAGCTAAACAATGGTATATGATCATGATGGAATACTACCACATATGAGAAATAATGAGCTTGATTATTTTAGAAAAACATAGAAAGACTTGCATGAAATAATAAAGAGCAAAGCAAGTAGAACCAAGAGGTCATTGTATAAAGTAACAGCAATGTTTTAAAAACAACTTTTTTTTTTTTGCTTTTTTTGGAGGGCAGTTGGAGTTAAGTGACTTGCCCAAGGTCACACAGCTAGATTTTTTTGTGTTAAGTGTCTGAGGCCGCATTTGAACTCAGATCCTCCTGACTCCAGGGCCGGTGCTCTACTCACTGTGCCACCTAGCTGCCCCACTGTGCCACCTAGCTGCCCCAAGAACAACTTTAAGTGACCAAGTCATTTTGACTATTATAAATACCCAGATTAACTACAAAGGACCTATGAAGGAAGATTTTATCTGCATCCAGAGAAAGAAGTGATAAATAGAAGTTTTATATACCCAACCCCATACACACACATACATATTTGTGTCTAATGGTAGCCTAATGGGGGGAGAGAAGGGAAAATAAAGTTATATGACAACTTTATTATATATTTAAAAGGAAAATCAAAAGGTACATAATAGATTTGCAGTTTCTTGTACAATCCTCTTTTTTTCCTATTCTACTTTGTTATGGAAATGCCTGTCTTATTAAGTTCAGAATTTTTTAAAAAGAAGAAGAAGAAGAAAAAAGCACTAATATTCAGGATTGTAGTTCAGAGTTGTGAATTGCCCAGGCATAAGGGCTTCCCTACTCATGCGCCTTACAGCTAGGTTTCTATGTATCCCCACTCTCTTATACATGGACGCTGTGTGCATTGGTGGTAGAGAATGCTTCAGACTTATGAGTGGATTGTTTTGACTATATTTTTTGCATTCTAGTAAGCAAATGTTATAATTATTCTTTCTTCATTTTACAATTTAATGAATGTTTCATGTTTAAGAGTCAAAGGAATGAATGAATGAATATTTTGTAAGTGGCAAATACATCAGTGGGAGCTCAGGAGCCATAGCGAGGAAAAGTAGGAATGTGTTCTCCCCATGTGATGATTATCTCCAGGATCTGGAAAATTAAGTATTAGTGTCATAGCAGACCCTCTTGGGAATCACTCAGTCTGCCAAAGCTGTTGTAAGTGATTCAATTAGTTGTAGCTCAAGAATAGAATTTAGAGACAGTTGGGATTGGTGCCACATGTGGGTTATATCTAATTAATCTGGAAAGATGGACTGGAGTCAGATTGTGAAGGATTTAAAATTCCAGACAAAGGAGTTTATAACTTATCCATAAGGCAATAGGGAGCCACTATTGTTCAGTCTTTTATCACTCTTTATGACTTGCCCAAGGTCATACTACTTCTAAGTGACTGAGTTCACATTGGAACTCAGGTCTTCTCAACTCCTGGCCCAGGACTCTAACCACTAAACTATCTACAAAGTCATTGGAGGTTCTTAAATGAGGTAGTGGCATAATCAGACCTCTGCTTTAGGAATATCATTTGGCAGTTGTGCAGAGAATGTATTGGAAAGATTAGAAGATTATTATATGGGGGCGGAGCCAAGATGGCAGCATAGAAGCAGCAAAGCACCACAGCTCCCACACAAACACGCTAAAAAACTCATAAAATGGGACTCTAAACAGATTTTCAAGCTCCAAAACTCTCCACAAGACAGAAAGCACATCTGTTGCTAGGCAGCTCAGCAGGTGGGTCTCTTCTCAGCAGTATGGGAGCCATGGCCGAAACCAGGCCGGCTCAGGCCCTCGGGCATCGGGCGGGGACCTGCGTCTATAGGAGATCGGCTGCACTGGAGGCACAGTTACCACATTTATCAGGCCAGAAGACAAAAAGGCTAAGAGAAAGGTCAGTGGATTTTGCTAACTGGAGAGGAAAAGAGTGGGTCCGGCCAAACTGCTCCCAGAGCAAGGAAGCAGTGGGAGGCGGCTGTAGCAGCAGGAACGGAGCAGCAGCGGCTTCCACTGGGCTGTTTCAGAGCCCTCGGCCTGCAGATAGCAGGAGGGCTGACGCGATCCATCGAGGCTAAGGGCTCTTGCGTTGAGTGGCCTGGATCCGGATCGTGGTCTTGAGTGGTGGTCCTGGGATGCACATTCAGTGAGCCAAAGCTGGGGGAGGGGCTGCAGCATCCCACTAATAGCTCCAGCAGCTGTGAGGGCCCCAGCAATTTGGGACAGAGCTTTCCCCCTCCAGGAAGCAGAGTTCCACAGAGATAAAAAACCAAGCAATTAATAGACTGGTCAACATGAGAAAAAGGAAGCAGGCTAGGAACAGCAGTAAAACTCTAGAATCCTTTTTTATGGACAAAAAAGACCAAAGCATGGAGCGGGAGGAAGACAACTCAGTCAGAACTCCCTCACCAAATGCTTCCAAGACACTGGAAGCATGCCAACT
>CM053598.1:134506597-134546326 GCA_028646575.1 Pseudocheirus occidentalis | reverse complement strand
TCAGGTTGTTGACTCTCTTTTCATGATTTTCTCGCAACATTCTCATTTCTCTTCTCAATTTTTCCTCTCCTTCTCTTATTTTTTTTTCAAAGTCCTTTTTCAGTCCATCTGTAGCTTGTAGGCAGTCTTCGAGTGTCTTGGAAGCATTTGGTGTGGAAGTTCTGACTGTGTTGTCTTCCTCCCGTTCCATGCTTTGATCCCTTTTGTCCACAAAAAAGGATTCTAGAGTTTTATTGCTGTTCTTATTTTGCTTCCTTTTCCTCATGTTGGCCAATCAATTAATTGGTTGGTTTTTTTAGCTTTGTGAAACTCTGCTTCCAGGGGGGAAATTTCTGTCCCAAATCACTGGGGTTTTCACAGCTGCTGGAGCTTTTAGGGGGGTGCTACAGCCCCCACCAGCTTTGGCTTGCTGAAAGCACACCCCAGGACCACCACTGAAGACCACAATCCAGATCCAGGCCCCTCAACACAAGAGCACTTGGCCCTGATCAATCTACTCAGCCCCTCTGTAGGTCTGCAGCTCACGAGCTCTGAAGCAGCCAGTGGAGGACAGATCCTGCCCTTCCACCACTGCTTCCTTGCCCTACGGGCAGATTTGCCGAACTGCTTTTCCTACCCCAAATTTAGCTTGAAAGCTTCACTTTCACTGACCTTCTCTAATCCTTGCTTAATAGATGTGGAGATTGCTTCAGGTGCTATAGATCTATTCTTTGGGGGTAGACTCACTCTGAGGCTCGGCTCCTCTGGACAGCCCTGGGGCCTGGCCGAAGTTCCAGGGTTTCGAGCTGGGCTGGCCTTGGCACCTGGCCTGCCACAATGAGCCCCTCCTCCCAAGCTGCCTTCAGCGCGAGTTGTTTTTTCTATATTTTTGTGCGTTTGGGAGCCCTAAAATTTGTTCAGAGTCATATTTCATGTGTATTTAGGGTGGCTCTGTGGGAGCTGTGAGACCTTGCTGCTTCTATGCAGCCATCTTGGCTCTGCCTCCTCGACACCTCTTCTTAATCTCTTCTACTTCTGTTAAATTCCCTACCATTTTTGTCTTTTATCATGTTCATTTTTGCATCAAAGGTTCCCTTGATGCCTCTATTTTTTTTTCCAAGAGATTTCTTGTCTTTCCCATTCTATTGTTTTATTTCTTTTCATTTTTCATTTAGTAAAACCTTATCTCTCTTTACTATTCTCTGGAATTTTTCATTCACTTGGATATGTTTTTTCCCCTTTCTCATTTACCTTTTGCTTTCCTTCTTTTCTCATCTATTTGTCGAGCTTCATCAGATAGTTTTTTCCTCTTCTTTAGGATGTTTTTTGTTGCTTCCTCCCATATGCTATCGCAGATCTGTCCATAGTTCTTCAGACACTCTATCTACCAGATCTAATCTCGTAAATCTATTCATCACCTCCATTTCATCTTCATAAAGGGATGCTATTTAGGTCATACCTGTATAATCTGATAGTTTTCCCTTAATTAAATTGAAGTCCATGATGTTCATGTGTGGAATCACCTTTTGGGTGGTCAAAAAAGTGTGCTGTGACCAGCAAGTTATCTTGACAGAACTCTTATTAGTCTCTGCCATGCTTCATTTTTGTACTCCAAGGCCAAACTTCCCTATTATTCCAATTATCTTTTGAACTCCTACATCCCCTATGATGAATGTGACATCTTTTTGTCTTTTTTTTCTTACACAGGATTTAGCAGGTTCTACATACGGTGTTAGTTCTAGAAGATTTTGTAGGTCATCGTAGAACTTTGACCTCTTTCTGCATCAGTGGTTGGATCCATAGACTTGTATTTACTGTGAGGTTGAATAGTTTGCTTTGGATTTGAACATATAGCATTCTCTCGTTTTTTTAGATTACACCCCAATACTCTTTTTCTCTCCCTTTTGTTGACTATGAGGGCTATTCTGTTTCTTCTAAGGAGTCTTCCCCATAGTAATATATATAATAATCACTGAATTAAATTCACCCATTCTGTCTATTTAAGTTTATCAACACCCAAGATGTTAATGTTTACTTTCCATATCCTGTTTGACCACACCCAGATGACATTGGTTCATAGATCTTATGTTCTAGGTTCCTATGCAGTATTGCTCTTGCAACATCAGACTTTCCTTTCATTACTAGACACATCCACAGTTGAGTTTCCTTTTGGCTTTGACCCAGCTGCTTCATTCTTTCTGAAGCTATATCTAGTTGTTCTCAACTCTTCCCAGTAATGGTGTTGGACACCTTCTAACCTGAGGGGCTCATTTTCAGATGTTATATCTTTTTTTATTTTAAATCATTTTAATACTGTCCATGGGGTTTTCTTGGCTAAGATCCTGGAATGGTTTGCCATTTCCTTTTCCAGTGGATCTCCTTTTTCTGAATTCTCCACTGTGACCTGTCCATCTTGAGTAACCCTACACAGCACAGCTCATAGTTTTGTTGAGCTCCATAAGCCCCTCTTGTCACAGCAAGATTATGATTAGGTGAGGTGCGCCAGTTAATGTTATGATACTGTTAACATCACTTTTTCTTCATGTCCTCACTACTCACTCATTCCTTACCCCCTTATAATTTTTTCAATTCAAGTAGTAGGAGGTAGGAGGAGAAGGGATATATTGTACTTTAAGTTGAGATCTGGGTTCCAAATTGTCTTGTGACCTTGGGAAGGTCTTTTTTATTTCTTTAGACCATTGTTTCTATGTAAGATTGGGGAGATTGGGTAATTGAATTATATGGCATTATTATTATGGAATTATATGGTTTTGTTTAACCAATTATTTAATCCTCTCTCCCTGTTCTAATCTATCCTAAATATTACTGTGACATGTCTTTTTAAAATACTACTTTAATCAAATCACTCCCTTTCTCATCAGTGTTATGTAATTTCCCATGTCCAGCCTCTTGAGCCTAGAAAATCCTCTACACTCTAGTCCCAGTCTTAACCTCTCAGACTTCTGTGCCGAACTACTTGGTCTTGAGTTTTATCAGGTTCTATTCATTTCCTTCCAAATATGTGAATGCCTACCTCTGGGCCTCTACTCTATTTCCTCTGCTTAAAGTGTCCTTCTCCTTTCTGCCTCATTCCTACCTATCATCCAAAGACCCAGGTGTCATCTCCTCTACTTCAGAGTCTCAGGTCACTCCATAGTATTCTTTAAACTCAGTTTGGCACTTGTTTTCATAATGCTTTATGCTGTTTGTTCATAGGAACACACACTTTAGTATGATAAAGAGACCTTTAGAGGTCGTCTAGTCCAAGTCCTTTATTTTACAGAAGAGAAAGTATGGCTCACAGAGGTTAAGTGGGGAGTAACAGAACAAGGATTTAAACCCAGGTCCTCTGACTCCAGATCTAGTATTGTTTTCACTATATTCCACTCTTTGTTACTTTTTTTTTTTATCAAAATTACCATCCTCAACTGTATGGTAATTGTGTGCAGAGGTGATTTTTTTTTTAATTTTATTGACTTGTTTGTTTACTTTTAGGTTACAAGATTCAGTTCCTGAGTCACTTGAGTTTCAGATTTTTCTCCCCTTCCTCCCCATCCCCACCCCCGCTAGGATCTGCGAATTCTTTCACATTATACAGTAGTCTGGTTGTATAGGTGTTATAGCCAATGGAGTGAACAGTGAGAAAAGAGAAACAAAAGCCAAATATTGAAAAGAATGATAGCATGCATTGCTTCAGTCTCCTTTTAAACTCTGATCTTTCTGGATCTTTCTCTGAATATAGACATCTCCTTCCATCCTGAGACTTGTAGAGTTGTCTTTTAACTGTGCGTTGCTGAGAAGCATCCAGTTTTTCACAGTTGGTCGTCACACATATGATGTAGCAGAGATGATATTTTACACTTATTTTTCCTCTGTAGTACATAATATGATAGCCCACATCATTATGACAGTACAATGTAACTATAGTTATGTTTTCCAAACAAAAAATCAAGACAACATGGTTAGTCAGCATTGCCTCGCTACCACAATTGCACAAGCATTTCTATTAGCAAATACAGCATGATTTTTAGGGGCTTTACAACTAGAAATGTCAGAATTCATCACCTCTGCTACAGTGGCTATGTAGTATCCCCTCCCCTTGAGCTACATAGATTTTATATGTGCATTTTCATGAGTAATTACTATTTCATGACATTACTCCCTCCTTTCTTCTCTGAAGGTTCCTCAGTCTCATTCCTTGATTCTTTTTTTTTTCTTTTTTGGAGAGCCTTTGGGGTTAAGTGACTTGCCCAAGGTCACATGGCTAGTTTTTGTGTTAAGTGTCTGAGGCCAGATTTGAACTCCAGGACCGGTGCCACCTAGCTGCCCCTTATCCCTTGATTCTTCATCCAAGTCAAATCCACTAACCCAGAGCTCTATCCTAGGCCCTAGGTCTTCTCTTCTCCATCTGTTCTTTCTTCCTTGGTGATGTAGTCCCCTCCTATAGAGAGGTTCAGTTATCTCTGTGCATATGATTTTCCAATGTATGCTTTTAACTAACAGTTAAACTCAACTTCGAAGAAGTCTTTCCTTCATGCCCTCCTCCAACCTCCCTATGATGCCTTCCCTCAGGGATTTGCTTCCACTTCCACTGTATGTATCTTGAATGTTCATAATTGTTTGCATGCGACCTCCCACATTAGAGTGTGAACTGCTTAAGTGCAAGGACATTGTTCCCCCTTGTTTTGTATCCCTAAGTACTGATATGGTGCTGGGCATACAGCAAGTACTTAATAAGTCCTTTTTGATTGATTAAATGATTTTTCATCTTTTTCCAACTTATAAATATTTTTATAGTAGTGTCGGTTAACTTCACTTACTACCTCAAAGAGTTCTTGTTAGAAATGCCTTCTATACTTTAAACATTTCTTGGATAATTTTGATGGTTTGATGGTTTCTCTGTCTGAGAACCTGTGGTATATATACCATGTATACTACATACACCATATATTCATGTAAGTAGATACATAAAGTGTTTTTTTATTGAGGCACAGAAAGAGGATCCATCTTCACATTAAATGAGTTATAGAACTGGAATCTAGGGATCATTTTTTTTTTTTACTTGAAATAAGTAATATTCTCTCTCTCATTTTTTTTTCTTTTTGGAGGGGGAAGGGCAGGGCCATTGGGGTTAAGTGACTTGCCCAAGATCACATCACTGGTAAGTGTTAAGTGACTGAGGCCAGATTTGAATTCAGGTCCTCCTCGCTCCAAGGCCGGTGCTCTATTCACAACATGTAATATTTTTGAAATTGAAATATTACATACTATTAAAATAATTTTGAGGACTGATACTTAAAATGTGGTTGTTTTTTTCTAAAAGATGTATTAATATAAAACTTTTTTTCTTATCTTTTTTATGGCAGATACACTAGATGAATACTTTGAATATGATGCAGAGGAATTCTTGGTCTCCCTGGCCTTGTTAATTACAGAAGGTCGAACACCTGAATGTTCTGTAAAAGGTCGGACTGAAAGCTTTCATTGCCCTCCAGCGCAGTCAAGTTATCCAGTAAAAGCAAAACATGAATGCAGTGATAAATTGGCCCAGGTATGACTATATAAATGTGTTATTACCTTGATTTTATTCTGGTCACCGTTAACTATAGATTTGGTACAAATGTCTCTTGAGCCAGCTTACTGTTCTGTGTACTGAGAAAGGTTTACCACAAATTGGCTTTATTTAGTGGTAAATCTGAGTCTGAATGATAAGAGGAAGAGAAATGACAGACATAGATCATAATATGAGTATTTAAAGTAAAAATATGTTGATTTCTATTGCAGATTTACTTGTTACATAAAAGATGAGGATAAAATTAATATGAGCAGGTGTTTCCTTAGTATGTGCTTTTAAGGTCAATTTCCCAGTATTTAAATAAGAATGAGGAAATCCCTGCGGGGTTTTTCTACAATGAAGCACAGCACCTTTTCTGTAACTTATAATGTTAAAGAGTTACTTAGAACACTAATAAGTTAGCTGACTTGCCCAGAGTAGCCATTATGAATCACAGACAGGTCTTGAACCCAGGGCTTCCTGGCTCAAAGGCCCAATTTTTAACTACTTTGCCATATTGCTTTTCCTAGTGTTTGGTTCATTTAAATATAATCTTAAATATTCTGGGCTTAGGTGAGACATGTGTGATACTCTGTATGCATTATAATATCTTTAATAATTATTTGAATAAGTTATTCTAGCCAGAGTTCTCAGTGAGGTACTTTTGTGATAGCCTATGAAGAAAACTTGTACTTTTTCTGTGAGAGCAAAGTAACCTGCCATCCCTAGAAATTCTACCTAGTGTTGTGTGATAGAAATTTACTTTGCTATGTGGAGATACACAGTTGTAGTTCCTGCTCCAGACTCATGGTTTTGGGGGTTGGGATCCAATTTCTTTGTTAGACCAGAAAATATAAGTATTTTAGCCATGTAGTTCTATAGTTGAATCACATTTCACTTATATGTTAATAATCATCTGATTTTCAAAAAATATTTTGCTTATATTCGTTTAATTGTGTTATTTTATTAAGTGTCGTCAAGCCAGACGAACCAGGTCTGAGGTTATGTTGCTTTGGAAGAACAATCTTCCAGTTATGGTAGAAGTGATGCTACTTCCAGACTGCTGCTACAGTGATGATGGGCCTCACACAGAGGGGAATGATTTAAATGATCCTGCAATTAAACAAGATGCATTATTATTAGAACGGTGGATCTTGGAACCAGTTCCTCGGCAGTAAGTTGTGGAGTTTGGTTTTCTGTTTTTTCTTCACTTGTTCTGGTTTTATAAAATTAAAAGTAAAATATGTATGTGATGGACACACATTCACTTTTAATAATGAATTTCTTCATTGCCATTGTTTAAGTGATAATTTTTTGGCAGGCTACTGTTACGTGCAGTGGGTTGCAAAATACCAATTTTAATCATAACTTTATTTTCGATTATACATGCAAAGAAGTGTATTGTCTGTGAGTTTAAGTTCAAACTCATATACAGAGGAAAGATTTGAGTTTTATTTCTAAAACACAGAGACAAACATTCAGCAGTACCTACCCTCTAGTAACTTAAAATCAGTAGAAGGATATAATATAAGCCCAGAGAAGTAAATGCAAAATGTTGACAAAGTTATACAAACAGATTTCTTAAACAGCATTTAACAAGTGGGGATCAGGAAAAGCCTTTTGTTGGAGGGGGATCCTGGTCTGTACTTTGAAGGAAGCTAGGCATCCTAAGGGAGATAGGGGTACATCACAGAGCTGATCATCCATTTAAAGGCATGGAAAGAAGAAACAAAAGACTGTGTATAAGGACCAGTTAGCAGACCCATTTGATTATAGTGTGGAGAGTGCACGCCAGGAAACGATATAAAATAAGACTGTAGTGGTAAGAACCATATTTAGGAAGTCTTTACGTTCCAGACTGAAATTTGTATTTTATTGTAGATGATAGTAGATAGAATAGAGACCAAGAGTAATAATGGGGTCAGTTCTATATTTTAGGACTGTCAGTTTGGCAGTTCTATGGCAGATGGATAATAGAAGAAAAAGATTTGAAATAGTGGTGCAGATAATGAGGCTATAAAACTTGAGTGAGGGTAGGAACTTTGAGAGAAGAGAAGGGGATAAATGTGAGAAATATTATCAAGGTAAAATTGTTAAGATTATACCCTTTGTTCTTGTTCTACTTATTTGGAGAAATCTGATTCACTTTTCTTAAATTTAGCCTACGTTTCTTTAATTTAGCATTTTGTTGTATGATATTTTCTAAGATTTGATTTTTTTTTTTTCTTACTGCATTTAGAAATGGGGATCGATTTATTGACGAGAAGACCCTTCTATTGGCTGTGCGGTCTTTTGTCTTTTTTTCTCAGTTAAGTGCTTGGCTGAGTGTTTCCCATGGTGCTATTCCACGAAATATTCTTTACAGGTATGTCATGGGTAGAAATAGACAGCAGTTTAATTCCATTTGTTTACTACTGAATAACATTAACTTTTGTTAAGTTTCTTTCTGTTCTAAAGAAAATTTACTTGTTTACCTAACCTAAAATTTACCCAACCTTTAGTTGCCTAAAGAAAAAATATCTGTCTCTGGTGTCCTTCAAAACAAGAGCTAGAACATTAATAAAGTTTATGTGTAATTTTTTAAAGCTAAATTTAGTATCAACAGTTTGGTAGAAAACTTCAAAACGCAGGCTACTTTATAAGCTACTGAAGAAATGTTTAATTGACACCTTAGATGGTTGACTTGCTACTTGAAAACTTTTGTCTCTGTAGACCTGAGTCCAAATATTGTTGTTATTGTTGAATTGTTTTAGTCCTGTCTGACTCTTCATGACCGTATTTGAAGTTTTCTTAGCAAAGATACTGAAGTGATTTGCCATTTCCTTGTCTAGCTCGTTTACAGATGAGGAAATTAAGGCAATCAGGATTAAGTGACCTTTCCAGGGTCACACAGCTAGGAAGTATCTGAAGCTAGATTTGAACTTAGGAAGATGTCTTCTTGACTCCAGGCCTAGGACTCTATCCATCTAGATAAGCTACCTAGCTGCCCCAAGTCTAGATAAACTTAATAGTAAATAAAGTGTTTTTTATTCTGTTTTTGTACTGTTTTATCAGAATGGCATGCTTTGCATCCCTAAAAGCAACAATAAATATTTACTAGGTCTTTGACGTTAGACATGTCAATTACTGGTCTTTTATTTTGGTCTTTAGTTTCTATTTTTGTTAAAATAAGTGAATTTAGTAATGTGTCTTATAAAAAGTACATGACATAATACCCAAATAAATAACATTTTGAATTTGATAAGCAGAGATGTAAGCTGTATTGGGTAATCTGGGCTGAGATTTACCAAATTTAAGGGTGGAGATGGACCAGGGATTAGATTTGGAAGTTGAAGAAAGCAAAGACTAAAAGATAACACCACAGTTTTGTACTTGGGAAACTGAATGAAAAATATTACCACCTGGACAAATAGTGAATTCAGGAAGATAAGTCAGGCAGGGCTGGAAAAATATACTTAGGCAATTTTATAAAGATTATAATTGAAGCTGTGGTAGTGAATGAAGTGTCCAAAAGAGAGAGAAGAGGGCTAAAAACAGCTTTGGCAGTTCTTAATTTGGGTTCTATATACTTGTTTAATTTATATTTTGATGACCATATTTCAACAACTTGGTTTTCTTTGTAATCTTACATATTTTATTTTATGTATTTAAAAAAACTTTCTGAGAGGAGGTTCATAGGCTTTATCAGAGGGGTCCATGACACTAAAAAGATTAAGAACTCCTGTCTTAAAGGTACACCTCTACCTTAAATGGCTTAGAAAATATGGGGCATAAATAATAAATAATTAGCATTTATACAGAGCTTTAACATTTGCAAAACACTCTACAAATATTAAAATCATTTGTTCTTCACAACAACCTTAGGAGGTAGGTGCTGTTATCCTCTTTCTACAGATGAGGAAATTGAGGCAAAAATAAAGAATAAGTGATTTGCCTTATAACTAGAAAGTGTCTGAGGTGGTAACAAACTCAGATCTTCCAAGTACAGCACTCTGTCCATTACAATCAGGTGGTGACCTAGCTGCCTAGAAAGAGTACTGTATGCAAAGTGAGAAGGGTGTGTTCAGATTTTGACCTGTGTGATCTTCACTTCTTAGTGTCTCAGTTTTCTTACCTATAAAATGAAGGTGTTATATGATAGACTAGATAATCTCAGCAGCTCCTTCTAACTCCAAATTTATGATTCTACAAGCCTGTGAAAAAGAAAGAGATAGTGAAGGAGACCAAGGAGATCTAATAGAAGCTGGAAAAAATGTGATTCTAGGAATGTAGGGGAAGTGATATATATCCCCAAAAAAGAATATTTGGTTAACCATATCAGATGTAGTGAAAATGAGAATTGAGAAGAGTACTGGATTTGACGATTCTGACATTAGATATGATTTTTTTTTCTTTGAGAAGTTATAAAAAAGTGGAAGGAATAGAAACCAAATTTCAAGTGTTGAGATCATAGGTTGTAAGGCATGTCAGATGTAGGCTTATTGTTTAGGTAATTAGGTGATTCAAGAGAGGAGAGAAATGAAATGAAAGAAGAAAAAAAATAAAAGTCTTAAAATATCTGAGCATGTTTATAATACAGTAGGAAAGAATTGATGGAAAGAGATAGATTGAAAGCATTGTAGGAATGAAAGAGTACTTTGTTAGCCAGAGGGAGATGAGTACTTTTTTTAATTGTTGAGGAATTAGTTTTGGCAAAAAAAAAAATAGAGACATTTCTTCCTTAAAAAATAGTCGGGAAGTAGGTAAGAACATGTGCTAATACTAGAAATTTTCAGAAGTAGAGGAGGGAAATTAAGGGATATTTCAATTGAATGACCTAGATTTCAGTGAAGTAAAAGGCTAGTTCATGTAGGTAGACTAAAATGTTAGCAAAAGGGAGAAAGAGATTGCTTAGTAGACAGAAATTAGTCAGTAGAGGAAGTCATAGAATTAAATGAATCCAGAGTATGTCTCTCTGATAATTGAAGTTATATTGATACAAGATAAATAGCTAGAAGTATGCAACTTTTATGGGTATTGATTTAACTTTTATTATCTGTCTTGTTTCAGAATCAGTGCTGCTGATGTTGACTTACAGTGGAATTTTTCTCAGACTCCCACTGAGCATGTATTTCCTGTTCCCAATGTTTCTCACAATGTGGCCTTGAAAGTCAGTGTTCAGTCCCTGCCTAGACAATCCAGTTATCCAGTCTTGACCTGTAGTATCCATACTAACATCGACTTTTATGAGAAAAGGATTCAAGACCGTGAACTGAAAACTCATCAACATTGTAATTACAAGGAAGTAGAGCAGTGCAATATGCGTAGTTCACATCTGAACAGCAAACAAACTTGGACTGTGGTACCTGAAGGTTTGTTACGTGCAAAAAAACCCATAACTCCAGAATTTAATACAACTATCAAAAATTTCAAACTCTATCCAGGTGTTGGTCATGATTCTGACCTTGGGACAGCTCAATCAAGTATGCAGTGTTTTAATGCTACAGGAGATGCTAAATCATTTGAAACATCAGTGAGAACTTTAAAGTCATTGTCCTGGGGTGATCCCAATGTTTCTAGTAGCCATGGTTCTTGGCATCCTACAGGAGAAAGCAATCCTTTAATAGGCTCTTTAATTCAGGATCGACAAGAAGTTATTGCAAGGATTGCTCAGCATTTGATTGATTGTGATCCAACCACTTCACATGTTTCTGGGCGTCCATTCAACATGCAAGATTCTAGTTCACTTAACTCAAAAATTTTCCGGAGTTCATATGAAAATGAAAATTTATTAAAGAAAAATAAGGAAAACAGCTCCGTTTCCTTTGTTAGCCCAGAATATACATCCTCAGAAAACACTGGTGAGGGGAAAACAAGGCTAAAACCAGAAAACTCTCAACGTGATTCTTATGTTTCTAGTAATTATTCTCGCCAATCTGTTGGTGAGACTAATCCTTTGATAGGCTCTCTACTTCAAGAACGACAAGAAGTTATTGCAAGGATTGCCCAGCACTTGATTCATTGTGACCCGTCTGCATCACATATCCCTAAGCATTCATTCAACATGAATGACTCCAATTCTATTCATTCAAAAGTTTTTCGAAGTTCATATGAAGATAAAACCTTGTTGAAAAAAAGCAAAGAAAACTCCATTTCCTTCTCCAATAAAGATTTGTCCTTGTCAGGAGACAATAGTGAAGGCAAAAGTATAATAATCACTGATGAATCTTTTAGTTCTTTTAAATGCAGTGAATTAAAGACACCTTTGAAAACTCAAATCAGAAGAAATGCACATCAGAAAGATCCTAGTGAAACTCTCCAAAGTACATTTCAGCAAACACAAAATAAACCTACAAATGTATTGTCTTGCTTAAATGCATCTTACGGCAAAGAAATTAAATTAGAATCACCAAGCAGGTTGGAAAATACACTTTGCAGATATCAGTTTATAGATCAAGAAATTAGTAATGGAACTGATAAACAATATTCACATTCTAGCAATATTGATGAACAGATATGCAAAAATAAACATAAGGAAAGAACAATAAAAAATGAGACTAGTAATCCAGATTCCTTGCACAGCCACCAATTAGATAATTCAAAGACATTTGTCAATTCAGTGAAATCTCTTGTGTTGCCAGCATCTGATCATCTGCATGAATATGAGCTCAGGTGCCCAAACAAAGACCCCAAAACCTCCAAGGCATGTGAGCAAAACACGCAACTTGTTAGTATAGAAAACTGTCCAAAAAAGGACATTGAAACTTTCAAATGTAAAAGTAAGCCAGACCAGTTCAAAATGGAACAGGATGAGAATGAGGACCCAATTGATGGAGAATCTCAAAACTCTTCTCAGAGAAGAATTAGAGAAGACTGTTCATCTAGGTGTGAAAAACTGAAAAATACAGAGGTGTTGGTAGGTAATAACTTGGATTTCAAACCTGATTTTAAAATCTGACTGTTTTTGTTTAAAATACTGCACCATGGCATATAGGGGCTAGAGAACTGGTCCTCAGAGTTAGAAAAATCTGGATTCAAATGCTACCTATGACATATATCCCAGCATGTGACATAAGATAAGTCAAGTAGTCTCCCAATGATTGGACCACTGGAGCATGTCCTATACTGAATTGACAAGAGGTCCTTACTGGGAGCTTCCTATCATGATGAAATAACATATCCTATAAAAAAATCAAAAGCAAACATAAAAAGTATAGTTTTAAATTTTCTTTTTATCTTATATATAGATTTTAGTAATAGTAATTAAGTTTTATAAATAATATTTTCCATAGGGCAAATAGTTTGTTTGGGTGAACAGTAGAGGCCAGGTCAGGGAGTAAAACTGTGGTTAAAAAAATTATGTGAGGGGTGGCTAGGTGGCACAGTGAGTAGAGCACTGGTCCTGGAGTCAGGAGGACCTGAGTTTAGATCTAGCCTCAGACTATTAACACAAAAACTAGCCATGTGATCTTGGGCAAGTCACTTAACCTCAATTACCTTCCAGGGGGAAAAAAAGCAAAAAAAAAATTATGTGAACTGCTACATTTTTTAAAGTTTCTTTTGAAAGATAATAGTATTCATTAATTTTCAAAAGATATATTATGCAGTTCCTTTCCTGTCAAAATCTCAGATGTTTTTATATGTGGTCTCTAGGTTCAAAATGTCTTAAATCGATTCTACTTACAAAATCATCAGGTGCTTTATTTCGTAACTCTATGATGCCTGTTGCTGTTCATTTTACTGTTCATTGGGATCCAGTATCATTGAATGAGCAAAGATAGTACCCAGAAAAGAAACTCAAATTAGCACACTAAGCTGCTAACTAAGCTGAATTCTCTGTGTGCATTTAGATGGTAGAGAGAGACCAAAACTATGGACTAAAATTTTGGTTTAGCAACAACTTCCCCCTCCCCTAACAACTTAACTGTTTCTGTACCGTTCTTATCCTGAACTGAGTGACTTTTTTTTTTTAATAGGACTCTGATATCTCCTAAATGTCTTCCAAAGTATCTTTTTGCCATTTAGGGAGAGCGTCCCTATCTTAAAATCTGTCTTTTTCAGCATGTCCCTGTTTTGTAAAACTATGATTGTCGCAAATCCAATCTTTGCCTCACATGTGCTATTTCATAAATATTCATAAAGACCATTCTTTGTACCTGATAGTTAGGGATTCACTTATGATAGGTAGATTCAAGTTTCCAAGAATCAGAGTATCTCTACCTTGTATGTGTACTGACATAAGAACTTTCTGGTTCTCTAACAGCTCCATCCTGTAATTGAATAAATGATGAAAAACATTTTAAAAGCTATATAAATGTCTAGGAGGAGAAGATAGTCATAGTAGTATACTTAGATGGTGGCTCTTTTTACATTATAATTGTGAGAATTTGCCTTTTTAAGGTCAAATAATTAACTATAGATTTGCTTTTTTAAAAAACCATGTCATTTGAGTGTTTACAAATCTCATTTCGTAAAGTAATTTTATAATGAATTACTTTCTTCAGATTGTTTAGGAATTCATTGTGTTTCTAAAAATAATGGTGGGATTTTCTCTAAGCTGATTCAGGAGCCTCTCTGTAAATGGCAGAAAGATATTTTGGAAATCATATATAACAGTTCATAATATTGAGAAAATACAGTTTCACTGCCCAGGACCAGATTTCACTACAACTAAAATGAGTCTTGATACTGAGGTTTTTGACATAGTATTCTTTCTTGATAGAAAACTATATCAGTGAAGCATTCAAGTGTCTGGAGAAAACATAATTTTCATTCATTAGATGGAACCTCAACCAAAGCCTTCCATCCTCAAACTGGATTACCTCTTCTTTCAAGTCCTGTAAGTACTTTAGCTTATTATTCAGCAAATAGACCAGATAACTTGAAATTTATTGAAATGTTCACCTATGCTTTGTCATTTGCAAAATGCTGCTTCTTTCAAATACAGATGAGATGTAACCAAAGTAATTAAAAATTAAATTCTGTACAGAAGTGGAACATTTTAGGAAATTGCAGACTCAAATTTTTAGTAAAGTTAAGTATTTTAAGGATTACTTAAGTTTAGCCTAGTCAACAACATAAAAAAAAACAACACTCAAATCAGTATTAAACAATTCGGCTCCTTAAAGAAAGTGTCTAGGTTCCTAGAAAATGAGGAATAGGATTATTAATCTATAAACTTGAGTTTTAACACACAAACCTGCTGCCTTCATGGTCCTTTTGCAGAGGAGATAGAGATTTGTGTTGTGTATGTATATGCGGGTCATTGTGGTATGTTTTTTATTTTGCTTGAGTTCCTGCTAGTATTTTATCTTTTTGAGTTCTATACGGCTGTATACTTTGGTGATGTTTGGGATGAAGTTTTTATAGAGTAGTTCTACAGCAATAGAGTTCTGACATATTGAAGGTCTGTCTATCCTTTGCATGTTTTTTAACTTTTATTACACCTTACGTGGCAGTCAGAATGGTCTACTGTTAAACCTGGATAGCCAGAGACAATATCATTCTACTCTCAAATATTTCACCCCACCATCATGTGACTTTTCTCTCTTCTACTATCACCCATCATCACCCTCACCAGACTTATTGGATAAATGAAGAACAAGTACTCCTTTCCTCAGTCCCCCTACCTGTATTTTGCTGTGGGCCTGGGCTTATAAGGACTGTGGTTTCTCAGTGATTTCCTCTCTAACTGGGTTCCTTCCAAGGAGGGGAGGAAGTAGTTGCTATCCTACGAATTCTCAATAAACTTGTGTCATCGTCCTTGAAGGGGGAAGGTGGGAGAAGCAGAGCAAACTCAGCATTGCTCCTGCCTATAACCTGGCAGGTCCTGTACTCACAAAAATAAATTACATGGGGATATCTTGAAAAGTTGGTCAGGTAGCCAGTATCCTGAGATCCTTACATACAGAGTCTGTTTACTCCTATTAAAAAGAAATAAGTGATTTCTTGGATTACATATTGCATTACCTTATGTGAAAAGCAGCCTAACATAGTGGAAAGAGTACTGGACTAGGAATCAAGAGGTTTATTCAAGTCCCAATTCCCATTTTTACTAGCTTTTTAACCATGGCAAGTCATTTAACTCCTCTGAGCCTATTTCCTCATCAGTAAAATGGAGATGATAATAAACTTGAACACCTACTTCACAGTAGGTGAAAAAGAACTGTTTATACCTTAAAGTAAGTTATTTATCAATGTGAGTTATTTATTATTTTTGTCATTATTATTATATAATGTTCACAATGAAGTCCACTAATAGCATGAATAACTCATGAGTAAACTAAATTTGACATTTATAATAGTCCAAGAGAAGGCCCTAGTTAATTAAGTTGCATTTCTAGGTGTCAGCACTGAAACTGAAATTTTGAGGACCTGTATTTAAGTATTGGCTCTGCTATTTACTACCCATGTTACCTTGGGCAAGTCATCTAACTGTTCTCAGTTTCCTCATCTGTAAAATGAATGCTTTTACTGGACGATCTCTGATGTTTTTCTGACTCCAGTGCTTTTACTCTCCAGTTAAATGGAAAAGAAAATGCAAGCTCCACTGTATTCACATGTTAGTTCAGATGTACCAGCACCTGCTCAGGTTATGGAGTGTAGTATTATAATGAATGTAAAACATTTTTTCTTATACATTTTTGGTATCATTTTACAGTGTTTGGGCTGTGTATAGCAATGACACAGCTGCTTACTACTCAGAAATAGCAAAAAACATGAGGATCTTGCCCCTCCTAGATTGATTTTTTTTAGCTAGGTAAAAGACCTGTGAGCATCCTGTATTGGCCTAGGAAATTGAATAGGATCTGGATGAAACTGCTTGAGGCATTTGAGTCATTTGCAGGCTGTCAGTATGAGTTTGCTTCCTATAAACAGGCATAATATATTAAATTTTATTCAGTAGGCAGTATACACACCTTTTTTTTTCTTTTTTTGGAGCAGGGAAGGTAGGGCAGTTGGGGTTAAATGACTTGCCCATGGTCACACGGCTAGTTTTGTGTTGTCTGAGCTCAGATATGAACTCAAGTCCTCCTGACTACAGGGCCAGTGCTCTATTCACTGTGCCACTGAGCTGCCTATATATATATACACACACCTTTTTAGGGACATGAAGTTGTAACAGGGTTTCCTACTTTTGATCCTTCAGCCTTTCAACAGATTCTTAATATTCATCTCCTTTATGCATAGGCTCACCTTCCTTATATATAAATCTGGTTATATCACTCATCTCAAAAATCTTCAGTGACTCCCTATTTCCTACTCAAAATCTGTGAATTTAGCATTCGAGAACCTCTAGTCCAGCGGTTCTCAACCTGTGGGTCGTGACCCCTTTGGGGGTCGAACAGAGTCACCTCAGACCACCAGAAAACATATATTTCCAATGGTTTTAGGAACCGAGACACCACTCCTCTATCTGTCTCCAGGCAAGTCCGCCCACATGCAGATATGCCCACATAAAGGGTTTAGGAAGGCATTAGGAAGGCTGAGAACCACTGCTCTAGTCCAATTTTATTTTCTTTTCTTCCCCACCCCTTCATGCATTCCTTGTTTCAGCTTGTTTTCCTTTATATTTCCTGAACACATTTTGCATTTTCCTACCTTTATGTAGTTTTTCACACTGTTCGCTATACCTGAAAGGTTCTCCCTTCCCCCTTTGCTTATCATATCAAGTAAATGGGCTTTAAAGCCCATCTCTGTTTTCTGTCCCCTCTCCACACTTTTACTAGTTTGGTTTTTCTCCCCAAAATAAGTAATAACCCTTCAGCTCTAGTTCTAACATGGCACTGTTTTATACCATTCCAATGCAAGTGACATGTGTTATTGTGTTCTAGTTATGTGTGTGGGTAAGCAAGCTCCCTGAGGGGAAGGAATTTTGTTTTATCTAAATCTTCTATCTTCTCATGTGTACACATATGCCAGTCAGTCATCAAGCATTTATTAAATTCATTACTATGTGCCATTCACTATGCTGAGCACTCAAGAAGTAAAGTAAGGGGGGGAAATGGTTCCTGTCCTCAGGGAGCTGAAATTCTGATGAGGGAGACATTTATATATACAGTATAAATGGAGGCTAATGAACCAGAATATTTGGGACCTTGCAGAAGATGAGATTCAAGCTCAGATTTGAATGAAATCAGGGAAGCTAAGGAGTATATGTTTAATGTGAATTATTCTAGAAGGAAATCATCACATTATTTTGGCCATATATATGCAGTACATTTGGAGATAGTTTCTGGTCAGTGATTTTATATAAATGATGTTTCATGACTTGTAATTATTTCTGATGTTGAAAAGAATAAGGAAATTTGACACATGCCTTCCTATTTCAAATAATTCACAGAAGACAACCATTTTCCCAGTGGAAAATGGCCAAGAAGTTTCAATCAAGGTTCCGTATTTGTCAAGTCATAATTGATTTTGCAGGACTATTAAAAAAAATGTCTTGATTTCCCTTTACACTTGTGCTATAATCAGTCACAACTCCATACCAGTTAATTTAAACATGCAGATTGTAAACATTTTTCATCTCTGACTATGGGGCTGCCATTTACCTCTGAGTTTCAAGGAGTCTATGGGTAAAAGTCAGTGAAGTAAAGCTAAAATGATGACACAAACTTCTAAGGATCCCTGAAGTAGATTGTTGGAGGATGTTGGACTTCTCAGGTTTTTTACTGATCATAATCAGTAGTATAGATGGAAGAATGCTAGAATTGCTACTATAAAGCACCCAGGTTTGAATTCTAGCTTTGTGATATTAGGCAAATTATTTAATTGCTCTGAGCCAGAGTTTCCTCGTGTATAAAATGAGGTTTGGCTAAATGATCCTAAATTCTATGAATGTTTTTCTAAATTCTGTGACTATATTATATTTATGTTCAAAGACCAGTGTTCTATCCTACTGAATTATTATGGGCATTATATCTCAGGATTGCCGTCAACTGACTCCATTCAGATCTAGTTAAGGCAAACAAGAATTTATTCTGGATTCTCTTTTGATATTACTTATTTTTAACCTCCAGAGTTAGTCTTTGCTTTTCTGTTATGTTATAATCCTTTTCTTTATTCCTTTGCCACTTTTTCTCATACTAGCTGCATTTTTCAAAGGTAAGGTTTAAAATGGCCCTTTTCGAAACTTGTATTTAAAGAACCAGAATTGAATCATGTCACAGAGTGTGTAATATGGGGAAATATAAGAGTAAGTACTTTAAATTACTCTCAGTCTTACATGAACATGTCCCTGAATGCCAAAGTTATAGAGAAAAGTCATTACTGATAAGTATGTGGTATAAATGATACCGTAGGCTTTTTCAACTCTTATATTAAATCCTCAGATAGTTTAGTCATACAATTTTAGCTCCCTCATTTTTTTTTCATAGTCCAATGAGTTAGACTTCAGTTTTTTTGTATCTTAATGTTTCAACTTGATCTTTCTTTCCTAAGGTATTTTCAGGCTAGAATCTTAAAGTTTGTGGTTAAACAGCTTAAATATTTTTAAAATTAACTTTATTTTCAACAGTAGCAAAGTTAGAATAATTATTTCAAGAATAATATTATTGACTATAGGTAGCACCTAGTTTTTAACTAGATTAACCTAAAGGGGAAACGTTAAGAGGAAAATAATTTTCAAAAAAAGGCTACCTATTTTTAAAGACACGTTAACTTTCATTTAAAAGTCTCTTATTCCAAATAAAGACCTTTGTGCATTTATTGGGGGTAGAGGGGATTTTGTTGTTGTTGTTTGTTTCTAGTATTTCAAATTATTATTTTTATCTTAGGTTCCTCAAAGAAAAACACAATCAGGCTGCTTTGATCTGGACACTTCCTTACTCCATTTGAAAAATTTGTCATCCAAAAGGTATTACACTGAATGTCATTTAATTACATTGATATAATTCAGATTAAATACATTCATTTTGCAGCTAACTTCACAGTAAGGAATACTTGGATTTTCTGGAAAAGCACATTTTGTCTTCTATTTTATTTCCTTTACAAATCTTATTTCTACAGAATTGCCAGAGAAGTATAAATAAAGGTGATGGGTAACCCCATCATACATTAGTCATGATAGAAAACCAGTAGATCATAGCTATAAGAAAATTATATCCAATACCTAGCAGTATGCTTTTTCTTCTACCATTTTCATGACTTTGTATCTTTGTGAATTTACGTTTATATCATTCCCACCAACAAACTGTTAGGATTTTTTTTTTCTGCATAGTTGGATATCCTGACTCTACACGCATTACTCTCACAATTTTGTTCTCTGTTTTCTCCTAAGTCATTCATGATGTCAGAAGTCTTCAGTTTTGTACTTTTCCATTATATGTAATATATTTTCCATATAACACGTATAGTTTTTCTGTATAATATTTATACATTTCACCTTGAAAATATCTTAGTTTCAGATCTCCAGTTTACGTATTAATTAGGGTTGTACACCTTTGTGCAAATAAATGTAATCTCTAGCTAGATTTATTAGATTATCATTAAGAATATGTAGGACAAACAATTGTTTGAAGATTAGGACAGTAATATCAGGTCAAAGATTTCCAATAATTCCTACATAATTAAAAAGAAGTCATTAAAAGACTCTCCCCTTTTTCATGGTTAAGCATACATTTTTCTCCATTTCTTCTGGACTCTTCGTGACTTGTATGTGTTTCAATGAACCATTTAAAAAATGGACATTTATGGGTGGCTAGGTGGCACAGTGAATAGAGCACCAGCCCTGGAGTCAGGAGGACCTGAGTTCAAGTCCAGCCTCAGACACATAACACTTAGTAGCTGTGTGACCCTGGGCAAGTCACTTAACCCCAATTACCCTGCCTCCAAAAAAGCAAAATAAAATAAATTAAAATAAAATGGACATTTATTCATGATCATTTTATTTTAATTTAATTACTGTTAAAAACGAAAAAATATTTTTACCGATAAAAATGAGTAGACGCTCAAAAAAGAATAGCTACCTCTTCATCAACATATATCAATAAATAAATTTTTATAGATTCATTATTCTTAATTTATTATTAAATGTAGATTTATAAATATATAAGTCTAGCCATTTTAAGTCTAATTTGGAAATAACTTATAGCTGTGTAGAAAGTTTTAACATGCAGGTAAAAAATGAAATTTATATTTTAATATTCAGTATCTGAAGCTGTTTCATCAGGGATAATATTTCACATAAAATAAGCTTCTTTTCCTCTTTATAACAAATTCCATAACTAAACAAAGGCAGTGAAAATTATATAACTAAATCACCTGGAATGAAATGACTTTTTGGTGATTTTTCTTTCTTCTTTTATAGTGCACAGCAGTGTTTAAATATCGAAGGTGATCCAGATATCCATGGAAAACCATTTTTGAGTTCTAGTGCTCCACCCATAACAAGTCTATGTCTTCTAGGAAATTTTGAGGTACTGTGCAATCTGACTTATTTTTAGGAACTAAGGTTTCTCCTAGAATGATATCATGTGGGGCAGGGTCCCAACATTTTGTGGGAAAGAGATGCTTTATATTTCCTCAAAGTCTCCCATATCACTTTAGGGATAGAAGGCATTACTAATCATGAATCCTTGAGCTGGGGGAACTGGGAGAGACACATAATAAGTCTGGAGAACTGAGGAAATCTTTGCCCATCAGTGTTGGTCCATTGTACTGGAAATTCCTTTGAAATATGGGAAGGGAATCTCCTGAGAGGCAGCTTTGCTACCCATCTGTTGGTCAAACTGAGCTTTGAAATTGACTTGTTGGGGACCCTTACTTAGATGCTTTTCCTTAGTAGTTGTTTCCACTCCAGGTAAAATAATGTAATAAGCAGCCAAAAATGCTAATTCTTGATAAAAAATGATACAACAGCCAACTGAAAAGGCTAATTTCTGGCTTTCATTGAGAGAGGCATAGCCAAGAATAAGGTCCTTTTGTATTCTCCTTTTGTCACACCATATCTGGGTAACTGTGTTAAGTTTAGGTTTCCATAGTTTATTTAAGATGGACATTCATAACCTGAAGAAGATCCAGAGGAAGGCAGGGAGAATAGTAAAGGCCCTTGTGTTCAAGTCATATGAGAAACTAGGAATGTTTAGCCTGGAGAAAAGACTAGAGAGATGTGTGGTCCTCAGGCACTGCCATATTGAAAACATAATAGACATGTTCCTCTTCATGTCGCAAGAAGTGGTACAAGTATCAAAATGGCAAATTTGGGCTTTAAAAACTGGAAAAACTTTCTAGCAATTTCAGTTATACATAAGGGAAATTAAGTTTTCTTCTTAACTTAATAGTATGTCATTGTTGAAGTGTAACAATTTAGTTTCAAATCATATATTTATAGCAATGCTTTTTAAAAGAATTCTTGCCATAGAGGGCACAGGATCAATTGAATAGGAAGGGACAATACTCTAAAAGGTGAAATTCTGAGGTGGGAGAGGATTAGAATGAGAGGAGAATGGGAGAGACAGAATGGGGTTAATCATCTCATATAGAAGAGGCAAGGGGTAATTGTTACAATGGAGGGGAAGAACAGGAAGGCAAAAGGGAAAGGGTCATAACTCTCATTGAATTTGGCTTAAGGGGAAGAATGACAAACTCTAAACTGGGTATCTTGCCACACAGAGTAGGGAGGATGGGAATAATGGAGGGGAAGGCGGGGGGTGTTGCTGGAAGTACACACTTCTGTAAAGGGACAAGGTAGAGAATAGAACAAGGTGGCGGGGGCCAGATAGGAAGGAGGGACATATCATCAGTCTCACAATATATCCACTGTGGAGATGTTCTGAGTAATTACACATGTAAAGCCCATATTTAATTGCTTGTCCTTCCAGTGGGGGTGGGTGACAAGGGAGGAAGGGAAAGAATCTAGAATTTAACAGTTTATAATCAAATGTTACATATATACATTATTATTATTATTAACTATATGCAACTGGGAATTAAGATATACACGCACTGTGGTAGGGAGATCCATCCTGCCAGAGGGGTGAGGGGGAGGACATAGGAGAGAGTAGAATGGGGGAAGGGGATGGCTGTTTTTGAGGTGCTGGGTAGGAGAAAGATGGGGAGAAAATTTGTAACTCAAAATCTCGTGGAAACAAATGTTGTAAACAAGAAAATAATTTATTAAAAAATTAATAAAATATGTTGAAGAAGTGGGGAAAAAAGGTAAATTTAGAGCATAGACTATTTTCATTTTTGTCTTTATATCCCCAATTTCTCATAGTTAATAGGTACTTAATAAATTCTTGTTGAATGAAATTTAAAAAAACAAGAATTCTTGCTCATTTTTAACTTAACAGTTATCAGTGAATAGAACTTTAAATAACCTCTTCTTTGCACTTTGTTTATCCTTTGTGTTATAGTTATTGTGTACATGCTGTCTCTCCAATTCAATTTAGCAAGAATTTATTAAATACCTGTGATGTGCTAGGCCCTGGGGTTGAAAGACAAAAACAATATTTCTTGCCCACGAGGAGTTTAACATTCTACCTGGGGGAAAACAACGTCTACAGAAAAGTAAATAGAAGATAATTTTAAGGAATGAGAAAGCTTTAATAATTTGGTAGGATTAGGGTAGGGAAAAGGGGAGAAGAATTGCTTCTTATAGGATGTGGCACTCCATCTCAAGCTTGAAGGAAGCTAGAGATTCCCAAATTTTGGAGGTTAGGAAATGCATTCCAGATATGGGGTACAGCTTAGGAAAATAAATGTGTAGGTTATACCAAGATAAGCTCAAAATGGGTACATATAGCCATATCATATCATAAGTAAATTAATGGAGCAGTAAAGAAATTACCTGTCATATCTGTCAATAGGGGAAGAGTTCATGACATAACAAGGGATAAAGAGGTTCACAGGAGGTAAAATGGATAATTATTATATAAAATTTAAAAGTTTTGCACTAACAAAAAGAAGTGCAACTAAAATTATAAGAAAAGCTGGGGAGGGGGAATCTTTTCAGCAAGTTTCACTGATAAAGGTTTCATTTCTAAAATATATAGAGAATTGATTCAAATTTATAAGAATGATGCCATTCCCTAATTGATTAGTGATCAAAGGATAGGCAATTTTCAGAGAAAGAAATCAAAGCTGTTGATAGCTATATGAAAAAATGCACAAAATCATTAATTAGAGAAATGGGCATTTTAAAACTGAAATACCACCTTATACTCATCAGATTGACTAAGATGACATAAAAGGGAAATGATAAAAAGTAAAGAGAATATGGCAGAACAGGCACTTTTTTCTTTTTTTTTGCTTTTTGGAGCAGGAAGGGCAGGGCGGTTGGGGTTAAGTGAGTTGCCCAAGGTCAGGTGGCTAGTAAGTATTAAGCATCTGAGGTCACATTTGAACTCATGACCTCCTGATTCAAGGGCTGGTACTTTATTCACTACTCCACCTAGTTGCCCCTCTACACTAATGTACTCTTGATGGAGTTGTGAACTAGTCCAGCCATTCTGGAAAACAATTTGGAACTTTGCTCAAAAGCTTGTTAAACTATGCATATACTCTTTGACCCAGCAATACTGATACTAAGGCTATGTTCCAAAGAGATCAAAAAAGAGGGAAAAGATCCATAGAAGAATATTTATAGCCCATCTTTTTGTGAGAGTGTACCCATTAATTGGGGAATGGCTGACCAAGTTGTGGTATATAAATGCAATGGAATACTCTTGTGCTATAAGAAATGATGGAGATAGTTTCAGAAAAGCCTGAAAAGACTTATATGAACTAATGCAAAGTAAACTGAGCAGAACCAGAAGAATAATCTACACAGTGATAACAGTATTGTAAAGATAACCAATTTTGAAGAACTTAGTAATTGATCAACACAATGATTCCTGAGAATTCCAAAAGACTCATGATGAATAGTTTTATCTATATCCAGAGGGAGAACTGATAAATTCTGAATGCAAATTGGCATATAGCTTTCCTTCCTTCCTTCCTTCCTTCCTCCTTCCCTGTCTTTGTGTCTTTCAGAACATGGCTAATGGAGAAATTTGTTTTGTGATTATATGTATTCGCAATAGGTTTTGTTTTTTTTGTCCCTTACTGGGTAGGGAAAGGAATAATAGTAAGAAGAGAATTTGGAACTGAAAAAGAATTTTAAAGTCTCTATGCTTTAAAAAAAAATTTAAGTATAGGCTTAAAAAAGAAAACACATGGAGGCGGTAAGGGTTGGACTGTCAACTTCTAGGAATAGGTAGTAAGCTGGCTTGTCCCAGTCTATAGTGTGATAGGGGAATAATGTGAAATAAATCTGGAAAGCTTAAATGAGAGTCAAGTTGTGATGGGTTCAAAATGCCCAACTGAAGAGTTTGTTTTTTTTTTTCCCTAGAAGGTTGCACTGAAGATTTCTGAGCAGGAAAGTGACATGGTCAGATATAGTTCTTAGGATTATTGATTTAGCAGCAGGGTGGATTAGAAAGGTGAGAGGCCAGGAGTGAGGAACCTGCAGCCTCAAGGCTGCATGTGGCCCCTAGGTCCTCAAGTGTAGCCCTTTGACTGAATCCAAACTTCACAGAACAAATCCCCTTAATAAAAAGATTTGTTCAATAAAACTTGGACTCAGTCAGAAGACCACACTCAAGGACCTAGAGGCCACTTGTGGCCCGAGGCCAAGGCCACAGGTTCCCCACCCTTGGGCTAGACTAGTTGGGAGCCTTTTACAATAATACAGCCAGGAGAGGCAAGTTGCTTCTATGAATCTCTTTGTTTTTTTCCCACCAGTTAATAACTACTCTGCTGTTGTCTTTGCTGATCATACACCTCTAGCCCACTAAGAATGGTATATCCTAAGGCTCTTCCTTGAGTCCTTTCTTTTGTTCTCTAAATTCCTGATGATATCATAGGATGACAGGTTTAGAGTTAGACAAGCCCAAGTCAAGTCAACTTTTGTCTTTGTAGACCTGAGTCCAGATGTTGTTGTTCTATCATTTCAGTCGTGTCTGACTTCATGACCCCATTTGGGATTTTCTTGGCAAAGATACTGGAATGATTTGCCATTTTCCTTCTCCAGTTCAGAAGCAGGAGTCATTATAACAAGGTGGTTGCCTGTCTTAGCAGAAATAAACCTGATGTGATGTTCACTCCTTTCACTAGAGTAGGGTTCTATGTTGCCTAGCCTTCCTGGATTGGGAATGGTGAACTTACCTTTATTGGTAAAATTTGCCAAGGAAACCAACCCTGTTGGATTATATATCAGCTGGAAAATATAGTTTCTAGAATTTGCATGTAGTTGTTGGTGGAAAGAGTTCAAATCCTTCCTATTGAGTTTCTGTACCAGAATTAATTGAATTTGAGTTTCAGTTCATGCTAACAAAATACTAAGCAAAGTCACTGAGCAAAGAAAGGAATTAAGAATCGGGAGTTAGATTATTCTTACCTAAAGTCATAGAAGTGACTGAGATTTGAACCCAGGACTTTACTTCAAATATTAGTACTAATTTGGCTCTCCAAGAGAAGGAAAATTTTGCAGGCTTTAATGGTGTAATGCTGGAAAGGCAGACATGTGGCAGATCTTGCTGATCTTTAATACTTGATATTTCTTGTGAGATTTTTCTTCTACCTGACTTTGGGCTCTAAGTGAACCCCTGAATACTTATCCTTCCTGCTCACCCACTGTATCTTTGTTACAATGAATCTGGGCCTTTAATTTTGATATCTTTCTCCAAAAGTAGTTATTTTTTGTTCTATAGTATGAGAGAATCTTAGGGTGTAAACAAGTATATACAAAGGTTGGCTACTTCTGCCTACTCAAAAAGCTGCTTTATGTTTTTTGCATGAAGGGTCCCTTTTAAAGCCCCAATTTTCCTCAGAACAAGATCCTTACATGATTATTCTTTTCCTGACTTCCAGTCTCCCACTGCTAGGGTACCAGAATCCTCCGAGGGGAGTCATTTTTAGGTTTACATCTCCTACCTCTTGTCTCACCTTAATGAAACATTGGCATAAGACAGTGTCATATCTGCAGCCTAATTGCCCTTGAATTTAATCAAGCTCAAGCCATATTGGGGGTTCTTGCTCTATACATGGTATGGGGAAGTTTTCATCTTGTGATTTAGGACCCAAATGCTTCCTCTGTAAGCTGTTACTGTGATTAAGTGCTCAGGCTCAATCCCTCTCATCCTTTTTGAATCATGACTTTAAACGGTCAGGTCTACAGCTGTGTATATATTCCAGGGGCTCTAAACCTTAGAGGTGGTTTTTATTCTCTTAGTTGCATAGTGGTTTTGGTTCTTCTTTGTTTCTCTGGTTATACTTTGTACCCTAGGATATATCTGTTCATTGGCCCTGGGAAACTTTATGAGAACATAGAAAGTTGATGGAATGATGGTGGTTAGAGGGAGATCTGATAATGCTACAATAGAAATAAGTAACTTAGTTTTGGAGAAAAAAAAATACATTTAGGGGCAGTGAGGTGGCACAGTGAATAGAGCATTGGCCCTGGAGTCAGGAGGACCTGAGTTCAAATCCAGCCTCAGACACGTGACACTAGCCGTGTGACCTTGGGCAAGTCACTTAACCCAAATTGCCCCTCCCAAAAAAAGGAAAAAAAATGCATGAAAAATCAGTTATGGTTCTCTTACATATTAATATACAGTAAGGTTCCTAAAGTAAAAGAGATTAATGTAGCCTAGAAAAGTTAGAGAAATCTTCATGGAGTAACTGAGACTTGCTGGATGTTGAAAGACAACATAGACAGGGTGAACAGCATAAGCAATGGCCAGTCACTTTTGAAAGGTCAAAAAGTCTGTAATCCAGTCTGGAGCATTGTATGGGTTTCTACAGAGGAAAGAAAGGTAGCTCTTCTGTGTAGAAGTTATGAGAAACATGGACAGGATAATGGGTATGATCTGCAGTAGAACAAATTTGTTAGAACACTAGGCATCTAGTTGTAAAAATAATAGCTGACATATAACATTTTAAGATTTGCAAGGCTCTTTGCATACATTATCTCATCTGTGCTTTGTAACAACACTCTAGGCACTACAGGTGGTGTTGTCTAGGTTTTACAAATTAGGACACTGAGGCTCAGAGAGTTTGAATGACTTGCCTTTAGTGCCTTATAAATGTGTCAGTTTTCAACCCAAGAACAGATTAAAAAAAAAAACTATACTGTCTCTTAAAGCATTTATATATAGAAATTAATTAACTTTTATTCAGCATCTATGGTATGCAAGGTAGTAGGCTCTGGATATACTCTCAGATATTCAGCTTTGTCTGTAATTTTATCTGTGGGTATTTTTTCAAACAGTACAAATGAGAAGCTATCTTGAGACTCTTCTGCATATACTATAGTTCCCTGCAGCATCCATTCTTCTTTATAAGGACCAACCTAAATGAGTACAAAAAGATTCATCATTGGCTGCGCATGATAATTTTTTTAAAAAAATTACTTCTAATCCTATGTTTCCTCTCTTCCGTTTTTGTGGTATCAATGAGCAGGTAGCATAAAGGGGATCAGAAAGTGCCAACAAATCACATCAGCACTGGAGATAGGAATGTAAAGTAAAACAGATTTCCTTCCCAGGTTCTTACATCCTTCCTGCTGGGAGATATGATATGTACACAGATACATACACAGCAAATATAAGGTAATTGGAGGGAAATGGAAACATTAACAACTGGGAGGATTAGAAATGACTTTAATAGGAGATGACACCTGAAGCCGTGAAGGAAGTTACGGTTGTTCATTTGTGTCTAGCTTTTCATGTCCCCGTTTGGTGTTTTCTTGGAAAAGATACTGAAGTGGGTTGCCATTTCCTTCTACAGCTTATTTTACAGAGGAGGAAACTGAGGCAAATAAGGTTAAGTAACTTGCCTTGGGTCACATTCCAGGCCTCTCACTGTATCCACTGTATCCACTGTGAGAAACATTCATTTGGAGAGAGGTGAGGAAGGAACTCATTTCCATTGTGGAGGAATCACGCAAAGGCAAGAGACAGGAAATGGTGTGCCACATTCAAGGAACAGCCAGCGGGACAGTTTGGCTGGAATGTAGGAAGTATGAAAAGGAAGAATGTGAAATAACTCTGGAGAGTTAGAAAAATACAGTGAAGTAAATTGTTAGAAAATGAGTTAAGTATTTAAATTGCCTATAATTTATATCATTTTCGTTTTACAGGAATCTGTTTTAAACTATCGATTAGATCCTCTAGGAATTATTGATGGCTTTACTGCTGAGGTGGGGGCAAGTGGAATTTTTTGCCCTACTCATATGACACTTCCTGTTGAAGTGTCATTCTACAGTGTTTCAGATGATAACGCCCCTTCTCCTTATATGGCAAGTAGACCACTTTTATTGCTTTTTCTTCATGAATCTATCACACTAATGAAAATACGTATAAATAGCTTTACTGTTTCTTTAGTGCATTATTTGAAAATATATCATGTCCTATTTCCTAATAGAAAATTGAAGGCATTAAACACAGTCTATGCTAGAACATATTTGCACTTTTTCTGTGTAGCCCGTGTTGTACTTCTTCTATGAGCTCATTTCTAGTATTATGTATCTTCCTTTGGACTTGTGTAAGATTCTGAAAATGTATATATATACACATACACGCATATATACATATACATATATACACATACACACATACATCTATGATAAGGCCTTATCTGAAATTACTTGTAACTTCTTGCTAGTTAGACTGACCCAGCTAATATTCCAGCAAAATTTCCATTATTTATTGTGGTCCTATTCTAGACTGAATCCCTCCCTTATGAGTGTAAAGCAAAATAAATTCCCTAAGGTCCTTAGATCATCCTACTGGGAGATACAATATGTGCAAAAGTTGTCAAGTCAGTTTGACAAAGCTGTGCTTTGCTTTGATGGTAGCAAAATGGTGGAGATCCTCCTCCACAAGTGGCTGGTAATTTGAGGGAAATTGAAACATTTACAACTGGGAGAATTAGAAATGGCTTTATGTAGGAGATGACACCTGAAGCCTTGAAGGAGGTATGGTTGTTCAGTTGTGTCCAACTTTCCATGATCCCATTTGGTGTTTTCTTGGAAAAGATACTGGAGTGGTTTGTCATTTCCTGTCAGGCCTGGATGTAATGGTGTAATAGCCAAGGCTTCCCCAGTCCTTTGGAATTTCTCTGCTTTCTCATTTTCTTGGTTGCAAATCTTGAACTAGTCATATTTTCAGTGCTGCTTAACTATGATATTGGTATTCTCGGTAGTCTTATTTCAAGATAGAAAGCTGTTTGGTGGCTAAGATGATTTGTGGAACTGAGAACTTCTTGTCCTTTGCCTAGGGATTTAGTAACTTGATCTTCCTTGTACATCTTCTCCCAAGAGCTGAGAAAAACTGAATCTGCTACTAAAATATGGCACAGGGACACTACTTCTGGAAATGATAGAGTAGGAGAAGAAGAGTATCTGTTAAGAAAAGAAATAGGCAAAAAACCAAGAGAGTAATAGTAATATCATAAGACTTGGAATCTTATAACCTGAATTTTAATCCTAGTTCTTAAATCAACACAGATATAAAAAGTTCTGTACCTGACCTAGCCACCAGGCTACCCCAGATAACTTCCTGGCCTTGTCCCAAACTTCTCCCATTTCCTAGATTTGGCCATTTTGATTGAGGGATTGAAGAAAGGGGGAAGGTTAAGTTGCAGCAAAAATGTCTGAAACACAAAACAGGCAATGAATAGGAAAGAAAATAGTGTTCGGAGTTGAAGTTCTATGCCAGGCTCAGTTTCCTAGTTATACTATCCAGAAAATTAGATCACCTGTCTTCAGGAAAGTGGTTCAGACTGTCTTTGTGCATATTGTTTATCTCTCTAGAACAAATGTGTCAGAACACATGGACCAAATTGCAACACACAACACTATCCAGTTCAGGCTGAACCAGATTAAAATGTAAAATTAAAATTGGGAGATATTTAACAAAAGAAAGGAAAATACAGTAGAACACATATAATGTTCATTTGTGATTTTCTAAGTAAACGGGCCTGCAAGGATCCTTATATACAGACCAATGACCATCTTTCTATTTGAGTTTGATACCGCTGACAGAAAAATTAGCAAAGGTGTTCAGTTCATGACACGTGATAGCAACAAATATTAGCATTGCCCATTCAAGATCTCAATGCCGGTAATTAAACATTTATAAGTCTTTATAAGAAATGATGCAAGAAAGTTGTCAAGTCAGTTTGACAAAGCTGTGCTTTGCTTTGATGGTAGCAAAATGGTGGAGATCCTCCTCCACAAGTGGCTGGTCTATACCATCAATCATTGTAGCTATACTACAGAAAACTGTGAGTGGTCTTGTTATCTTGGTGGTAGTACCTTAAAGAACTAATTGTCGGATTGGTGAAATGCCATGCTAATTTTAAATAGCTGATTATTCATGGAATGGACCATAGAGTTGAGATCAGTAGCAAAAAAAGTGTGTGATACTGTTTTGATATGCAGCTTGACTTGGTTCACATATGCTACTGGAATAAGAACACAAGATAGCAAGGTATGCTACAGTATTTTCAATCCTATCTTGATGATATATTGAGTAAACAAAGTCCTAATCAAATGGATACTGGAGTATAAATCAGAAATAAGGCAAAAAAGTAAATTTGGTGAATGTCATAGAAAATATATTTTTGAGTAATAATTAAGAAGAGAGAGTAGAAATGACCATTCTACTTGGATTAAAATTTAGAAGAATGAAGTTTGGAATGAGAGTGTATCCCACTAAGGATTGTGTGATTTCCTGGTGCACACTCAAGCATTTAGATGTATTGCCCTAGTTAGGGTCTCCTGGATACTTCCTGTAAGTCTCCCTTTGCTTTTCATATCATACATGTATCTTGGGCTGCATTAGCACAAAGTTCATGCATACTGTCCTGTTGATTACATTACAATTATAGCAGATCATTGAATAAAAATATCCCTTAATTGGAAAGGGATAATATATTAGGCTTCAAGAAGTTGATGACAGTGGTACTTTAAAACATCTAGTTTTCTTTGTTGTGATTATATTTACCACACTGTCTTCTGCTCTATAATTTGGTTTTCATAGCAGGTGTGCCCATCCCAAAAAAAAGTCTTAGATGGATTTTTTTTTTATTTTTATGATGCAAAGTCACTGTTGAACTATTGAATGAGACAAAGATTCCCTAAAGACAAACTAGTTTCTACTTTTAGCATAGGCTTTAGTTTAAAAAAAAAAACAACTCCACATATTATAAAACTTTATACAACATAATCTTGCTGCTTGGAGATTATCACATGATGAAAGAAAATGACAAAAACAGAAAAACTCAAAGTTAATCCCATTTCAATGGCAAATTTCTGGTGTGCCATCTGTGGGTACCTCTAACCTTAGGATTAAATAGTTGTTGTATCAAAATAGTCTCCCATAGTTGACAAAATTGAAAAGAGAGGTTTCTGTTTCTGTTCTGCAGCTCAGCATTTCATGTTTCTATTCCATAATAACTTGGAAGCACTCTTTTGAAGGATTTTGACCAAGTTTCGCATGACTTAAGTTTGAGTTCTACTTGCATGTCATCTCGAAGTAAATTGGTAATAAAAGCATTCAAATGATTCCTAATAGAATCCAATGAAATCTAGTAGATAGAGGTTGCAAAGGTATGTGTATTTCTAACTAGTAAGAAATACAGTTCACAAAGTCACTAATTTTTTGTTACATATGTGCTTATTTCACTAATGTAAGAAAGATGTTATTCCATTGGTGTAAACATTCTCTCAGCTAGTGCAAATCATCATTACTACAAATTCAGCAGTTAGTTTTCAAGAGTAAATATAGCCCCAAAATTCATCACTCTGCTGCCACTCTGGTGCACAGTATTTTCTGAGTTTGGGTAGGTTGGTCATCAGAAATAGATATACGTCTAGCCATTAGGCCAGTACCTAAAATCATTTCATTTTAGTGTAGGGGCTGTCAGATTATACACCACTGGCAGTCCTTGAAAACTCCAGGTCACCTTACCATAATGAGGCATCAGAATAAGATCACAGTAAAATATATGGATATTAATATGTTCTTTTACTTGCTGCCCCTAAATCATAAGTTGTTAATAATTGTGCCCCTTGGTGCTTTAAAGTAGTACTTTTAACAATTGACATGCTATTTCTCTTAGTTTCATTTTGTCCTTTTATATTACATGTCCTTACTGATAACATAGTTTTAATTTGGGGGGTTTTTTTATCGATGTCTTTTCACACAACTAAAAAATATGTATACGCATGACTTGACTGTAAATTTTTGTTTTTAATATATCAACCAACCAACTAAGCAATATGTCCTGTGTTATAAGCATAATTTTGTGATCTAAATTAATATATAAAAATGGTGCTTAAAATGTATGTATATGTTTACATACATAACTATAGATTTATAGTAAAGATAAAATAGAAGCAAAATTATTAACTAAAATGAATTTGGTTTTGGCTTAAATAAAATGTGTTAATATGACAGTGGCAGCATGACATAGTGAATTGACTGCCAACCTTGAAGTCACAAAGACTTGGGTTCAGGCCTTTCCTCTGGCTTAGTGATCATCTGCTAGTCACTGAATCTTTCCATCCCCCTAAACAATCCCCTAAGGCATAAATTGCAGCACAGTTGTTGCTGCTTTGGTAGAAGGGGTTTTCTCACTGATGATTTTCTACACCAATGGAATCACAAGCCTAGATTTTAATATATTCTGGCTATTATGAAATGCCTACTTGGAGGATGTAATCTGTGGTGTGTTTTTGAATATAGCTGATATAATGCTTTTATTTATTTTTTTCTTACTTGGATTCAAAATAAGGGGAGAAGCTAGTATTCCTATTTTCCTTTAGAAGCAGATAACTAGCTTTTTTTCTTTTACCACAAAAGTGGTTTTATTTAGTTCTTATTTGTTGTAAAAACTCATCTTCATTAGCATAAATAAAGGGTTATTGCTGGTTTTGTCATAGCTGTAATTCATTGATCCTCTTCCCAGCTCACCCTACCCCTTTGTTTTAATTGACCGTACTACAAGATATACCAGGGACAAGTAGCATGTGTTAAAAGCATCTCCATGAACATTTTTACAGTATTGATGTGTTCTTCAAATAGCCTATGTCAAGGAAGGTGTTATATATACTTGGAATTAAAAGTCTGTGGCCTCTCACTGCTCTCCCCTTCCCCCAACTTTTCAGTCTAGTAAAGAAATCACCTGATGGGATAATATTCAACGTTGTGTGTGTATGTGTGTGTGTGTTTACCCCCATTTGGACAGGTACAATTTTTAAACTATCATATGATTGTAGAAACATCGGGCTGGATAGTAGATAATTTAGCCCCTATCTTCAGACAGTTAAATCATTCAACTATGCAGGATAGATGGTTCTCCATTCTTTTTCTTTTTTAATCTACAGAAATAGTCGTAATCTTTCCTAGCATTAATGATCATCCTGTTGGTTAATAACTTGTTCTTTGTATCCAGCTGAAATTTCTTAATTTATCCTTTTTTTACCCCAGACCTTCTGTAAAATAGAAAATAACTGGCCTTCTTACAAAAAGATATAATTCACAAGAAAACAGTCTCTTCAGATTGTCCACATCTTGTTAAAGTGTAACGAAATAAAACTGGATTCTGTACTTAAGATTCTGAAGAATTGGGGCGGCTAGGTGGCGCAGTGATTAGAGCACCGGCCCTGGAGTCAGGAGTACCTGAGTTCAAATCCGGCCTCAGACACTTAACACACACACACACACACACAAAAACTAGCCGTGTGACCTTGGGCAAGTCACTTAACCCCAACTGCCCTCCAAAAAAAAAAAGATTCTGAGGAATCTAGAAGAAAGTGATTGGTTGCATTTTATTATGTGGAAGTACTGCCGTCTTTATTGAATACATACCAAAACACATTATGTAACAATATTAACTTGACTTTGAGACTAGGCATCCATTTTTTACCTATTTCATCTTGCTTTAAAAGTAAAACATGATAGGTTAGAAGCTATAACTCTTCAAGGATGTTACCAGAAATCAAAACCACTAAATTTATGTAACATTCAGTGCATCGTTTTTTAAAATGCCAAATATTCTTATGACTTGCATCCTTGTATAATTTGACTCAACTATCTAAATTGTAATGTTTGGTATCATTATTGGACGGGGTATCTTTGCCCAATTTTGTGTATTGCATACCCAAAGAATAACATTTCTTCAGCTTACTTGTTCATTTCACTTTGCAAAATCCTAGTATTTGCATTATTTAACATTCCAGCTATGTCTTTTGAATGTAACGATTTCTTCCTCTTAAGGCCAGAGAACTTATTTTTCACATCTTGCATCTCATAATAGAAAATGTAAGTGATATAATCATTGATATTATGTAGCATATCATATCATTTTAAGCAAGAACTGCAGTATATTTATTAAGTAGTAAAGTCTTCATTAGTATACCTCATCTCATTGCAAATATAATTATAAAAGTTCAATAGTCATGTATTTATATACACATAGATATATTTTGTATGTGTATATAGAGGTCTTTTACTTTGTACTAAATTTATCTTCTTTTATTTTAAGGGTGTGATTACTTTAGAGTCCCTTGGTAAAAGGGGTTATCGAGTACCTCCTTCAGGAACAATACAAGTGGTATGTGTTTTATAGCCTACAATTGCAATAATAATTCTCTCACATACATATAGAACTTAGCACTTGCTCCTGCTGCTGCTGCTGCAACAATTTTGGTAAGTAACAGTGGGACTGCAGCTCTGTTTGGAGCTTTCCAGCTTTGCCACAGAAATGGCCATTTGGGGACCTCCATAAAAGGAAAGAATTAATAAACTAAGCAAGGTGAATGATTTAGAATTAGATGTTATTTTATAATTTCTTTAAATCAAAACATTTACTTTCATAGTAATGAAAGTAGGAACTCTGAATATCTGTTTATCTTAGGAGATAACCTATCCCTTTTTAAAGCAGTGTTATCAAATTCAAATAAAAACAAATCCCTGCCAGCCACATATTGACTTAGAACCACAAAACATTATCTATGTTGTATTGTATTTTTAGTTATTTTTGTTACGTTTCCCAGCTACATTTTAATCTAGTTCAGCCCCCATTCAAGTATTGTGGGCTATTTGAAATGTTCGATCCCTCTGTTCTAAAGTACCTAAAACCATAATGTAACCCTACATAGAAAAACTTAAAAACTAAAACAGTATTAGTCTTTCACCCATTGGCAGGCTGCCCAAAGCCTAATATATTGAGCTTTACATTTCCCAGGCAAATAAGGCCAATTACCTGCTTTACTTCTGAGGGCTAGAGTTATTCTGGTTCCATCCCAGACCTGTGGAACAGGCCTCAGGTTACTGACTGTTATGCTCCTGAACAAATCTGAATGATACAAACATTTCTGAGAAGGGTATTTTGATTTACAGAAGATTTGGGTCTTCTTCAAGTCAGATCCAGGATAACAAGCCAAATTCACAATGAATTCAACTTGAGTTCCTGATCCTCTACACTGGGGACAATTTAATTTCAGGTCAGTTGGCCTAGAGGTATTCAGGCCTGAATGGACCTATTCTAGAAAAATTTTTGCCCTCAGGACAGGGATCAAACCAAAATAGCCCTTGGTAAGGCAGTGATACCTTTTCCTAGCCAGTGGCTTTGATTTACTTAATATTTCATCAGACTACTTTTATTCATTGACCTCATTGTTTCATTTCTGTAAGGAATATATATTATATCTTTTTAATACTTCATTAATAAAACATTTTGTACAGTGATACATAACTGAGGATATGTGGACCAGTGCAAAGAAGTCAACATATTGATAATAATGAAAATGATAAAATATATAAGGGTAGTCTGCCTTCCACCAGAGTAAGACTGTCAACTTTTGTGTCTGATTTCCAAGCCTGAAAACTGAGTATGCCCTTTATTATCTGTGTAGTAAAAACTAATATCCAGAAGTTTTTATTTCCTGGTTTGTAGTTATCTTATTATGTGTATTAAGTCTTTATCCTTTCATTCATTAGGATTTGAAAGTTGGATCATAATACTCGTGTATTTCTCATTTTGATTGAGTGAGTGAAAACCCAGTGCCATGGATGGGATCTCTAAAAGTATTGGCACCAAGTTAACTATTGACACACTGATACTTTGGTTAGATCATTAAAATAGAGTTCTTTCTGAAAATTGCTGGCCTTACATAATCTAGTATTAACTCAGATACAACCAACTGCCAATTAAAATCAGTTTAATCAATTCATCCTACAATTTTAATAACTAAATGTAATGTAGTGTGAAATGATGTGTGAGAAGATAATTCTGTGTTGAATCTTTTATAATTATATTGATTGCCATTTTCTCAGCTAGCCAATTCAAATTTCACATGGGAAAATAATTTTTATTAATTTAACAAACTTCAAGTACAGTAATTTTCAGTTTTGATACTAAATTGCTTGCCTAAACACATCTGAATTCAGTAAAATTAATTATTTTTATTATTTTACAACAATATTCTACTAAAGCTTATCTTTGAAAATAGTATTCAGAATGAATTCTATTTTGCAAAATTTCTATTTGACATTTAATGATTAAAAACAGCAGACTGCAAAATTTTAGCAATGAGGATGTTATTTACTTGGAAACATTTCTCAAAACTATAATGTAGACAATAATCAAAAGAACATGTGAATATATTGGTAGATTTGGGGAATATGAGAAATTGTCTTGAAATGTACTGCTTTGTTTAAGGCCTCTTTTTTAATCCCAGTAATCTGAAGAGAGGAAAATTTAATTTGGGCTGTCTCTTTAAATGTTAGATGGGTGATTACAGATATTTCTGAAGTTTTAACTTAGGTGAGTCTCCAGATGGGAATATAAGGCCAATGAGATCACCTTATTTTATAAAGCCTATTATATCTTTGGTACAGATTTATTGTTTATTATAACTTTAATAAATAATTCTTATTGTTTCTTCAGACCTTATTTAATCCTAACAAGACTGTGGTGAAGATGTTTGTTGTGATATATGACTTACGAGATATGCCAGCCAATCATCAGACATTCCTACGACAAAGAACTTTTTCTGTTCCTGCAAAAAAAGAAATGAAGAGAAGTGTTAATAAAGAGAACATTCAACATAATGAAGAAAAGTTACTACGCTACCTCATACATCTGAGGTAATTTTTCAGATGAAAATGGAAATAATGAACGATAGTTCATGAAATGGGCTAGATTTTTAAATTACTAAGTTTAGAGTTTAAGAATTCTAGGCCTAGCTTTCAAAGTAGTTTTTGTTTTTACTGCTTAATTGTAGAAGTTTATTATTTGTGGGTATTTCATGGTCATATATTATCTTTGTGTGAAAAGATGCTGTTTGAGCAAGATGCATAGTTTTGGGGCAATGTGAGTAACTGAAAAGTGTCACTTTAGTTCTGTATGATTGATTTGTTGCTGTTCTGACAAGTTTATTTGTCAGAAAATCAGTATAAATTATTTGCAATTACTAGGTATATTTTCCTGCTTCTGTTCTCCTCAGTTGCCCTCTCCTGGGATATATAGATCATATCTACTTCCAGGTACTCTGTTCAAGATATATGGCTTTCATACTTTCATGCCTAGGCTCTGGGATACACATTTCCCTTACATTAGTACATTGACCCCAAAATTCATACTTAACCTCTTGATTCTGTATCTCAAGAAGAAGTTATATAATGAGATTTGTAAAACCAGTTTCTGGTTTCCATCAAATTATATATATCCATAAACATATGTGTACATAACTGTCCCATACATACAGGTAGACAGACAGGTGAATAAATCACTCATAAAAGGCATATTTCTAAAGTGAAATCTGTCTAGAATTTATCAAACACTTACTATGTTTAGAGCACTGTGCTGAATGATGCACAAATTTTATAAAAGACGTGTTTTCTGAACTCGTGAAACTTTTAGTCTAGGTAGGGAGCAAGATACAGATAAATAAGTCAAAGAAATGTAGTTTTGTCAGTATGAATACTTTTTTTTTAGTTTATTATATTCATTTAAAAATTGTTTATTTTTAGTTTTCAACATTCACTTCCGTAAGTTTTAAATTCTCTCCTCCTCCCTCCCCAAGATGGCTTGCAACAGTGTGAGTAATCTTAACTGATGGAAATCATAATCTCCCTAAAACTTAGCCTTCATGAGTTGCTATGACCGAAATTTTATTATCAGTCGACAGCCTGATGAGCTAAATTAAAAGTAATTAGACTGATCCTCACAGTCCATCACCAGGTTTCTTGAAGACTTCTTAGGGTGGTATAGAATCTGCCAGTTTGTACTTTGCTAGCATAGCCTTTGAGAATCCGAGAACCACCCTCCCCCCACCTACCCCATACCAATTTAAGTAGAGGAGCAGTACTTTAGCAAAGGACAAGTAACAGTTGTTAACTAGAAAGGTGCAAAAACAAAGTCCTACATAAGGTCTGAGGGGGCAGGTAATGGGAATTATCAGATTGGGTTTGGAAGGATATTCCAGTTATAGGAATATAGCAGACCCTCTATACTTCAAGTCAAGGTAATGAATGTAACTATTACAAAAAATTCCCATTTGTCATAGTAGATTTGTGAGCTAAAAGGCCTAGGAACATAGTCTTAGTTATGTTGTTTAGTAATACTTCATTTGTCTTCCCATCTTGGTTTCACACCTTAAGGGGCTTATATACTCCTCTTGCCAAAAGAGGAATTAACCAGAATAATAGATTAAGCCCAGCAGTTGTTCTGAAAGATATCTGGATAGTTCGTGACTTTGGCAGAGCCAAGATGGTGGCGTAGAAGCAGCAAAGTCCCGCAGCTCCCACCCTAAACACCCATGAAATATGAGCCCAGACAAAGTCTAGGAAAGTCTAGGACTCTCAGATTCACAAACATACAGAAAACACATCTTTCATTGAAGGCAGCTCCGAAGCAGGGGCTCATTGTGGCAGGCCCAGCCTGAAGCTGAGACTGCGGCCAGGCCCGGGGTAGTGGGAAGGAGCTGAGCTGAGCCGCGCAGCAGCCAGTCTGCAGAGGAGAGGATCGACAGCCTCCAGCACCTCCACATCTGCCAAGCGTGAGGAATGGGGATGGGAGAGGGGCAACCCGCACTGGAGCAGAGACCAGCCCAGCCCAAAACCACAGCCATGGCCAGGCTAGGCCCCAGGGTGGCCAGGAGGAGCTGAGCCTCCCAAGCCGCAGCTTGAGTCTACTTCAGAGAAGATCTAAAGCACCTGCCT
>CM053598.1:134468886-134506097 GCA_028646575.1 Pseudocheirus occidentalis | reverse complement strand
CAAAAGTATTTTGACTCTGGGGATTACAACATGGCTAAAGCAAAGATGAAGAACAAGCAGCTTCCTACTGCAGCAGCTCCTGACAAAACAGAGGTCACTGGTGACCACATTCCTACTCCACAGGATCTTCCACAGCGGAAACCATCTCTTGTTGCTAGCAAACTGGCTGGCTGATTAAAAGAGCTGAACTGCATGAATCTCCTCATTCCTGTTATTTCTCTCAAACATGTTACTTCTCAGCTTTTTTTTCCTTCCATACACTAAGTCATTGAGACTGACAGCTTTGCAGGTAGCGGTAGTGTGTGCTGCTATTGTTAAGGGAATAAACTTTTAAGAATAAACTGTAGTACTTTGGACTAGTTGAACAATGCACTGATGAAAAGGACACATGTTAGAGCAATGTAAAGTAATCTACTTGAAAATAAATGTATATATTGCCTATTCTTTAGTGTAGGACTGGTTCCAGCAAGTAACAAGTTTTACAGTTTCACTGTTTTGGCTTTCCTTATTCCTCCTAATTACAGCTTTATATGTTTGTGTTATTTAATGTAATCTACTGTGTTGCTTTTTTTCTGTATTTTTCTGTTTGGTTTTGTAAAACAGAGGTTTAAGACCACAAGTTGTTAGATCATGTATTTAAAATGAAAACCACACATACACATACATACACAGGGATTCTGAATGATTTCTATCTTTGCTATGAAGCTTGAATGGCCTTAAACCTGTTTCAGCTTTAACAATAGAATTTTACTTGGGCAATATTTGCCCATCCTGATGTACCCTTTTGTGAATTTAGTGATTATTAACAGCTGCCCGTTGAAGCTGGGTTTTGTTTGGTTTGGGTTTTGTTTTTTTTTTTTTCAGTTCTGTAGTGTTAGAATACCTTTTCTTTTGAAGATGTGAATGAAGTGTGCATGTGCATAGACTGTTGAATTCACTTTTGTGCCATTTTTGTAAATATAATAGTTTTGCACAACCTCTCGCAAATGTCTGTATTAATTTCACACTTTTAAACAAGAGATGATGTGCCAACCAGAAGCACAAGAGTTCCCACCCCAAACTCTACAGTTAGAACTTTTGTATAGGTAAGAGTAGCTTATGATCTTGGATTTAGAAAATACCAAACTGGATTACTCATTTAAGTAAGACTTAAGTGTTTTCATCTGTTACTAATGCCCATGACATTCAATGGCCTTGTGTGCATATATGATATGTTGCTTAGGCATATCTTTTGTCCTATGCAGAACATTTCATTGTGACTTAGGAAATTACAAGTCACGTAATTTGTAAGATTTTTTTTAATGGAGAATATTTTTACTTTCACACTCAACTTTCTGGGAAATTATAGAATTTTTTAAAAAGCCTTCAGGGCTTTAACTCCATTTCTTGCTATTAATTTAACATATTTTAAGAGTAGGAGTTGAGGCCATTTTGTGCACTTGGAAGTAGGAGCATATAATTTATAATTGATCTGCTGAATTCTGTACTTAAGGCACACTAGAATGATATTTTCTTATTGTTTAGTAACTATTAAATCCTGATCCTGTTCTAAATCTAATCCTGACAGTTCTAGGGAATTTTGAGCAAGTAAATACTTGAAGACTGACATCCCAAAGATATAAGTCAATATGTATGAACCTGTAACATTTTAGTAAATATTTTTAGTATTAAATTAGAAAGGGATAACTAAATGAGTTGACCCTTGCTACACAATTAGAACATCTCATTTAAAGAGGGATAAATATATCCCAGTTAAATATTTAAGCCTTAGGTATTTTGCTTTTATAAATATCATCCTTTTTTTTTTTTTTAAGATTTGAAGTGATATCCATTTAATATTTTCCCGTTACATTGTTTCCTTATTCATGAACAAGTGCAAGTTGAGGCAGGCAGTCTTACCAAGAAATTAAAAATCTTTATTGTGGACTAATTTACCATTTATAGTTTTGTACACGCCCCAATTTTATGCAGTGATGCATTATGACAATATTAGCCCAAAATATGCCACTAATGATGTTTTCCTGTCTATAAATTCCTTTTTGGTGTGTGTGTGTAGGGAATGGTGGAGGGTCAGGGGGAAAGGGGTTCAGGCTACTTTTAGGCTCTGTGAACACACATGATAATTTCCATTATTGCATTCCTACAACTAAAAATATCAGGTGGCCATAAGTAGATTTAATCATTTCTATTGACATTAACAGAAACTTTTAGCAAGTTACTATTCTAAGAAAAGTTTTGCAGTTAGAGCAATGTAAAGTAAGTTACATTGCCCAGCCCTCCAAAAAAAAGCAGAAAAACAATTTTTAAAATTAAATTAATTTATTTAAAAACCAGATATAGTTGAAAAAGGATGCCAGATTTGTTCAAGTGAAATCGTCACCTACAAATTAGTTGTTGTAAGAGTGACTTTAATATTTCAAAAACAAGCCAAAATGGGATTTTATGGATTTTTGTCAGTTCTGGTTTAATATGTTCATGAAAGACTTAAGTCCTCGACAGTGAAATCCCCATTCATCTGAGAGGAGTGATCTTCAGTAGTGCACTGAAATTTTAAGAACACAGTGCTAATCCAGACCATGAAAGAGAAGAATGTTGCTGTGGCCTCTGGCAGATAACTTAAATACTGCCCTCAGTTTCAGTTTTTTTTAACACAGGATGCTAATACTTAATCTACCTCAAAACATGTTGAGGATCTGTGAAATGCTGTTTAAGTGCCCAATTTTAAATAATTGTGGTTGTCTTTAATAAAGATAAAATTTCCTCATAAAACCAACCTGCCTTCTACAAAGTCATAGTGCTTCAGATCTCAGGATTTTCCATAAGGAAAGACCTGTTAATGATTTAATGTGCATTGTATATCTCCATTAGTGGTGCTCTCAGAGCTGGTTGCTGTCCCTCCTGCTCTAATCAATCCTTCCTTACCCAAAGCTCCCTGTTTATAAAAAGTGAGGTTTCACTAAGTGGGGTCTTAGACCATTTCCCATTTTAGATTTTACAATTTTGAATTTATGCGTTTGAAAATGTTAGTATTTTAGAAAATGTAGATGACAGCAAAACTTGGGAAAACTGGCAGAATATTGAAGAAAATTTCCCAATAACTAAATTTGGTCAGCCAGTCATAAAAAAAAAAATTAGCATGTAGTTGAAAACATCTAGCCATTAAAAATAATTGTAGATTCAGGTGTTACTCATCATGCTTAGTTGTTTTGAGGTAAATAAGCACAGTATAACTTATTAGAACTGAATTTTTTATGTAGAATAAGGATCTGGGCTGAAATTTACCTTAATACTCTCAATGTCCTAAGCCAGTTTGTGTAAACAGCATTGTAAAAGGCATGTTCACTACATTCTATGGTGCTGCTGCTTTTAAAATGAGTTATCTTTATTAAAGCAGACTGGGAAGGGCTTCTACTTGGACATACATTTTTAACAATTGGAGTTGACATATGTGCTTAAAGTAATAAAACAAGTGAATATTATGTGATGATGACTTTTCCCTAATTAAAAATATTTGATTTAGTCTAGCTAATTCAAGTACTGTCTAATCTAAGGGTAAGTAGCCTGTGGTACAGTCATTGCTGAGTTTAGCATTCTTATATTCTTCAGCATATTAATATATTTTGTCTTCTCCCTCTTTATTTTTTTTCCCTTTTGTCCCTCTCCCTCCTTTGTTTTGTAAACCCTAAGCCTTTGAATGGCACCAATCACTTTGCTTAGCTCTTAATGGTTCTCGGGGCTAAAGAGGTTTGCTGGTCTCATTAAATACTTCCATCTACCCCAAAGTTTGCTAAAAGTATTTCATTAATTATCTTTAATATTTGGGAAGTCACTAATTTGAACCACTAACCATTTTACACCTCAGCATGTACTGCCAACTGAATTACACTTGTCATTAAGACATTTGTTTTTGTATTAGATTTCTTTTCCCGCCTTTGAAAATTAGAGGATCAGATTGAAAATTTCTACTGAAACCTCACTCTAGAGTAGATAACCCCAAGGATGTATAAACACCTCATATAATATATTTCTTTTATAAGTTTTGATATCCTAAGGTATTAAGCCTCTGCATCTTTTGTAGCTTTCTAGGTAAGCCATGATTAGACATTAATGTAATAAATTTCTATAATGTCATTTTATCACCTAGCTAGAAATTTGAAGTAAAAAGTTAATTCCTTCAGTGCTTTGCCCTCAAATCCTGCTTTGCATCTCCATCACTGATGATGCAGTTGAACACCAATACAGCATGTATAAAAGAATCAGACTAATACCTCTTTTGTGTAACATGAGTTGGGAACTAATGAAATTTGTCAATTGCCAATCCCTTCTAAAATTATACTTGTAAGATATACAGGAAAATAAACTGTTCTACCTAATTTTTATTGTCGGAACTTGCAGTTTTGTCATTTTTTAAACTCACTTTATTCTTAGTTTTCAGATTCTGTTGAAGTATATTAACTCTTCAGAAAGCATATAATGAATACTTTTTAAAATTTTAGCTCTTATAATGTGCTGATTATCATTTATGTGATGAGCCTCCTTTCAATTTTTATTTAGAAAATTAAAAGTTTACTGTGGTAGGAAAAGATTAAGTGATTAGTGCCATAAAGACTTCATTCTCAGTTTTCTATGTCAGGATAGGAATATTTGCAGTTGGTCAAAATCCATGGATTAGTTTTCCCAGCTGATTTGAGGTAAAGAGGATCACAGGAAGCTGAAAAGTCACTCCTAAGTAGATTATGTGGAAGGGAACAACAAAACTGTCAATGGAATACTGTCCTCTAGCAGCTGTGAGAACTTAAATTGGTCCCCTTACCTACAATGATATAACTAGTTGACAAGGAATTTTAAGGAGACTCTGGAAATTATTACTTATTTTGGTGCCCTGACACTATGTAACAAGTTTTCCTGCAGATGATGCTGAGCTGAGCCATAACCACCAATAGACTGGGTAGCTTGTCAACTGGACAGCAGCCAAAGTGCATGGGTAAATTGACATTATGGATAATTGAGATGTAACTGCAGTCAGTTAAAAAATGAATGCTATTTTATGTCTAAATAAGCTAGCACTACAAACTTTAATTTTTTTCATTGTAATTTAGTTTTCCAGTAATTACTCCATATAGATGTGCCAGGTGTTGGAGGTAGGACAAAAAAATCATCCTGACTTCATGAAGTACATGTCCTTGGGGAGGGGGAAAAGGGGAGAGAAACTGCATGTATTCAGATATAAAGTATATGGAAAGTATTTTTTCGGTAAGGGAGGACAGAAGGCACTAGCAATTGGAGGGATGATGGCTCTTGCAGGAAGACTTCTGAGAATTACACTAGTATTATGTACCCTTATAGAGTTATTAGTCCATACTTCACGAATAATTGTAACAAAGCAAGTTTCATCTAACTTCTGTATGCAGGAGCGTGTATATATATGTTCAACACTTGGTAATAAGCACTATGTTGATGGTACTTTTAGGCAACTTTGGGGGAGACAAAGAATGAAATGTAGTTCTTGACCACAAAAAACTTAAAATGACAGAAAAGACCAGTGATTTGACAAGCACTAGACCACCAAGGACCTTTGAAAACAGTTTCAGTAGAATGGTGGTAAGGTTGCAAAGGATTACATTAAATAGGTGGTGAAGAAATAGAGGCAGTGGAACAAAAGCCACTATCACAAGAAATGGTGATAGGAAGAATGAAAGGACAGTACCTTGGAGGAGCAAGGTGAGTAAGAGCTAAGCATTCACAGGGAAAAAAAAGTGGAATGAGAGTAAAGATAAAAGAAGGGATAGGAGAGCAAAGTGCCAGGGGAGAAGGGATGGGGATGGAATCAACAATAGAGATATTCTTGGAAAGAGATGAGTAACTTGGAGACAAGGAGAAGATATAAAAGATGGTGAAGAAAGAATATAGAGAAACATTGAATTTTGTAAAGCAGGGGTTAGTGAAGGAGTCGGCACTGGGGATGCAAAGAAAGATAAAAATAATCTCTGCCCTTGAAGTTCACAATCAAATGAAAGAGGGCACATAGCAATGAAGGTAGAGTTTGAATAAAGTACTTAAGGAATGTGAAAACGGTTTAAACAGCCAAGAGAAATCGAAAGATCAAGGAGAGAAGAATTAAAATGTAGCCAAGATGTGGATTATTTAAAGGTTGCACCAATTGGGTTGATAGTTGAAGTTTATTGTCTTACACAGTTATGATAAAGAAAAATGTTAGGTTTATATTGGAGTTGGGTGAAGTGGTAGGTAGCATGCTTATTATATTTGCAGATTATATGAAGCTAGAAGAGACAGTTACCACTAGTTGACATTCAGGATTCAAAAATATCTCAGTAGGCTAGAACATTGGGCTAAATTTAACAGGATGAAATGTAAGAGGATAAATATGAAAGTCTTACATGTTTAAAAGAATTTTGCAAGCACAGAAAGAGGATATGTGGCTAGATGGCAGTTTTTCTGAAAAACATCTGAGGGTTTTAGGGGATTGCTAGGTCAATATGAGTCAATAGTGGGATATGGCAGTCAAGCTAATGAAAGCTTTGCTTGCATTAGGAAAGGAAAGCATGGTGTCCGGGATTACAGAGGTGTCGATTTTGCTATACTCTGCCCAGATCAGACCACATCTCATGTACTTAGTTCTATGTACCATATTTTAGGAATGACAATAAGCTAGGGGGCATATAGGAGGGTATCTAAGATGGTAAGAGCCTTGAGTTTATGCTATGCTAGTAGTTGAGGAAACTGAATTTTTTTATTGTAGAAGAGATTAGTTTGTCTTCAAGTATTTAATGGATTATACTTGTTCTGACTGGCCCAATAGGGCTGAAGTAAGAACAGTGGGGAAGCAGATTTTGACCTGATATAAGGAAAACTTTTCTAACAATTAGAACTGTCCAAAAGTGGAATGGGCTGGTGAGTTTCCCCTCAACCAATCAGAGGATGAGAAAATAAGTCACCACGTTCGTTCTTTGATAGCCAGTCTCCAACACAACCACACCTATCCTTAGTCTTCAATATGTCCTTGTTCAGCCCACTTCCCCTGGTGGGCAAGTTACCTACCTTCCCTTACAGTGGAGGACTAAATTAACGGCAATCCATAACACCTGGGCAGGTGCCTTTGGGAAAATCCCAGTTCTAGTGTCATCATCATCTTTTGGGGCAATAACCAATGAGTAAAAGCTCTACCTCCCCTTCTGCTAAGCATTAGAGATAAAAAGAAAAGCAAAACCAGTTCTTTGTTTGCAAAATCCTTACATTCTAATGAGGGAAATGGAAATAATCAGGTATGTATCAGATATATACATAGTTAGAAAAATAATATGACAAGGGAAAGGCACTAGCAGCTAGGAGGTGTGGGAGACAGGGAAAAGGGAAGACCTCTTGCAGAAGGTAAGATTTGAGCTGTCTTAAAGCCAAAGGAACTAAGACAATGTTGTGGAGATGAGAGGGCAGAACATTCAAAAGAACAGAGTTGAGGGATGCATCATGTCCTATTTCAAGGAAAAGCAAGTGTAATGGCAAGCAAAGTAGTACTTTGATGCTTGTTTCAGCTTTTCAAGTGCCTTTGAGCCTCATCTTTGATTGTTTTGAAAGTCTTTGTTGGAAACAGTATACACTGTGTTACCTTTAAGAGAGTTTAGAGTTTGGAGACCTTTGGAAACCTCCCCTGCCCCTCCTAGGCCTAACTTCATCACATGGACCTCAGGGTGGGAGGAGTTTGCCAAAAGAGCAGGATAGGAAGAGTGGAGCAAGAAGGAGCAGGGCAAAGCTGGAGCAGAGCAGGGACCAAGCAGAACTGAGAGGGAGAATGCTTGTGATTTCAGCACTCTGTAGCACTCTGTTGGTCTGTCAGACAAAAAAGCCTTGTCTGTTGTTTATAGACAGAAGTCCTGAAAGAGGATTTTACTGCTGTTACAGAAGTCCTGGGATGTTACTGTTGATTTGTGTTTGATTTCTCAGACAGAAGCCTTGTCTGTTTGTTTGTGTTACTTTGTCATATAGAAAGTGAATTGAGTTGATGGTGCTGGCAATGTGTGTAAATATTGTAGCTCTGTTAAGCTTTGTCTTCCTTGAAACAGAAATGTCAAAGAGCTTGGAGTGGAGCAGTAAGCTGAGGTATGAAACAGGAGCAGAGAGCTGCCTATATGTGAATCCAGGCAAGAGCTGGGAGCAGTCAGCCTGTGGAAGAGGAGCTGTGGGGTTTGGAAGTTAGTTAAGATGAAAGAAGACTACTTTTGGTGCTTTATATTAACTGATGAGATTGTAACTTACTGAATGATAATTTGTTTAAGACTACATGGCCACCTTAGTAATAAGTTGTTATGTTGTTGTGAATCTTGTGCTGTAGTTTCTTGAATGTTTCATTTTAGTTTATTACTGAATAAATAGAGAGTTCACTATACTATGCAATTAGATCTTTAAAGTTATTTACAGTGGCAGTCCTCAGGAGAGCTGCTCATGATTGACTTTACAGCAAGTAAACCATTATGAATCTTGTAGAGCATGTGAGAGCATAATGTAAGAACTAAAAAAGTAGAAGGGGTCAGGTTATGAAAAGTTTCAAATGTCAATTTATATTTGATCCTGGAAATAATAGAGAACTACCGGAGCTCACTGAGGGGAGAAGAGAAGATGACTTGATTCCAGAAACCAAGATTCCAGAGTGCCCGTAACAAAGTATGCTACACTCACTACCTTCTTTTCAGAGAAGAGTTGGTATCATGTAGAATGAGACATATGTTTCTGCACATGGCAAATAAAGAAATTTGTTTTTGTTTAGCAAATGCATATTTGTTTTAAAAAAGTGTTTTCTTTTTGTTCAGTTGGGGGTAGAGGAGAGAAGGGAAGAAGATAAAAATAAGTAATTATTAACTGAAAATAACTAAACTGAATCTTTTTAAAAGTAAGCTATTTTAATAGTCCTGGTGAGAGTCTGAATCAGGAGAGTAGGTATGTGAATGGAGAGAAGGGTATGTATAAAAGAGACGAAGGTAGAAATTATACTTGTTAAAGGATTGAATATATAGAGTGAGTGATAATAAGGATTCTTAGGATTAGGATTAGTGAGGAGTTAAATATGACATTAGATTTATGATCTTGGGAAACTGGGAGGATTGGAAGTGCCCTTGACAATAACAGGGAAATTTGGAGAAGGGAAGGGATCGGGAGGAAAGATAATGAATTCTATTTGGACATGTTAAATTTGTGGTGCTGTCATGCCAAGCATGAGCATCCTCCAAGGTTCTGATTACAAGCCTAGTAAACTCCATTTATTCAGAGACAAATTAAGGCAAAACATTCACAGAAAATCAAAATACAGCATTCACGATATGTAACTAAATCATTTAGTAAGCCCTCAATTCAGTCACAAAGTACAAAGTCAAAGTACTCTACCCATGGGTAGTATATTTATTTAGTCAATCACAAAGTCTCTCAAGTGGAGATTAGTTTCCAATCATAAACAAAGTATATTCATTTGGTCAGTCACAAAGTATAAAAGCCATCCACCCCTAGGTCACAACTAAGTTACAATATCATCACAGCATGCAACACCCAAGGAGAGGTCTTTTCTTCATTTTGATCCAAGGTAAGTTCTCAGCAGTTTCTGTTCCTGGGAAGACAAAGCTTAACAAAGACACCATAACATGGTGTTCATGCTAAGAATTGCTTGTTCATAATAAGGATTGCTGGCATCCTCTTTAATTCACCTTCTGCCTGTGAAATGAACCTAGGCCCAACAAAGTCTGAGGCTTCTATCAACAAACAACTCTGACAAAGTAACATCAAAAGAGACACAATGTGGCTCCCAAAAGTGCTACTGGCCTCTCTCAGCTTGGGCCTCTCCCTATACATGGCACCAGCTCCTCCCTGTTCAGCTCCCTCTAGTCATGTCAACAAGTCCATCCCACCTGTAGAATTCACAAGCTCTGGGTCTTAACACTTAACATGAAAACCAAGCCAATACAAGGGGATCTTTAAGTTCCATTACCATTACAGGTGCTTTATGGGACAATGAATTTGAGATGTCTAAGAGGTAATTAGAGATGCATGACTGTAGCTCAGCAAAGAATGTAGGGCTGGATTTAGCAATCTGGGAATCCTCTGCATAGAGAAAATTGAAGCTAAAAGTGTAAATGAGATCACCAAGTGAAACAGTATAAATCAAAAAGAAGAGAGCTCAGTATAAAGCTTTGGATGACACCTAATGAGTATGAAATGGATGAAAAAACCAGGAAAGCTAATTTAGAAGTAGAAGATAGGAGAACTGTGTCATAAAACCTAGAGAGGACAGAGTATGAAGGAGAAGGTGATCCAGAGTGTCAAATGATTCAGAGAGGTCAAGAATGATAAGGGTCAACAAAAACCCGTTAGAGTTGTAAATAAAGAGATCATTGGTAACTTTGGAATTTTGGAAACTAGCAGTTTAAGCTGAATGATGAGGTTGAACTCAGATTCAAGAGAGTTTAGATGTGAACTAGGGGAAAGTTAGTGTGCTCAATGTAAAAAGTTTTCTCAAGGAGTTTAGCCCTGAAGGAAAAGAAAGATATTGTTACATTTCTTTTGCCCCAAATCTGCTCTTCTTCCAAATGTCCCTAACTTTGTCAAAGGCATCACTATTCTTCCAATCTCCCAGTTCTGTAACCTTAGTATCATTCTCAATTCCTTATTTACCCTCACCACATGTCTATTAAGTCATTAAATCTTGCCTTTTGTGCCTGCACCTCCCTCATATTCTGCCTTTTCTTTACTCATACAGCCACCACCTTTATTCACGCTCTCATTGTTCAATTAGTCCAATGCCTAGATTTTTGTAATGGCCTCCAATTAGTCTCTCTGCCTTAAGACTTCTCCTTTCCAGAGTATCTTTCACATAGCTACCAAAGTGATTTTCCTAAACCACAAGTCTAACCATGTCACTTCCCTACTTGGTACATTCCAGTGGTTCCCTTTTGAATCTAGGATCAAATAATATTTCATTAAAATTTTTTTTGCTGATTAATAAGCATTTATTTTTTCTTTTTCCACTTCTTCCCAACTGAACCACAAAAAAGTAAAACAAATCTTCATAACAAATAAACATTCTAAAATGTAAATCTCATTGTAAGTCTTGTCCTCTGTAATTATGGTTTGTCACTGCATTGATCAGAGTTCTTTATAAGGTTATTACATACATTTTCCTCCTAGTTCTCCTCACTTCACTCTGTATCAATTCATAGATATCTTCCTCCTTTCCTCTGAAACTGTCCATATTGCCATTTCTTGCAGCATACTAATATTCCATTCCATTTAGCCATTCCAATGCCATTTAGCCATTCTCCAATAATGCTTTAGTCTCCAGACTTTTAAAAAATTTCTATACCAAAGAGTCACCATAAATGTTTCTATATATATGGGTCCTTTTCCTCTTTATCTGATCTCTTTGAGGCATGTACCTAGAAGTAGAGGTATGGATGGGTCAAAGGGTATGCATAGTTTAGTGATTTAGGGGTCATAATTCCAAATTGCTTTCCATGGTGTCTGGACCAGTTTATAGCTCTGAGAACAGTGCACTGGTGTGTCCATTTCCCCAAAGCCCCTCTAACGTTTGTCATTTTCTTGTTTGTTTCCTTTTGTCCATCTGAGGGGTGTAAAGTGGACTATCAGGTTTGTTTTTTTTGCGTTTCTCTAATTATTAGTGACTTGGAGCATTTTTACATATAGTTATTGATAGCTTAAATTTCTTGCTTTGAAAACTTTATATCCTTTGATCATTTATCTATTAATGGGTATTAGTCTTAAACATTTGAATCAGTTCCTTATATGTCTTGGATAAGAGACCATTTTTTCACTTTTTTCTCATCTTTTAAATTTTTTAATATATTCATAATATACATAATCAGTAGAGTAATAATACATGTAACTTATAAACAAATAAATATACACATATTGAAGGTGTGGGCTCTTTTTTCTGATAAGAGTTGGTGATTAAAAAAGGCATGGGACTACAGTACTAAGCCATGGTATTTCTCAGCAGGCATTAGTAAATGGCTATTGAGTGAATAAAATAGGTGCAGGGCATCCTCTACACAGCAAACCCATGGTAACTTTCTATTGCCATGGCCCGGAACATTTGGGTTGATTTTTCCTCCAAAAACTGTGGTCTTGGGATCATGGTCTTTCTTCTTTATATCTCCTACACTTCTTTCCTATTATCTCTCTTCAGCACAATATAGTTACAATAAAATACAGGATTACTGCAGAATATGGAATTTGGGGGGGTAGGGTAGGTGAGAGGGGATGAAAACTAGAAAAAATTAGATAACTTGCAAGCCCAAAGTCCCTTCTACTTGACTTAATCGAATTCATTAAAAAGGCTCCTTAACTATTGCTATAGTTTACTCCTAGGTCAGCTGATACATTCTTGTAGTCCTTATCCTTTTTTTTTTACTTGGACCAAAAGTCCACCACCAGGTTCTAGGTAAAAAATGCTCTTTTTAATGCCAGTCAAGCTTCAATTCAGTGATTCTAGTCTACACTGTATTCTTGAAGAAGCAAAGTCCTTTCCATTTAGGTTTTTGAGACTTGACTATCTCATTCAGACTGAAATATAGTAGAAGCATTTGTTTATAGCCTGAGTAATAATAACTTCTTGACCCTCCATTCCTAATGTTATAGTCTGGTATGAGTTAAATGTTCCCTTGATGATGGTGTGAAATGTACCTAGCTTATTATCCTGCTTTCTGATACCTAAATAAAATCAGCAGGACTTAGGAGTGTAGCATATATTATGGCTACCACCTTTAAGCTACTAGACTAATGGCTTCATTAGAGGAGTATTTAATGTTTATTTGCTGCCTTTCCTGAAGGCTTCAGGATCCCTACTGCTCATCATAGAGTGCTTTGTCTACTAGCTTAAACTGCTTTCCATCTCACCACTCTGACTGAACTCATTGAGCTTATGGTGCCTGGGGTGCTTGCCCTTGGTTAAAAATAGATTTAGGAGTATAATATCCATATGCTCCAAAGTTACTAAGATAGGAAATCTTTCATCTGTGCTCAAGAGCACCTAATCAGATTTTGGAAACTAGGCTTTCAGTTGACTAGTTTTATTCATGTACTCAACAATTCACTTTTTAAAAAGGCCACATGATTTGTCGAAATATAGTTAAATAGCTGAATTAAGAAAAGTGGCACATGGTAAAATGTAAAGAAGTTGCTTTACCCCATCATCTTTCCCTCTGATGATTCTGACCTCTGCTCAGAGCATGAGAAAGATTAGGAGGAAATAAATACATGTTTGAGACTTGCTCAAATTGATTCATAAATAATTGGGGAGGAAAGATGATAGTGTTTGGGAATGATTTTCTACTTGGTCTAAAAATGACTAGGCATTTTACAGTAGTAACTGTTAATCACATTCAGTCTTGATCCAATCTGATCTCAGGTTGCTGGTCTGTTTTACGTTCCGTGATGGATAATTGATAGTGAAGTTTCCCCATTCTGAAAAATCAAGTCTAGAATGGCTTCAGTATTCACTAGGCCTAGGGTTAGGTCATCTGACCTTCAAGCAATCTGGGGTTTAGGGCAATGGAGACCCTCCCCCAGAGCCAACTCAGCAGAAGACATGCCAAATAAGGTTAAGACTGCTTTCATTGGACACCCATGTTTCCAGGTCCTTTGTCTCAGAGATTCCCATGCTTAGGTTGTGGGTCAGGCCCCCTACCAATAAGCGTGAAGGCCAGTTGGGTGGGTTGGATTTTTGCATTAGAAGACTATATAACCATGAGCTGGCTTCTACCTGTTGCTCTCTCCCTGCTGCCATGTGAGTGACAGGGGAAGAGTCCTTTCTCAAGAGAAAGAAGAAAGACCTTTTCTGACCTTAGATTCAGACTCTGAACTCTTTCATCTCACATAATTCTAAATTCCAATCTACACTCTGGTTTTCCATTGTGACCATGGTAGTTCTCCAGGACATGTCCCAGATTAACAACAGAGTTCCCATCTTGCGCTGCAACTGCAGCAGCTTATTAGTGGTAGGAGTCAAAATCAGGAAGGAATTTGGTCTATGTGCCCCACATGCCCCAGTGAGTGTACCCATACTCACAAATCTGTCTACTCCTGTCTATGTGGAAAGAATGGCATGGTGCCTCAAACTGGAGGTCCCTTCAAAGCAAAGATGAAACTTAAAGATGTTGGGAAAAGTATGACTGATTTCATCTCTTCCTACCTTTCCATTGCCTCAGTACTTTATTCTCCCTGGTCAACCTCCAAGAGGCATTAGAAGCACATTTCTATTCTCTCTTACAGAGTCTTTTCTCCTTTCCTGCTGCCATATAATTAAAAAGGCAGACTTGGAACTCAAGGGCAAACCAGAAATTTAACTTAATGAGAAGCGAGTTGGTGTGTATGTAGGTCTAGGCAAACAGGTGGGGTGAGGCATAGATAAAATTCATGAAGTCAGTTCAGTCAGGGAAGAGTAATCAAATACTGTGGGTACAGAAAGGAAGAACACCAAAGCCTAGGAAAGTCAGTTAAGGCAGGAATAAATGGGAAGAAGAGATCCGAAGTCCAAGGAAAATTGAGAGGTGGGAATCAGAAATTCAGGCTAGGAGATTCAGTGTGCATAAGCTACTAAATATAACCAAAATGCTGCTAATACAAATACAAGCAGAAAGAAAGTCTCTGCCCTCAAAGTGCTTACACTCTAACGGGGGAAGACAATACACAAAAGGGAGCTGAAAATCTGCAGGCGGGAAGGAAGGGGTGCATATGGAAAGAGAGGGAATGTTTTGACCATAAGACACTAGGAATGGAGCCTGGAGGGATGGTACATTGAATCATATTTCCAATCTCACTGCTGAATTTCAATGAGGGATTTTTCCATTCAAGAAGGCATCTAGGCTGGTTGGATGTTCCAAGGTCAGGTGTTCCTAGGCTCTGAGGGAAGTTCCAGGATGAGGTAGCATTGTTTAGAAGTCCAAGAGCAGGAACAAGGTTGGAAGGGACATTAAATTGAAGAATATTGCCCATCCCCCTTAGCCTTTCTTTGGTGGGGGAAGGGAAGCCCCAAACTTGAACTGATAACTGCTTCATAGTAGTTCTGATATAGATATTTGAGTGTTGGTCAGTTACAAATGATAAGGCACATAAGCATGTCTGTCTGAATACCCATGGATTTCTTAAGTACGGGAGAGGAAACTGTTCTAGTTATGTGTGGTGGCTTTAACTCTAATGTCCTACTTGTGAAGAAATGCAATGTTCTCTGTTTTCCTTCCTTGCTTTTTTCTGTTCTATCCTTCATCTTGTCTTTTTTTCCTTCTTCCCATTCCCATGTCTTTCCTCTTACTCAAAACATTTGCTTAGCATTTGTAGGTATGTTTAGGGTTGGTGAGAAAGGACATTGAGCAGTTTGTTCCCCCTCTTTAAAATATCCCATATGTCTGTATAATATTTGAAACTTTTTCAAAGCAAATTCTCATGATTTTATTTGATCCCCAAGGCATGAATGGAAAGATCAGGAAAATAACACACAGAGTAGTTTAAGTTCAGGTTGTAAGATATGGGGGAAAAAACCCCACTGGATTTTAAGCCAAAAATACCAGGATTCCATTTTTATGTCTTCCGCCAGCTAGCTATGTCAATCTGTGCAAGACAAAACCTTGGTGGAACTTAGTTTCCTCACTTACAAAATGCAGGTGTTGAACTTTTTGGTGAGTAGTTTTTAGTCATGTTCATCCTCTTCATGACCCCATCTGGAGTTTTCTTGACAAAGATACTGGAGTAGTTTGCCATTTCCTTTTCCAGCTCATTTTACAGATGAGGAAACTTAGGCAAGCAGGGTTAGGTAATCTGCTTCAGGGTCAGACAGCTAATAAGCATCTGAGGTCAGATCTGAACTCAGGAAGGTGAGTCTTCCTAAATCTATAGTGGTTACTCTGTCCAGAGTGCCACCTAGCTGCTCCGCTGTTATACTAGAGAATTTTAAAATCACAAAATCTAAGGGATGGAAAGGACTTCATAGGCTTCCTAGCCTAACTAAAACTGAAACAATCCTTTCTATAACAGTTCAGCAAGTAACCAACCAGCCTTTGTTTCATAATATACCTAAAACTTTCCCTGCTAACTTTAATAATCTATGACTTGCCCTTTTCTTTTCTTTCTTTCTTTTTTTCTTTTTGGAGGGGGGAAGGTAGGGCAATTGGGGCTAAGTGACTTGCCCAAGGTCACAGGGCTAGTAAGTGTCTGAGGATGGAATTGAACTCAGGTCCTCCTGACTCCAAGGCCGGTGCTCTATTCACTGCACCACCTAGCCACCCCAACTTGCCCTCTTCTTAGTCAATTGCAACTACATATTAGATTTTTCTCCTTAGCTTTCCTACCCTATGGGGACAGAAGTAGGAGAATAGAATCCAGGATCAAGCTTTTCATGATGGGAAGAGATGGGAAGAAGATGCCAACCTTAGCCTCTTAGGCAGCTCTCTAAGAAGATAAGAAGTGGAGAAAATAACTGACCTCAACTTGAAGAGGAAGCTTCTCACCCTATGCTCCATATATAGTGAAATGTAAGTCCCTTTCTCTGTTCCACACACACTACCATCTTCCTTCCTCCCCCATTTCTTAAAAATGCTGATTGACCTAGTGGCCTAAAGGGTCCCATTATGAGTCAGTTGTGCCCCTTCTTCCTTATCTTCCATACACAAGCTGAGTTCCTTAGCTCTAAGTGTTAGCAATTACCCCTACGTACAAGAACCTTGAGTTAAGTGTTGGGCCTTTTGGGAGCTTAGTTTCCTTGCCTGTCAAATGAACAGGGTAGAGTAGATGATGTAAATATATGATCTTATGAAAAATAATTACACATTTTAAAAACGAGTGAAGAAAAGATGAAAGTAGTAAAAATGAGCTTTTAGAAGAATGGACAGCTATGAGTAAGTGGAAAAGTATATACACTATTGGAGTGTATATGAAGAGAGCAAGCTGGGGAGTTTGTAGAGAAGTCACACTGAGGTGCTCAATATGCAACCATAACAGCTGAGAAGGATAGACATTTCACTTGGATTCCCTTCAGTTTTTGACCCTTGAAAGTTAAATATAGAGAGATACTTCACAAAGACCCCTTGGACTCAAGTAGAGAACAATTATGTGCCCAGGGGTATGAGGTAGTCTTGCTGAAAAGTGCATTTAGTTTTTAAAGTCCCCAATTGGTTACCTAGTACCCTGTTGAATATTTGCCTGATTTGCTCCCTAAAGTTCCTGTGTGGAGTATCTAGCTAAAGCCTTATCTCATTTTCAAAATTCTCCTGCTACTACTTCTCTACTTCCTTTTCTCTTTCCTTCCTTCCTTCCTTCCTTCCTTCCTTCCTTCCTTCCTTCCTTCCTTCCTTCCATTAACATTTTTGAAATGCCTACTATGTGTCAGGCACGGCGCCTAGACAAAAAAGGGACAGTGTCTACCCTCAAGAAGCTCCTTGTATGATCTCCCTTTTAGATATTTCTTGTTTTCTAAGAAGTCTAAATAAGATATGATCCTCTACTCCCCCATCCAACAAGGTGAAACAGGATGGGAGCTTCCAGTTTTATCTTTTCTCGTCCCAGGTGTAACGAGATTGAAAATATCTTCTATTGCAACTCCTGGGAGACTAGGCTCATCTTGCACTACCCAAGGCCTGCCACACTGTGGTGACTTGCCCCCCCCTCCAAAAAGTGACCCCAAATGTGCCAGGGGCTTACGTCCCTCGCCAGGTGGAGATAGGAGAGTCTTGCAGGAGCCCTAGAGGGGCTCGGGTCCGTGGGGATGGGGGCGGAGCCCCTGGGTCCACGTCCCCGCCTTAGCCTCGGGCTGTTTGGCTAGCGGAGGATGCTCTGTCCGCACCCGCAGCCGATGGGCGGCAGCGTGAGCCCAGGAGTTCCTGGAGCAGCGGCTGAAGCAGCGCTGAAACGCTGCCTCCTCCCGCTCCCACAATGCACAGGGCGGCGGCGGCGGCGGCGGCGACTGGGGAGACAGCGGCGGCAGCAGCAGTAGGAGCAGCAGCAGCAGCAGCGCCGGCGGCAGCATCCCGAGGCGTGGGGACAGCTCCTGGACATTCGCACGGCAGGGATGGCCAAGCGCCTGCGGCCGGCCGCCTAAATCCCCGCCTTGTCCGGCGGCTGCCCGCGCTTCCTCGGCTTCGAGGAGCGGCGGCGGCCCATGCGGGATCCGACCTCCGCAGAGGCGACAGAAGCGCCAGCGGCCCGGGGGACGTTAGGGGCATCGGCTGGGGGACGAGGCCCGAGCGGGCGGCGCCGGCACCATGGCCGCGTCAGAGCTCTACACAAAGGTAACGGCTCTGCCCGGGGACAGCATCCCGAGGAGGGACGCGGGGTTGGGGGGGCGGGGGGATGGAGGGGGATGATGGGCCCGCCCCAACCAGCTGATGTCGCCTCCTCCCCTCCTCCGCCCAGCTGTCAGCCTCTCCTGGCGCGGGAGCAGGATGCCCGTCTGTCCACCTGCCTGTCTGTTAGTCTGCCCGAGACTGAATGAACTGTCATGGCTGGGGGGTGGGGGGGTGGGGGAAATGCATCGAAGAAGCACCACCCTTCCGGTACCCAGGGTCTGGCCTCATCCCGAGAGGGCCAAGAGCATCCCTTTCGCTGGAGGTCAGGACCTCTGCTCCTCTCTCTCTGACTTGAAACCTTCCCCTTTAGGGGTGATTTCAATTCAATTCAATCAACATTTACTAAGTGCCTACTATGTGCCAGACACTGAGGACAAAGAAGAGGCAAAAGACAGTCCCTTCCCTCAGGGAGCTTATAATCTAAATGGGTATGCAACATGCAAACAAATATATACACAGCAAGATGATGGTGGAGACAGGGATGTCTTTTTCCATGGGGGAGTGCTTTGGCCCCTGCAGACTCCTTTCAGCTTGATTTTCTTTAGGCTTGTGAAGTGCCTGCATATTCACTGAGACCTTTCAAAGTCCTGAAAAAATCTGGATTAGGAGTTGATTAGATGACCTTATAATGAGTGATGGTGTACCGTTTATGTATCCTTGGAGAATGCAGAAGAGGAGTACTTGCCTAAAATAATTTTTTTTTGTTGTTGTTTTTGCTTCCTTTGCTACTTTTTTTTTTAACTTTTTGATTGGTTGTTTTGTTTTGTTTTGTTCTTGTAAGACACTTGGGATCGAGTATTTGCCACATTTTCACCTTTTGGCTTACCAATACTAGACTCAGCTAGATTTGGGCATTAAAGTTTAGTCTCTGTTCAATTCATGTACCAGGATGATCACTTGTCAGGGATATTTGCAGATTCTTGCATTGGATTGAACTGGATGACTTTTAAAGATTTTCCTAACTCTTAAGATTTTTTGATTCCAGGATTCCTGACTGAGGTAATGGTTTCTCCAGATCTTATTAAAAGGTCCCTTGCTACTGAAATTTGCAACCTGGATGTAGATCCCCTTGACTCCTATATGTCTGTTTTCATGGCCATTCACTGTGGGCAATTGCTTTTGAGTTTACTAAATGTTTAAATATCCATTCTTTTTCTCTGTAACAGATCTTTTGGTTTTGTAACCTTTGGTTTTTCAGAATGTTACATTACCTTCTTCAAGACTCTTCTAAAATGTGGGTGCTTTGTTGTCATTCTTGATTGAATGTGGTTGCTGCTTTTTCAGTTGTATTTTGCTGGCTACTAGTTATAATACTAAGGATCTTGTTTCTTTTTAAGTTTGTTTACAACAGAATCTTTGATGACTACCCAAACATTAGTAGGAGTAGAGATAGTGAAGCCAACATCTAGAAAGGTGAGGTGGAAAGTACTCTATTGAACAGAAAACCTAGGTTGTAGTTCTGCGTCTATTATTTGTCTCTATGACCTTGGGATGTCAATAGAATTCAATTATTTTATGATTCTAAGTTTATATCTTTCTCCTTTACTTTAGTAAATACTTCCAGGTTCTGTGATTTCATCCATGTGGGTACATCCCTCAACAGAAGAAGATCAGAAATGCTCTATCTTCATGTGTTGTTCTGGTCAAAATAAATGGATCACTTTGTGGCCAAACTTCTGGTGATGAGCCTTTCGTCACTTAGCTAGGCTTGTCTTCATACATCAAACATTCAGTCTGTTGACTTCTTGACACAAAGCTTTCCACCTTGGGTCAGACCCACTCATTTATTACTTGTATACCCTCTTAGAGTCCAATGTCATTTTTCTGCTATGATAGAACATTTGTATAGAGGGTTAGTGAGGGATATTTCACAAAACTGACATTATCTTCATCCAGTTGTATGAATTCAGGTTTTAAAAGTTCCAGAATTCATTTAAGAATAACTTTGGCATAAATTCTATCTGTACGTTGTCTTGGTTACTCAGTGCATCTCCTACAGCTGTTCGTTACAATTGAAATGGCATTCTCCTACAAGAAATCAATCATGTAAGTAAGGCATTTCAATTAGAGGCTCTGGTTGTGTCAATTTCTCTTATCCACCTATCCACAGTAATTTATGTGAGAGAAAATCTTACTGGTATCATTGAAATTTGGAATGTGTTTAGTTCTTATGTCCATTCTCATGATTTTCAAGGTTAGATTGTAAATTCAAAAGCCTTCTAATATGTGCATTATCATAATCCTAGATTTGAACACCAGATTTTAGCCTATATAAACTTCATTTGAAACTCAAAAGTCCTCACTGCTTACCTTCTCCTAAATACCTTTGTGTTAAAATAAATTTAACTATTTGGTTATATTTGGGGGATTGGACCTTAGCTGGTGATTGAAATTCATGGCTGGTATTCACTTCAATTATACTTTTGACCCTTTTTGAGTCTCGAGTGTTATAAATAGACCACTGTTTCCTTAGCTGTAGGCAGACAGTTGGAAAAGGAGATTACTGATAGTGTGTAATGTGGAAATATTAGGAAGATTTTAAGAAATAAAGGGTCAACAAGTAGCAATTTTGGAGCGGGGGCACAGGAATTCATCAGAGGTAGGAAATATCAGAGAAATATGGAAATGGTGAATAGAGATTATAGGAAAGGAAGTAATATACTAGTACAAGAAATTGAGATGATGGTAATATGTCAGTTTTGGCACTGGACTATTTAAGTTATTTTAAAAGAATATCTCTTTAGATTTATGTAGGAGTTAGTAGAGAGGGACCTTTCCTAACAGAATGCAGAAAGGTATAGTTTCCATTTTCTGGCATTTGCCATTTACGTATGGGTCAAGTCATATTACAGTGAATGGTAGAACACTATCCAATTTCTCTCAGTGAACCATGGTGCTATTTGTTTGGCTAAAACAATCAAAACAAACATTTTCTCTTTTGGAAACCATTTTTCCTATGTACAAAATGCCCAATGAAATAAATATTTGAGTTGGTAGTATGCACACAACTAAAATTTCTGTCAAAACATTTTATTGGAAAAAAAAATGTTTTCTAGTGTAAACTGTCAGGTGGGAGGATTTCTCACCTTTTCCTCAAATGCTGTCCTCTTCTACTTATGCATTTGATTTCATCCCTTTCAATTTTATGATGGACTTTTCATGATAGTTTGCCAAGAACTTTCACATGTTATCACATTTGGTTCTTACCACAACTCATTGATGTAGAAAGGACAAGTATTACTATTCCCATTTTACAGATAAAGAAGTTGAGACCCAGTGGTTAAATGATTGTACAGCTTAGAATTCAATGTTCTTTTGACTACACCTTCATCCTTGTCTGTAATCTCTCCCTCATCACAGGTTCCTTTGCTTTTGTTTTTTAAACATGAACAGTTTTCAACAATATTGAAAGAATTTATTTAAGTACCCTATCATTTTTTTTCAATTGCTATCTAATTTTTCTTTTAGTCTTCTATGGCTGAACTTCTGAATAGGCAGCTTATATCTCTTTCCAATTAATTGTTCACCCCTTCCCCCCAACTCCCTGCAGTTTCTATTGAAAGCACTCTTTGAAGTCACCAGTTGGCCTCCTCTAGCCCAATTTGATACAGGTTGACATTATATTATTAATGAAGTGTTTATTAAGTGTCTACATTGTTTAAAGCCCTGGGGATACAAAGACAAAAATTAAAGTCTTTGTCCTCAAGGAACTGACATTTTTCTAAGAAAGATGTGTGTATATGTATGTGTATGTATATATATGTATATACACACACACACATATAAGACATACATATGTAGATATATATTAGAAAGACAGGGTAATATTGTGAGGGTAGGGAAGGCACGAACAGCTGTGGGGGAGGTGTCAAGAAAGGCTTTATGTAGGAAGTGGCAGCTAAACTGAGAACTATTGATTCTGAGAAGTGGAGGTGAGGAGGGAGTACATTCCAGGCATGAGAGACAGACAGTGCTAAGGCATGGGGATGGAGGAAGAAGAATCAACAAGTAGAGTGAGGAACGAGAAGAAGGTCCATTTGACCAAACCATAGAATGAATAAAAGATTTGTTGTTCACTTTTGTCCAACTCTTCATGATCCTTTTTTGGGGAGTTTTCTTGGCAGAGATATTGGAGTAGTTTGCCATTTCCTTCTCCAGTTTATTTTTGCAGAAAAGGAACTGAGGCAGGTGTGGTTAAGTGGCTTGCCCAGGGCCACACAGTTAGTATTTGAGGCCAGATTTGAACTCAAGAAGATATGTTTTCCTGATTCCAAGTCCAGTGCTCTGTAAGCTATACCACTTAACTTCCCTGCATATAGGCAAGTAATGCATAATAAAGCTGTGAAGGTAGGTTAGAGCTGGGTTGTGAAGGACTTTAAATGTTGAAACATTGGAGTTTGTATTTGGCCTAGAAGTAATAGGGACCCTCAGAAGTTTGAACAAGGAGTGATATAATCACACATGAATTTTAGGAAAATCTCTTTGAAAAATCACTATATAGAAGTTGTGTTGGAGAGGGGAGAGACTTGAAGCAAGGAGATCCATTGGGAGACTATTGAAATAGTCCCAGTGAGAGGGGATGGAGACCTGAATTAGGGTAGTGATTGAGCAGAGAGAAAATGATATATGGAAAAGAGATTGAGAAGTAAAATTGACAAAATTTGGCAGCTGGTTGGGTATGGTGTTTCCTAAGTTATAAGATTAGGTAGTTGAAAGGATGATGGTGTTCTCGACAGAAACAGGAAGTTTGGAAGAGGCTTACATTGGGGGGAGATTAAGAGTTCTACTTTGGACATGTTGAGTCTTAGATACTTTAGGGGACATCCAGTTTGGAATTTGCCAATAGGCAGTTGGTAATGAATGGCTGGATTGAAAGAGAGACTTAGGTGGGATATATAGATATGGAGGTCATCTGCATAGATGATAATAATTAAACCTATGGATGCTGATGAAGTCACCAAGGGAGAGGATATAGAAAGAGGCTTCCTAGGTCAGAACCTTGGATTATACCCATTCTTAGGTGATGGGATATGGCCAATGATTCAACAAAGAGACTGAGAAGAACTAAAATTAATTGTGACTTCCTGAATATTTTTAAACATTTTGTATTGACTTTCGTTATAATTTCATATGTGTTCTGGCTCATATACATAAAATTTTATTTCGGAATCTTAGCCAAAGAACATTCTAATCTTGCTTTGTATGTGCACTTAATTCTCTAGCATAACTTTCAAAAGCTTAGTCAAGTTAATTCGTTGAGGTAATACCAATTGTAAGCAATGCAGTGTGCTAGAAAGATAGAAAAATTTATAAAATATGGTCTCTATCCTCATGGAACTCAAGTGAGATGAGGCATGTATACAGGTATAAAAGAAATTAGACCAAAACTAGGGCAAAAGATGAGTACAATGTTCTGTAAACTCAGATGAGTAAGAGTCATTTTAATCGAGGCTGATCAGGATAGCATTTGAAAGGAAAGGATATCAGCAGGAGTTGGAGAGGCCATTTCAGGCATAGGAAACTTCATGAACAAAGATAAAGGTGGTGGCATGTGTTTCTGTACAGCACTTTGACTTCAGCACAAGGATAGTATATTGTGGGAATAGTATATGTCTGGAATGGTAGGTTCAAATTGGATTGTAGAGGGCCATAACTTCTGTGTTAAGGACTTTGTACTTAGGCAATGGGAACTGCTGATGGTCATCTTCCTTCTCTTCCTCCCTTCTTCCCTCCCTCCCTCCCTCTCTCCTTCCTTCTCTCCCTCCTTCTTCCTTTCTTCCTATAATTTGATCTATGGTTTAAAAGACTAACCTGGCAGCAATATATAAAATGGAGTGGGAAGAGAATGGACACAAGAATACTCATTGAAAGGCTCCTGCAGCAATTTAAGGCAAGAGTTAATGAGGATTTGAACTAGGATACTAAGGGTAGACTGCTGTGGTAATGATAACTATGTGAACAAAAGAGAGATGTTGCTAATCCTAACTCCAACCTTACTTTCACACAACATCCCTCCTCTCCACTGAAAACCAAGAGAAAGAAGGATAGAAACCCTTGTAGCAAATCAAGCAAAAGTAAATTTTAATACGTCTCTTACTTTGCATTGTCTTGTGTAACATTTTTAATCTCTCTGCTGGAAACTGGATTGGTCATTGTGGTGATCAAAGTTCTTAAGTCTTTCAAAGTTTCTTTACTTTTTGTCTTTCTTTTTTTCAACGTTGCTATCTTTGAATTGTTTTTCTAGTTCTGCTTACTTTGTGGCAGTTTATGCTGCCCAATGTTCTGTCTCTTTTGTCATTTCTTGTGGCACAGTGATAGTCTGTTAAATTAATATACCACATTTTGTTCAGTCATTTCCCCATTGTCTGAAGAGGGAATCTAAGATGCCCCCTTAGATTCTAGTTCTTTCCTTCCCCTTTACCCTTCAGTCTCCCCCGCAGTGTTAGGAAGTTTGTTTTGCCTGTATTTCCTTCCCTTTCTTATCCTCCCTTTTGGGAGGATAAAGACCCTCATATCCCTACTTGTTTTCCTATTGAGTTTGATGCATCTCTACACCAAACTACGTGTGTGTATGTTTAATCTTCTTTTGTTTCAGAGGAGAGTGAAGTTCATCTGGTGTCACCTTCCCTTACCTCTTCTTACATGTTTGTATAGTCTTCTCAAATGCCCCAATTATGAGAAATAGCAAGTTCTACCTACCCTTCTTCCTTTTGTATTCCTCCATTTATTTTTCCCTTTATTATTTCTTTATTACCTTCTTTCTCTTTACTATTTTAGAAACCTAAGAAGAAACCAGCCCTTATCTCCAAGGTCCTCTTTTTAAAAAAAAACACACACAACTTTTTAAAAACTTCCTCATCACCATTTGGAGATATTGAGGTTCTGTTTCTTCTCCCTCTACTAGTGTTAACACTATATCATCATACAGCTTCTTCCAATTGCTTTAATACATTTACTTTCCCAGATTTCTCTGTACACTTCTACAAAATTTATATTTCAAAATTCCTAAACCTCTCTAGTCTCTTCATCAGAAATGCTGGAAAGTTCTCTACTCCAGACAATTTTGATCACATGAAATTGAAAAGCTTCTGCACAAATAAAATTAATGCATCTAGTATAAGAAGGCAAGTGATTAAGTGGGGAAAAAATCTTTGTATCAAATTTCTCAGATAAGGGCTTAGTATCAAAGATATAAAGACACTTAATAGAAAAATGTAAATTCAGAAGTCATTCTGTAATAGATAAGTGGTTAAAGAATGTGAACAAATGATTGTCAAAAGAAGAATATTGAAAGAATGCTTTAAAACACTAATAATAGGAGAAATGCAAATCAAAATAACCTTGAGGTTTCACCTTACTATTAGTAAATTAACACAGGTAATAAAAAGAGGGAAATAGTTAATATTGGAGGGGTTGTGGAAGGATAGGCACACTAATGCATTGTTGGTGGAGCTATGGAATAGTGAAATCATTTTGGAAAATAGTTTGGAATTATGCAAACAAGATGGTGAAAATGTCTCTGTACTTTGACTCACTGCTAGGTATATACCTCAAAAAGGTCATTGATAAAAAGAAAGACCTCCTATACATCCAAATACTTAAAACACCACCTTTTGTTTTAGCCAAGGACTGGAAATCAAGTAGATACCTATTGACTGTTGAATGATGAAATATATTATGGTACATAATGCAATGTAATATTACTGTCTTGTAAGAAATGAGGACTACAATGAATACAGAGAAGCCATGAAAAACTTAAATGAATTGATGTGAAATGAACAGAACCGAGAAAACAATTATACAATGAAAACGGTGTAAATGGAAAGAACAATCACAAAACAGTAAAAAATGAATGTTGCAAAATTATAAAGAACAAACATGCACTTAAAGAAGAGATATGAGAAGACACTTCACTCTCTACTCTTTTGCAGAGATTTGAGTCCATAAATGTGGAATGCTTTATATGTTAAAAGATTTTTTCAATATTTTATTGGTTTTACAGATTTTTTTCTCTTCCTCTTTTTTTTTCTTTTTCGTTTAAAAAATTCTTTGTTATGTGGAATGGTTCTCTGGGAATGGGTTGTGAGAGTGTGTGTGTGTGTGTGTGTGTGTGGTTTGTCCTTCATTCTTTAAGAAGGCCATTATATCAGGGGAATGGGGACATGATTTGCAGCTGACTTTGATTTGAGTGAGAGAGGGCTGTGACACAAAGTCACCATCCTTTCTTTCTCCTCCAGAGCCATCTGGGTCCAGTGACCAGATATTGATCAGGATAACTGGAGATGACCCAGGATGCATCTGGGAATGGGAAGGATAAAGGGAAGGAGCTTTTGGGTAGAAATTTTGACCAAGTAAAAACAAAGGATGTCAATGCAATCAATAACAATAAAAATAAAAATATCAATGCAATCGATATCAATCAAAATTTATGCTTTATTCCACTAAAGATTTATTCCCACTCAATTTACAACCTTCCCTCTCCCCACCATAGGATTATATTGAGGTCTTTAGTATAAATTATTCTTGGTTATGAACTTGTATTTTTTGTCCTTTGGAATATTTTATTCTAAAATTTCTTTTATCTTTGGTAGAAACTGCCATATCTTGTATGATTCTGACAGTAGTTCTTTGGTACTTGAATTGCTTCTTTCTGGATGATTACAGTATTTTTTTAAATATGGAAGCTCAGGATTTTGGCTTTGGCATTCCTGGGACTTTTTCTTTAATGGTTTCTTTCAGTTGGCGATCAATGGATTCTTTCCATTTTCTCTTTTCCTTTAGGTTCTATCAGAAATGGACAGTTTTCATTTATGATTTTTTAAAATATTCTTTTCAGGCTTTTAAAAAATTGTGGTTATAGGGACTCTAATGGTTTTTGAATCATTATTCCTTGACCTGTTTTTTTTCAGATCAGCTGTTTTTAATATTAACTGGCTTGCATTTTCTTCTATTTCACCCCGATCTTTTGCTTTTGTTCTAATATTTCTTGCAGTTTTATGGAGTCTTTAATTTCTCTTTGGTTTATTCTAGTTTTCAGGGCTTCTATTTCTTTAATAATGTTTACTACATTCTCTGCTAATCTATTTTTACTCCTTCAGATTCTTCAAAAGCTTTTAGTTCTTTTTTTTAAAAAACTTCAATTATTTCTTATAGGAATTCATGCCCTTGTAGAAAAAAAAGCGACATCTTTCTCCTTGAGTCTTCACTTGCATTTGTTACAGAGTTACTCCTTTTTGGGGATCTCTAGATTTGCAATAATTTTTTTCTTTATAGTAGTCACTGTTTTCTTTTATTTACTCATCTCTCCAGCTTTAGTTGTTGAATTGAGGCTTTGTTTCAGGATCAGGTCTTATCCATTGCTGTGCTTTCGTGTGGGATAGTGACTTTACTTGGCCTTGTCCTTGGTCTCTGTTTCATGTAGGCTCCTCTGTATCTTTGAAGTTGAGTGCTGGATATTTAGAGCCTTCTCAGCAGTCTCAAAACAGAGTAATAGGGACTTCAGAGACTTTCTGCACCTGGGGTGTCAAAGTCTAAGCACTGTAATACCATTTTAATTGCTGTCATTGCTCTTAGGGACTTTAATGGTCCCAATCCTAGGACTTTCTGACCACTCTAGAGCTTTCTCAGAAGACGTCTCCTCTTATGTTTCTTCTGGACAAAGATCACAGAGCCTCACAAGCTATTCTTGTGTCTGGTTTGTCTCTGTTCAGGCTTGAGGCTTTCTACTACTGATGTTGTCTTTTTTGGTATTGCCTATGAGTTCCTGGTTGACATTTTGTCCATTTGTGGGGTGGAAGAAGTTATTTACTATGGTTTCTCATTGGATTTCTTATTATTTGATCTGGTGTGAACTTCAGGATTTTTCTGGAGTAGTTAGGTACGCGGGAGTTGACTGGTCCTTCTCTGTTCAGGTAGCCATGTTGGCCAGAAGTTCCCAGGTATGTTGTAGAGGGAATTTATGTTCAGATATGGGTATTGCTAGATGGCCTATGAGGTGCCTTCCAATGCCAAAATTTTGTGATTCAGTAGTACATTGTGGTACTGATTGTGAATGCAAAAGAAATTTAGAAAAGGGAGAGATCAATGTGGTCTAGAGTAGTAATATGAAGGATATGGAGAAAATAATGAGGCTAGTGGAAGAAGGTAACTGCCTGGCTAAAGGTATATGACAGGGAATTAAATTTTGTATGTGATATAGACAGGGAAGAACTTGACCTGATTGAAGTAGTTTTATAATCAGAAGTAGTGGGAAATAATTAACTAAGCAGAATGGAATCACATACGGAGGGGCTTGAAAGAAGAGTTTGAGATTGCAAGAGTCAGTAGAGTCAACATTGATCCTTGTGTGTTATAATGATATGAAGAATATATTGTTCTGGTAATATGGACTTTACAACCCAGAGAAGGGAGGGTTGGAGGCAGGATTTCTGAGAGTTAGGCTATTACATTTATATGGGTATGAGGTCAGTCAGGAAGAGCTGGTCTAGTGTGATAACAGTAGCAACGGAGAAGAAGAAACTAAGTATTCTAAGATGACTCCAGGGTTTCTGATCTGAGAAATTGGAACTTAAATCTTCTTTCTTTGGGAGTATATGCTTATTCTGCAGGCTTGGAAATTTTAACAGCTGTGCTGATTGTGCCATTGCTTTGGGAATTTTGGAGCTGGAAGAGAAACATTAAGAGTTTTTCAGACTGCTTAAACAAAGCAAAAGGTACTTAATTTGTGTACTGAATGCTGTTTCTGCCTCCTTTAAATGTGATAGACCTGTTTATTGACCTAATGAGTAATTGATAGAGGTTCTGATTGATTGTTGGGGTCAGTTTTTATCCCAGGTAAATTTTCAAACACTCTCTGGATTTTGTGATTGAGTGTTAATGGAAAGGAGAAAGAGAGGAGACTTTCTCTTTTATTTTGCTGTTTCTTTTTCTAATCTCTGTTATGCCATTTTGAGGACACATGACTGCATTAGAGAAATCTTGGATTTGCATGTCTCCTTTTCTGCCAGTTCCTGATACAAGTATTAAATAAGTAATTCACATTTATGTGATTATAAAATGCCATATTTATATATGTATGTATATAATTTTATTTGATCCTTATTCTTGTGCTACCCTCATTTTATAGATAAAGCAACTGATGCTCAGTAAAGTTTGATATGTGCTCACCTACACAGTAGGAGAGCTGGACTGAAACCCAAGTCTGGTTTTAATCCCATGCTTTCCACTCTATTATGATTACAATAAATATTATTACTAATATAAATGCAACCAAAAATAAGGAAGCGGGTGGAATAGTAATAAAAAGAATTTGCTGCCGTGGGTAACACCATTCTTCCTGTAGCTATTGCTGTTGGACAAATTTGCCCCCATTAGATGCTCCATATTGCTTATCCCTCATCCAAGAACTTGTCTTCTTACTTGACACCTCACCTGGGCTCTTCAAGTCAATCCATAAACTTACTATTGTGGTAAGTGGCTACAGATGAAAGAGCCCTTTGAAAATATATCTGAATGTTGAATTTTGTTCCATTGATGTAATGGTTGCCTATAGCAGCTAGTGGGGTAAGCCTTGTAAAGAAGGGATGAGCATGAAGTCTCTTATTAGAGTTAGATTCACCTCTTTGCGGGGGAATGTTCAGCTTTGGGACTATCTGGGCTGCTAGAGGATTAATCCTTTGAGAAGGTAGAAGAAAGTGTTTGGATAGTTATTGTTATTTCATGTATTTCCCTCTTGATGTCCTTGGTTTATGATCACAAAGCTTGTGAATTTTATTTCCTTACCCTTCTTGTAGAGCTAAAACTGCTCTATGATTCATTTTAGCATTTACCATTCCCTTCCCCCAACCTGCATTGTGTATGATGTCAGCTTCTTAGCTACTGAGAACCCTGCCTCAGTTTGTGCTGAGACAGGTTAAACTTTGCAGAAACTCATCCCTAGTGTTTCTGTGCCCCTGGCAGTCTTTACTTTCTCTTCCAAACCTTTCTCCTTGTAATTCTTAAGTAGTAACTATTAGCATTAAACCTGTCCTCATAAAATAAGAACTATTCAGTCAAGCCAAACTGGTCTTCCTTCCCACACATGTCATTCAGTCTCCCATCTCTTTGCTCTGGGTCCCCCATTACCCTTTCATCTTGAAAGTTACTACCTCCTTACCTTGGCCTCTAGCATTTCTAATTTCCTTCAAAGCTATTTGAGTATCATCATCTTTTGGGGGTTTTTCCTGATTCCTCTCCCCAACTACTAATACCTTGTATGCAATATATATATATATGTTAATGTGTGTATATGTATATGTATGTATATATGTGTGTGTGTATAAAATATGTTGTCTCCCCCTATAGAATATAAGCTTCTTGAGAGTTAGGACTATTTGATTTTTTAGCTTTATAACCATGGTGTCTAGGGTAAAATGCTTAAGCATAAAGGCATTTAATAAATGCTTGTGGATCAGTCTATAAAAGTCATTCTCCCCTCCACCACCATCCCCTTTTGGCAGTTGAAAAGAATTGCAGTTAGAGTAGTTGGGATCAAATCCAGCCTCTGACACCACCTATGTAACTTTGGGCAAGTCACTTAAGCTCCCTGGCCCTGTTTCCTCCTTTGTAAAATGAGAAGAGGTTGGGCTAGATGGCATTTGAGATCCCTTTCAGTTCTAGATTTATTATTCTATGATTGTGGGTAATGTAATTTGTTTTGCTTTTAAAACAGTGGTCACAAACCATACTTCTGTCTTACCTTCTGAAGGAGATAAAGGTGTAATACATGCCCAGACTTTATATATTAGATTTTTAAGAGTGTTACAAAGGCATTTTATCCAATATGTTGCGCTGGTCATTAAGACCAACAAATGTGCTTTTACTAGATATGGTATACAGTTCCTATTAGAAACTGAAGGCCATGGAGAATCCAGAGAAGAACTGTACTCCCTCAGTTGTTACTTTTTCCCCACAATAATTACACAAAAGATTCCCTTGCTTAGAGAAATTTTCCAGATCACGTAAATGCCATTCCTCTGTTCAGAGACCCAAAGAAGGTGACAGAACTTTAAGAAATTCTTGGTTTTTGAAGGCTGCTGTTTTAAAAATTATGTTATGGGAGGTTAGTTTGTCTTTGATCCATTTTGGACATGTTAGCTATAATTTGTCCAAATCTTCTTTGTCCCCAGTATATTATAACTTTACTATCTTGAATACTACTAGAATCAGAGAATTTTCTGATTCCATTTTAGTGAATTGAATAGCTGTGTATCCCCTTACTTTTTATGAGCTATCCCTTTCCTTCATCTTCCCTTAACTTTCTATGGTTCTTACCTCATTTACACACACTCTCCCAATCCCCTACTTATGAATGTATGTATGTACGTACGTATGTATGTATACACACAATTTTTTTACACATACTTACATATAAGTACACACAATTATATAAAATTACACTGATTTTCTTTGCACCTAACCTCCTTTCCTCATCTGTTCTGTGTATCTCACCTTTTACCTATCTACTCTAGTCCATTTTGCTGTATCCACTCTTATTTTCTTTCCTCAACCTGCCCATTCTGTCTATATTCAGTTCCCAAGTCTCAATTTTCCTTGTACCCATCTTTCTTTGACTCATTACTGTTTGTTCTGGTGTGCCTCTTTATAACCAAACAAATTATATAGCCAGGAAAATGTATTAATATAGTAGCATTTTTAATTAAAGAAATTTTCATGTAAAAATAGGTACAGGGGGAGGATATTTTTCTCAAACTGAATTTAGCATTGTCATTAATTTTGCTTGGAAATACCTACTAATATGTGAATGCATTTAATAAGTTAATTAACTTTAGAGTAGGGACAATTCATTTCCCAATATCCATGCACTGTTGCTTTAGCTGCTTGTATTCAACCACTCCCTGGATCTGGATCTGACAGTTACAGCAGGAAGACACATTGCATGATATAGCATTACTCAGAATTTAGTCAAGCAGTCATACTAAAGTTGAAAAATTGTAGCGTCACAAAATGTCAGATGGCCAGTCCTTCCTTTTTTGGCTAATGTTTTCCATTTTGTCCTAATAGCTCAAGTTTTCTTGAGAGCAAATAGTCTTCCTTTGGCTTAGGGTACATTTATACTTCATTTGACTAGAACAGCCCTCATAGTTGGAGCAAAACTTTCTTAGTAGGCTTACAAGATCAGGAATTTTGTCACAAAGACTTTGAATACAAATTTGGATATAATTTTTTTTCAACACAAGATTGCATCTCTCTTCTTATACTGTCTTTTAGATATGAAAGATAGAACCCACTAGATTTTATATCAGTTTTACTTACTCATAACGTTTTCTCCTGTTTTTATCTGTCTCTGTCTCTCCATATAAATATAAATATAAATATACATATGTACACACATACATACATGTATATGGAATTGGAAAGCCTTTTTAGAAAGTATTGGATAAATACTGAGCTACAGGTTTCATTATTGGTATAGTCCCTCTTTATATCAGATAATCCCTTGGCACATTTGGCATTTATGCATGCTGAAGAATGTTGGCATTTATTCTGTTCTTTAAAAAAAAACATACTCTATATGGACTTCGTCAGGGCTAATGTCACCAGATATTACAATTTTCTGAGACTGGTCCTACTGCTCAGTGCTTTTTCTAGTTTTTAAAAAAATTCTCCTCCAGCATACTCCAATATGCTCAGCTTTCATATTTTGAAAATGTGAAGCATTTTCTATTTCCTTTAGGACAGTGTTTTCCAAGTGGTGGTCATTGCTTTCCATTCTCCACCCTCACTTAGATGTGAGGGAATCTATGCTAATAATAATGTGTGAATGATGAGGAATAAAAAGATAAAATAGTTTATGAAACTGCCTTCTTGAATATAGATAATAAAATTTTAATTTAAAATTTCCTGAAAATAAATGATTTCTAAATAAATAATAATTATATGCAAATATTTTTGTAGTTATCTAGTTAGAATTTAGGTGCCATTTTTCCAGAATGATTAGCGAATCTAGATCCTGTCCTGCCCAAGTAAGTATTCTGAGTTGTCGTGCAGGAATTTTCTCTTCTCAGACTGAGTTTTTCTAGTATGTAGCATGGCTCTCTTTGCTGTCTATCTATTCCTTTTTGGTCTTTTTTTGCTGGATCATCATGCATGCCCTGTTCTCTGTACTGTAGATCACCTCAGAGCTCTGTTCTAGGCTCCTTCCCTTTTGTTTTTCCTTTCTTTTATTTGGACTGTCTTTCTTAATGATCTCAGTTCCCATGAGTTCAATTATTATCTCTTTGCAGATAACTTTTAAATATGGAAGCACAATAACACTTAGCACAGTGCCTGGAAGACAGTAGATGTTTAATAAACACTTGTTCTTATGATTTTGAAAAACACTCTTTTTTTGTTCCTCATAAGAGCTCAGACTGTATAAATGTGACTCCCTGAGCATTATATCATAGATGCTTTTCTGTAATTTAGTTATTGCCGTATAAAGCTAAAACAATATTTCCCCAAATTATTATGTCTGGTTTTTGAAAATAACCTTTGTCATTTTTTGGTAGTTTTTTACTTGTCATCATTCAAAATACTCTTCTATAATATCGAGTCTCTTTGGGAGTACCATCCACTCACTCTTATTAGTTTACTTTTATTATGTTTATTGGGTGTGAAAAAAATATATGTCTTTGTGTATACTTGTGATCAGGAAATTAGAATACTCTAGCTAGAGTCCTGGGTATTTGGGAAATACCATGAGACAGGTAGATTTCTGGTATCGGGCAAGGGTAGTGGATAAGTTACAGAATCACAGTATTTGAGATTTGGAAAGGATATCACTGGACATTTAATCCAACCACTAAATGAAAAAAATCTGTACTATTAACATATTCTACAAAGTGGTATGAATAAAATTGACTTTAGCAAGAAGAAAGAGGAGTGTGTTAATGTCATGGGAAAGTTGGTGGACATGTGGTGAGCATTGAATTATTTGGCATGAGAAAGTCATGAGAAGAGCACTTGATAAGGAGAGATTCTGAGAAGAAGAGACTGTGTGGGATGGAACAGTGCCATGTTTTCTTGACCTCAGGTCTTTCCTTCTCGAATGGCTATTGTGATGTCTGGGAAGTGTTCTTCACATTATTGGTGTAAGTCTGTGTTGTGAGTCTATACATATATAGACTATAACAGTATATGACTATAACAGTAAATGATTATTATACTATACTGTTAAATGGTTCATATTTATATAGTGATTTAAGGTTGCCAAAGTGCTCCTTTGATCCTCACAACATTCTTTAAGAGTTAGGTGATATTCTTTCCATTTTTCAGATGAGGAAATTGAAGGTCTAAAAGACTGGGTACTTTGCCAGGGTCACATAGCCAGTAAATGCCAGAGATGGGATTGTTAGGGTGAAATTATTATTGCTTGTTGAACAGCTGAACTTGTTTCTGTTTACTATCCTTGGAATCTGGTGTGGTGTGGGGGTGGGGATGGGTTTGGATGACTTAAAACTTATTCTTGTTTACTTTAAAGATCCATAATTGCATTGATGTGTGTTCCTTCTGTCCAAATGAATTATCACTCCATTGAACCTTAATAGAGGTGGCTTAATAAACTACTGTGACCAGAAAAGTTTATAATTGACTGCTAACTTGACAAGCCTTCCCACATTTAGGAAGGTCATAGTCTAGACAGCTACAGTCATTTCCAAGCCCTACCTTCGGCCCATGAAGGCCTGCTGGAACTTTTGCTCCACTGACATAACCTTGAGAAACTAGGATCATCTCCATGCTGTGATAGAGATCTATGTCTATAGACACAACCTCTCCTTTCCATGCCTATTTTTAGAGTAAGGCTCATAAGACATTCAGGAAATGCACAATTAGAAAAGGAAGTGGGTAAGACATGTACCGAGAGAACCCACAGAATGTTAGTTAAAAGATCTATAGGAAGGCCTCCAGAATATTGGCTTGGTTCTTTATGGAGAATTTATGGAGGAGGAAGATGAGAATTGTACAAGATGAGAAACTTTGGAGGAATTGCATTCTGTTCTGTCAGAAGGAGAATCCACAGAGATGAGATCTCTGATTTACTGAAGTATGTATATATACACACATAATCTCCCTAATCTTGTTAAGTCCTAGGAGAACTAGAATATTTGGAAATGACAAAATTCACTCAAGAGTAAGTTCTTAATTGCAATTATGTATATACTTGTATATGTGTGTGTTGTTTCCCCAGAGAGAACTCAAGTCTCAGTGGGATAGGTTCCATTTCATTTTTGCCTGGATGAGTTTCTGAATAGTGGCTATCTGTGCAATAAAACCAACACTTTGGACTAATTGTGGGTAACTACCTTTAGAAGAAATGTAGTTTTATCATTAAAAATTTTTTTTTCACTTTTTTTGGAGGGGGGAGGGCAGGGCAATTGGGATTAAGTGATTTGCCCTAGGTCACATGCTAGTAAGTGTTAAGTGTCTGAGGTCAGATTTGAACTCAGGTCCTTCTGACTCCAGGGCTGGTGTTCTCTTCACTGCACCACCAAGCCACCTCTAGTTTTATCATTTTGTTGTATTCTACTGTGCTTTCTACAAGGTGCTGATTTAATAAATGGGTAGAACATTTGTGAGTAGCATCTGTTTACATATGTGGCCATATATATATATATATATATATATATATATATATATACATCTGATATCTATTTCCCGAATTATGTTTTTGTGCCACTTACATAATTGTAGAGGCAGCATGGAGTAGTGAAAAAAGAACCAGCTTTAGAGTCAGAAAGACCTAGACTTCAGTCCTGCTGCTGGCTGCATGATTTGGGGCAAGTCATTTAACCTCTCCTATTTTAAGTACCTCTCTAAGACTAGGCAGCTACAAAGAAGGTGCAGAACTGCTTTGGTAGAGAAAGTTCCTCCCCAGAAGCTCCTGATAACAATGAAATCACAAATTCAGGTACTATCCTATCTCTTGTGTAATTGTATATCTCCTGCAGCCTCAAGGCCACATGTGGGCTGCTAGATCCTCAAGTGTGGCTCTCTGGGTCCTCAAGTGAAGCCCTTTGCCTGAATCCAAACTTCACAGAACAAACCCCCTTAATAAAAGATTCATTCTATAAAACTTGAACTCAGTCAAAAGGCTGCACCCAAGGGTTTAGATGTGGCCTCAAGGCTGTTAGTTCCCTATCCCTGATCTAGAGCCATTAGATCTAGATACATAGAGAGTTCTTAAATCAGTTTGTTCTCAGACAGGTTAGCATCCTTTTACTTCTCTACCCCGCCCCCCCCCACCCCACTTCTTGTTCATGCTGTTATTCTACTTAATCTTTTTTGTTTAGAAGTAGAGGTGAGCTTCAGTGTTGGCAGTATTAAAATGTTACAGATTTGCAATGAGTGAAGTTCAAATTAGTGAGTTTTCACTGTATTTACAGTAGATGTGTTGGCATTGGAGGTCATTCTGCAGGATGTACTTCAGTTTGAAACTTTAGTTTCTAAATTAGTTCCCTCCTTTAACTGATTTGTATGTTTGAAACTACATTTTTAATTTGTTTAGAACATAAGGCATCTATTTTAATTTGCACTCCGAACCATTCTGGACATTGGCTACCAGCTACTCGATGCTACCTTGCAGCGAAAACATGCATTTACAGACCCTCGTATTATTTAGTATAATTTTGGAACCAAGTAACATATTATAATGATATTGGACTTATATGAATTGGGTGACATCGAGGAATGTATATTTGCAAAAAACCCAATATTTTATTGTTTATAATTTTGTACAGTATGATAAATTTTGAAACACTCCCCAATATGCATTGCAGGCTGGTTAGTGCACGTTTGACAGTAATAAGTGGTTTGACGCCTGCC
>CM053598.1:134414198-134468386 GCA_028646575.1 Pseudocheirus occidentalis | reverse complement strand
AGTTTAATAGTATCTTGGTTTCTCATAAAGTCATTAGCTTCCACTTGCTCCACTCTAATTCTGAAGGAATTATTCTCTTAAGAATGCTTTTGAGATTTTTTTTTCCATCTGGGAAATTCGACTTTTTAAGGCATTCTTCTCCTCATTGGCTTTCTGGGCCTCTTTTGCCATTTGAGTTCATCTATTTTTTAAAGCATTGTTTTCTTCAGTCAGGTTGTTGATTCTCTTTTCATAATTTTCTCCCATCATTCTCATTTCTCTTCCCAATTTTTCCTCCACTTCTCTTATTTGTTTTTCAAAGTCCTCTTTAAATTGATCAATAGCTTGTAGGCAATCTTCATGCTTCTTGGAAGCATTTGGTGTGGGAGTTCTGACTGTGTTGTCTTCCTTCCCTTCCATGCGTTGATCCTTTTTGTATGCAAAAAAGGATTCTAGAGTTTTGTTGCTGTTCTTGTTTTGTTTCCTTTTCCTCATGTTGGCCAGTCTATTAATTGCTTCTTTTTTTTTTTTTTTAGCTCTGTGGAACTCAGCTTCCAGGGGAGAAAGCTCTGTCCCAAATCTCTGGGGTTTTCACAGCTGCCTGAGCTATTAGGGGAGTGCTGCAGCCCCCATTAGCTTTGGCTTGCTGAAACGTACCCTAGGCCCACCAGCCAAGACCACGATCTGGATCCAGGCCACTCAACACAAGAGCCCTTGGCCCTGATCAATCGTCTCGGCCTCCCTGCAATTGGCAGGCCAGGAACTCTGAAGCATCCCAGTGGAGGCAGTTGCTGGTTGCAGCAGATCTTGCCGCTTCCTGCTGCTTCCTTGTCCTGGGAGCAGTTTGGCCAGACTGCTTTTCCTCCCCCAAATTTAGCTTGAAAGCTTGAATTCCACTGACCTTTCTCTAAGCGTTATTTTTCCTGGCTTGATAAATGTGGAGACTGCTCCAGGTGCTGCAGATCTGCTCTCTGGTAGACTCAAGCTGCGGCTCCTCCCAACCACTCTGAGGTCTGGCCGCAGTTTTGGTTTTGGGCTGGGCTGGCCTGGCTTTGGCTCCTAGCCTGCCACGATGAGCCCCTCCTCCCGAGCTGCCTTCAGCGAGAGATGTGTTTTCTGTATTTTTGTGAGTTTGGGAGCCCTAAAATTTGTTGAGAGTTGTATTTTATGGATATTTAGGGTGGCTGTGTGGGAGCTGCGGAACTTTGCTGCTTCTATGCCACCATCTTGGCTCTGCCCCCCCATTTGTGGTTTTCTTGGCAAATATTCCTGAGTGGTTTGCCATTACCTTCTCCACCTCATTTTACTGAGGCCATCAGGGTTAAGTAACTTGCCTGGAGTTCACACAGCTAATAAATACCTGAGGCCAGATCTGAACTTAGGTCTTCCTGACTTCAGGCCTAGTGTTCTATCCACTGTGCTACCTAACTACTCCTAATAGATCATGGCAGTTTTATTTATGATTTCTTGAAATATAGTGTTTAAGTTTTTTGTTTGGTCATAGTTTTCAGGGAGTCTGATGATTCTCAATTTATCATTCCTTGACATGTTTTCCATATCAGTTGTTTTTAACATTAGAAACCTAACAATATCTTCTACTTAAAAAAAAATCTTTTGATTTCCTTCTAATACAAATTACTGCCTCCTACAGTCATTAACTTTTGTTTGTTCCACTCTAATTTTAAGAAAATCAGCTATTTGGGTAAGAGTTTCAATTTTCTGTTCTAAGCTACTTATACCCTTTCTTTCCTCAGGAACTTTTATTTACATGTAATTTTATTTTTAATCTCTTGCTTAATTTCTTCCTTATTGTTTTACTGTCCTCATGGTCACATTATTTCCCCTCTTTCCTCTGATTGTATCATTGTGGGAACACTCTCTTCGTATGAATTTATCTCTTGGGTGTCTCTTGGTCCACAGTATTTCTTCACTGCTTGGTTTCTTCTGTTTATTCATACCTCCAGATTCAGTTCTTGGTTATGAGAATTTGGGCAATGGACACGCTCTGCCCCCTGTAATACTCTTGGATGGTGTGGTTAGGCCCTGTTTGGTTCTGACTTTGATTTCCTGGGCTCCTACCTCTAGCTCCAGCTCTTCATTATGCCTGTAATCACAGCAGGTGATTACCAGGTTTCAGGTTTCAGGTCCCCAACCCCCAGATTATATGGGGTAAGAAAACTAGAGTCTTTAGGACCCTCTAGGATATCGATGGTCATAGCATGTGGCAACCTCTATCTGAGTGTTGCCAGCTTTTGTTTCCCTTGCAGCTTCCCTTCCAGAATGCTGCCAGTTCCCAATCCCCATGCGGGTTCCCTATCAGAGCAATGTAGGAATCAGGACCCTTGAAGCATACCCAGCCAAAGCACTGGCAAGCTTTGGGCCTATCTACCTATGCTGCTGCCAAGAATGCCTACAGGCTTCTAGATGTTTGTTTTTGTGTAGCTCTACACTGGATGAAGGCACTTACTGATTCTCCCTCCAACAAACACACCTTTGAATTTGTTGATCATCATTCAATGTGCACCCTTTCTAAAGCTTTGCTGGCTTATATGTCGGATTCCTCTACAACCTTTCATATTACCATTGTAACTGGAAACTCTAAAACAGGTGATTTTGATACTTCAATGTCTCTTGTTGATATGTACCATAAAGCGTTTTCCCTAATTAGGTATTTCATATCCTAGAGGAAATTGTGATGAAAGAGGATAAAAGGAAAGAAAAATAATCATCCAGGAATTCCTTATTAAAGTAACTTAAAGTCTCTTATTGTTATGTATGTTATTCTCTACAGATTTATTTCATTAAATAACTTTCAATTGCATTCCAGATAAGATCTGGAAGCACAGATAACTCTCATTTATATAACAAGCCTATTTTAAGCTAGCTTAGGCAATTTTTTAGTGCAATGATTAGTACTCCTTATATTACAGATCAGGAAACTGAGGCACAGAGAAATTAGCTGTTTACCCTTGGTCACATCAAAGCTTACATTCAAATCTAGGTCTCCTAACTCCTAGGCCAGGGATTTTTCTACTATACCCATAAACATATTACTGTAAAGCTAAAAACACTAAGCACCCAACTGATCTAATAGTTCACCTCAAATCTTGTTTTTAAAATAAACAAATGGGTAAATTTTAAGGAAGAAATCTTTCCCACAGTGAAAGTTATAATCTACCAGTTATGACTAAAATTGTTTCACTAACTGGTGACTCATTTCTCACAAAACAGCTGCAATGTAGATTTTATCATCTCTAACATTCATCCTATAGTCGTTTCCATAAATCAAAGCATGAACTGACCTTCAATACTTTTTTAATGCTGTTAATTGTTGATGTCAGCAATGACCTCACTTTCTGATCATCATTCAGGTAGTCAGCGTGTCGGACACACATAAATAAAATGTAGGCTGGTAGCCCAGGGATTAAATTGACAGCCACCCCACGTGGTTTCAAGTCTATAAGAAAAACAATAAAAAAATTTCACATAATGCTCAAAACCACACAACGAAAGCTTTGTGGGTGGCCTACATAGTTAGTCATCACATAAACACAAGTATTTTTTAGGGCAAAAAATATCAGTAGAAAGGATCTTTTAAGGTATGAAGTTTCAATTTCCAAAATAATGCTATTATGAATCATGTCAGCCTATAATACAAGTTTCCTATCGATGGTGAATACTTTGCTGGAATACCAGGAACTTAAAAGGAAGACTCAATGAAAAGTTAATATAGAGTTGGGGCTGAAGGTATCATACTGAAACATGTTCTCTATTCTTTCATTTCATAAGCTCACGGCTCTATGCAGGACCCTTCATTCTTGTTCTAAGGCTCTCATATTCTTCATAGCCCCATGCTCAACATCCTTAGAGACTCTCCTATTCCCCACCCATCTTTCACTTCTGTGAAAACATTTCTCCCACTAACACCTTGTTTCTCCATTGTTTTCATGCCATTGTGGAGTTTTCTTTCTTATAACATTACTCTAACCACACGTTGTAGTAAAAAAAAAAAATGAACCAATGCCGCTGATAAGCAGAAAAAAAAGGAAATCTTGTGTCTAATCCTAATTGTCATGTAATAATATCAACATGTAGGAGTTTGGACCTAAGGAGGACATTTTCAAAAACTTTCTGTTAGCCATTCCTCGGAGCTAGGTAGCTCTGTCAAAGGCGCAGGAACACTAATCCACGCTGACCGAGTGAGCTGCTGTTTCATGAAAAGTGTACTTGCCCAGGATGAGATTCTTGACAAGTTTTTGTTCGTCATCCTTCTTATATTCCAACATTCCCTGGAAATCCTTCTCTTTCCTGGGTATGTTCACAGGACGGATAGGCTCGTCAATGATCTGCCCAGGAGATGTGTTCTCCATCTGCCCCACTGCAGGATTAAAAAAAAGAACATACATATATATATATATATATATATATATATATATATATATATATATATAAATGTAGAAACATGAAACAGATATAAAAGACATCTATATTCAACAACTCAAAACAGTACATATTTTGTTTTTTTCTCATAAAACCAGAGAATCGTATCAAGTCATTAAAAAAAATAGTGACTTCTAGAAACCAAATTAATTCTAAATGTCTTCTTTTATAAAAGCTAATAACAGGGCTATCTATAAGATACAGATACTTAACCTGAGGTCCATGAACTTGTATTTTAAAAAATATTTTATTTTTCCCCAATTACAGAAGATGAGAACAAAAAAAAAGAATAAAAGTGAAAATAGTTTGCTTCAGTATGAAGTTGTTTTTTTAAAAATATTTTGATAGTTACACTTCAATAAAATTGGTTTTCTTTGCAATCCTATATGTTTCATTTTATGCATTTAAAAGCATTATTCTGAGTCTGTAGGCCTTACCAGACTACAAAAGGCATCCATAACACAATGGAGTTTTTTTGTTTTGTTTTGTTTTTCAGAATAACACTTTATTAACATTAAATTCCAACTGGCCACCTGAAGAGTATAAATATTCCAAATTTAAGGATAGACAGAAATCAGTTTGCTGGGTGGCCAGTTACTAACTATGAAGTAGTTTGTGGGGAAAGACTCAGGCAGGCATGGAAAGTATTCATTGGAGACCTGTAGTAAAGGGCTGATGCCACCTTCTAGCATTGGTTCTTAGCTTCCAAAACAGAACAAAAACACTACCTTCAGGCTTCACATGAAATCAGAGAAAACACTTGCAAGATATAAATGTGCTAAAGGCTAATATTTGCATATTTTTTTTAGCTTACATGACTGCAGTAACATTTGCCCATAACACAATGTTAAGAATCCCTCTTGTAAAAGGAAAACCCATTGAGTCCTTTCTGAGTTATTCCTGATTTTTATTCAAATACTGGACACAAGACCCTTGAAAGAATTTATAATATACCTGAAGATAAGTGAAGAGGAAAATACAGCTACATTTTAGAGGGGAAAATGCTTGGTACTAAGACTAAAAAATAAATTCCTATTTTCTACCACGTACTTTTACTAAAAGAAATCACCATTTACTTCAGTTTGAAGAGGAAATAGATTGGGCATTGTAAGTTAAGGACTATATATAATCAAAAGAAAACCATTAAAAATGATTCTTTTTGATGACACAGGAATATACCATCACTGATTTCGAGACAGATGAGAACTTTAAGTCTACCTATTTTGATTCATTCATTTTATAGATAAGGAAACCCAGAACTAGAGAGATTAAGTGACTTTCTCAGGGTCACAAAAGGTAGTCAGCAGAGCCAAAACTTAAATTCAGGGCCCTTAACTCCAAATAGAGTACTTTTTCTACCACACCATGATGATGGGAACTTATGTTCTAAAAAGCAATTTCATTTTTATTTGATCAAATCTCTAATAACATTTTTCTTTTATAAAAAATAATTCAGAAGACATTCTCTTTTCATATCTCAAGAATGACATTGTTACAAGCAGATAAAATATGGAAGAAGTTAGGTCAATAGTGTCATTGGTTTATGTAGCTCCCTCAGATAAATGAAATAACATAATTATTAATTATCTTTGGGAAAGTAGAGGGTTTCAAGGAGAGTTAAAGAAGTATAACATTCCACCTGTGTTTAGGGAAGTCTAAAGCAATCCTTCTTCCTGATAATGAACCATTTGTGGACAAACTATTCCCTCATAAAATTGTCCGTTTCTCATTAATCCCATTGGTAGGGTCCTATTTCAAAGGTAGGGTCCTAAGTGGTTAGGAAGGAAAAAGGAACTATTTGTACAAAGATGTTTATGGCTTTGTTTTATATAATACCCAAAACCCGGAAATAACCTAACTAATCAATGTTTGGAAAATATATAAACAGTCTATAGTACAGCAATACAATGGAGTACCATGTCAGCCTGTAAAATGACAAATACAAACAGTTATATCCTAAGCACCTAGCACTCTGCATAAATGCTATCTGGAGTAAATAGCATACAGAACAATGGAAAGGTATGTTTATTTGAAAAATGTAAAAGGAAAAGCAGGACCAGGCATACACTATACACAGACTATATGTGAAAAAAAAATCTATGTACATATGTGTACTCATAAAGATCAGAAGGAATTGAAGTCTCTGACAGTGATAGCTGTATATTTAAGTACATTTATGTCATAAAACTAATGAAAGAAAATATAGAGGATAAACCCACAAAGATGACCAGTATTTCTGTATATTATCAACAAAATACAGCAGGAAGACATAGAAAGAGAAATTCTATTTAAAATAACTAGAGAAAAATATAAAGTGGAAAAATATTCCACTCCCTCATTTCTCTAATTAACACTTACATAACCTTTTCCACTTCTCTGTCTTTGCCCCTACCACTCCCACACACTTCAAGCAATGAAAGGGTGAACCTGAGGTTGAACTGAAACTGCTGTCATGCAGGAGAACTCCTTATAATGGAAAGACACTAAAAGAAATCATTATATAGTAAAAAAAAAATCGAATTAGAAGTTAGAAGACCTAGATTTTATACAAGCATGGCCACTAGTAATCTGCGTAGTCTTGGACAAGTAACTTTAATTCATATTCCTCATCTGGTTTGATTAGGTGTTTGCTAACATCTATTCCAGCTCTAAAATGCTGTGATTTTCTTTACATTATGCTAGAGAGAATATTTTTAAAAATTATAAACCCATTTCCAGATTTAAAAGTGAAATTAAAATTTGAAACATCTACAACTATGTTCTGTTATTATTATTTTTTTTAATTAAAGGTGCAGCAGAAAGAGGCCTTGGAATCAAAAATCCTCCCTGCTGCTTACTACCTGTGTGACGTTGGACAAGTTGCTGACTAGGTCTCAATATCTTTAACTTTATCTTTAATATGAAGAGAACTGGACATTCCTTCACTGAAAGATGTCCCATTAGCATTTCATTTTTTTGCCAGTGCAAAGAGCAGCTATAAATATTTTTGTACAGAAAGGTCTTTTTTCTTTTTCTTTGATAGGGTATAGGCCTAGAAGTAGTCTAACTGGATTGAACAGCACACACTGCTAAGAAACTGTGTAAAATTCCAAATTGCTTTCCAGCATGTGAAATACCGCCTGCACTTTCAGGTGAGGTCACTGTATTATTAATTGTACTCAATTGTTTTACTTTGCTGAAAGAAACTTCTCATGAAGACAGACAAATCTGTAAATGTTTATAATGCAAGGCCAAAATACATCAGTAAAACTGTAATGGTGGGATAGGAAAAGAAAAATGAAATTTTTTTTCTTGTTAAAAATCTTTGTAAGATCTATGCAAATGAGAGCAGAAGTTCTATCTCCTATGTTGCAATCACAGTTAATAAAGGATGTGGCACATGAGATTGATGAAGCAAGTACAAAAATAAGCTAATGTGTTGCTCCCACCACTAAACATATTTCTGCAATGCATTTGCAGAAAAGTAGGTTTTGTTTTGAAGCCAAGGTTATTAGATCAAAAAAAAAGTTTAAAAAAATTTTAACTCTAAAAACCATTGATAGAATCACTGCAAGACTCTCTTTTCTCCCTGTCCTCCGTGAACAGATAATTGGGGGCAAAAAAGAAAGGGAGTTGTATTAGATAATCTCCAAGACCCCTTCGAGCTTTGAATCTGTATATGACCAAATCCACATAAGTTTACTGGGGCTAAATACCATATAGTATTCTTTAATATTTTAATTTTAAATAGTATCCATTTTAGATAACTGATTTTTAAATGAACTAAAAAATGGAAAATTCTGATAACTACAAGGTTCTGGAATCTAAAAGATTCCAATGAAAATCTAAAAATCCTTTATTTTTCAGAATTTTCTAAATTTCCTTTTTTTCTTTTATAGCAAAAATAAAGAGGTGGTAGAGACAATTTGTTTTGTTGCCATATTTTATCTACTCTCTGCTTTTCTAAAAAAGCAACTCATGGATACATGTCCAAATCTCATTAAATAATGGTCAAAATAATGACACATTTAAACCATGCTTTAACGTTTGAAAAACATATGTCTCACAGTAGCTCTGTGAAGGAGGTAGCACAAACATGACCTGTTTTATCATTATAAAAAACTGAGGCTCAGAAAGACTGTGAAAAACAGTTACTCAGCTGGTAAATGTCAAAGCGGGATTAGAACCCAAGTTCTATGATTCCTAAAAGTGCAGCCCTCTTGGAAGTTTGCCACAGGTTCTCACCAAAGACAACTTCCAATAACAAATCTCTGCATCCCTTAATAGCAGTTACTAATGCCTCATTTTACTTCTAATCCATGCACTGCCAATTTGAGTGCTATATGTATACCTATGGACAGAACTGGAAACCAGATTGACGACTCATACTTAGCAATATCTTAAAATGATTAGCATCTCATAAGATTAAGAAATCCTACTCTCACCTAGTAGGCAGGCTTTTGGAGGCTATTATGGACTTTTTTAGTTTTATGGATTTCTACAGGTATGTCTAAGTATATCATTAGGGGTCACTAAAAGTCTAACTTGATTTGTCACAACCAGAGAGTCTGTGTCCTTTTGGTTTAGTTAATTTTCTTAATAATTTCATATGAATTTTGGCAACAGCTGAGTGTTACTTGTAGCTTTTAAGTTACCCGACAGCAAAATAAATAAACAAATAAATAAATTAAATTAAATTTTTTTTTAAAAATATGACTAAAACCCTAGTTTTTAAGGTTTAACAATGCAACCCGATACCAGTCAGGAAAACTGGATTCAAGGCCAGGTTTCAGCCTAGCTATGTGACCTTGGGAAACTCATTTTTGCTCTACAAGCCTAGTTTTCTCATCTGTAAAAGAGACACAATACATATATTACCTAACTCAAAGGGCTGTTGTGAGAGAAAAGTACTTTGTAAATCTTAAAGTACTGTGTAAATGTGAGACTATCTTAATGCTTACTATAACTTGTTTAGAGGTCTTGTGTTTTTGAAGAATGATGTACATTGTGGAAAACATACTATTTCCACAAGATTACACAAAGAATAATTACATCATGGAGATTTTGATGTGTTAGGGATACATAAACACACAAGTAATTTTTGTTTTTGTTTTTTGGGTTTGGTTTTTGTTTTTGGGGATTTTTTTGCTTTTTGGAGGGGGGAAGGCAGGGCAATTGGGGTTAAGTGACTTGCCCAAGGTCACATAGCTAGTAAGTGTTAAATGTCTGACCTCAGGTCTTCATGACTCCGGGGCTGATACTCTATTCACTCCACCACCTAGCCACCCCAGTAATTTTTAAAATATCCCAAATGATGGTAAGACTTTTTTTTTGAAGGCAAAAACAATTTTTGCAAATAGCCAAAAGTAATCCAGAACTACAGCTAATGAATAAGGTAGATGACAGGACACATTTCATATTTGTTTTTGTTTGTTTGTTTGTTTTTTGGATGGTAGAAAGGCAGGGCAATTGGGGTTAAGTGACTTGCGCAAGGTCACATGGCTAGTGTTAAGTGTCTGAGGCCACATTTGAACTCAGGCACTCTATTCACTATACCACCTAGCCACCCCTTATGTTTGTTTCTAGAAGAAAAGAAAAACAACTCAATTAACGTAGCTGCTTTTCTTGAGTGACCTGAAAGCACTCCAAGAGATCCCAATGCAAGTTTTAATTGTTAGAAGCCATGGATAGCTACCCAACATAACAATTCTGAAGGCCAGCAGTCACTTGGGTCATATAAACCATCTGACTCATCACTTCTAGTTTCCCTTCATGGGTCTGGACTTGTAGTCAAGAGTACAAAGTTTAAATTCCAGCTCTTACGTTTCCAAGTTTTGTGAGTGTCATTTAATTCTGTGCATTAATTTCCATATTGTGCTATCAATCTCACAGTGTTTTATAAACATTAATACATTACACAAGGGGCGGCTAGGTGGCGCAGTGAATAGAGCACCGGCCCTGGAGTCAGGAGGACCTGAGTTCAAATCTGGCCTCAGACACTTAAACACAAAAACTAGCCGTGTGACCTTGGGCAAGTCACTTAACCCCAAATGCCCTCCAAAAAGCAAAAAAAAAAAAATACATTACACAAATATGAGTTATTTTTAGTAATATTATTATTTGGGCAAGTGCTTGTTGTTATGGGGTTATTCAGTCATGTTCAACTATCTGTGACTCCATTTAGGGTTTTCTTGATAGAGATGCTGGAGTGGTTTGCCATTTCCTTTCTCCAAATCATTTTACAGATGAACTGAGATAAACAGAGTGAAGTGACTTTCCCTAGGTCACACTGCTAGTATGTGTGTGAGGCCATATTTGGACTCATGAAGATGAGACTTCCTGATTCCAAGTCCAGTGCTTTATCCACTGTGCCACCTAGCTACCCCAGCAACTAATTAGTTCCCTCTGTAAATTACAATACAGGACAAGATGTTAACTTTTCATGGAGCAGTTCATACTCATTCATCTTCCTCCTGCATGAGATTTTGTTGCTATATTAAGTACATGAAATTCTGTATCTTTACAATAAGCTGCAGGGGGAAAAACAACCCAGACATGAGCAATATTCACAAAAGCAAGTAATTTGCTTTGTAGCAAATATTCATAAAAGCTGTATGTACCTTCCAGTTCTCCAATTTTTTTAGCAAATACTTTCAGCTGTTTCTTCAATTTCCGGACAGTCTTGTCCTGTTTTTCAAGTTGTTCCATCAAATCCTAATGATCAAAATGAAAGACAAGGGATGAGAAACAGAATAAACTCCATTCATATGCATGAACTGAGAAGACAGAAAGTCATGGAAATAGCAATTATTAGTTATACAAAAAAAAGGAGGGGAGGCTCTGGAAAGGTTGGATGGTGGTGCTCCCCACCTGGCTAACACTGGCAAGCCTGTAAAATTCTTAGACAATAAAAGCCAAATTTCATAAACACTCTGGGCATTCAAACATTAGGCAGCATGATGGAAACAAGGCCTGAAATGCTAGTATTTTAAGTAGGTCCCATGCAGATGGAACAGTAGTGGCATGATAACAAAAAGATGTCCTGTCATCACATTTGAACATGTTCTACAGGGAAGTAAGAGTGAAAATAAATTTCTCTGGAAGTACAAATAAGAGTCTAAGGGGAAGTTTTAAAGGAAGATTGAGCTTCTTAGATGCATTTTCTTTTCACTCAACACATGAAAAAAGGTAGGAACCGCCCTCAGAAAATGTCAGGAATTATTTGAGAGCTAAAACTTAGGAGAAAAAAAAGAAACACGATAAAAAAAAAGTTGAAGAATTCTTGTGATTGAGTTCAGAAGTGTTCAAAGTGGCAAAGTGTAGGTTAAAGAAAGGGTATCACAGCCACATGGGCAGGGTGACCCTGAGGAAATCTGTTACTTTAAGTGGCAGAGAACGTGCTGACCCATACTGGTAAAGGGAGTTTCCTATGTCTGTAAAATCACCAATTCAGCATTCACTGTAATGTGAACTCATTTTGCAATAAGTAAAACAGATGTAACATAATGTTTCATATGTAGCCCACCTTTTGAAACTCCTCCAAAATGTAGGCAGTACTAATTGTGGGCTTAAGATAAGCCCCTTTTCTAGGTATTGCTAAGCTGTACCAAAGGACAAACTACCAAGAGTGTTTTTATTTTAAGACCTTGACCTTAAAGGAACTCATGATAAGAAAAAAAGCCAAGCAAGTGAGAAACAGAAAAGCAAGCAAGAAGGACAAAAAACTATGCCCTGGAAAACAAGTGGGAACTGGAGCAGCATCCAAGCTGGGCTTTCTATACTGAATATTGCCACTGTGGGTTAAGCTGAGAGCCATCAGGTATTAGCACTTCTCCAAGAAAGGCAAACACTAAGGAGCCAGGGATAGAAATCTCAGAGCTGGCCAGTGGCCATCCCAGATGCAGGAAGAGAGCTGTCTGCTAGGCTGTCTTGCAGTGACTCCACCCCATCCTCAGCCCCATGCTTTTCCAGAGATGGGGAGATTTTCTCACACTATCCATTCTGCTCCCTGCTTGTTTCTGTCTTGTTTGGCTTTTTACTATCCACAAACCCCTTTCAAGGTCAGAATCCAAAAATAAGAAAAAAGTACTCTGGGTAGTTTACTTCCAGTAAAGTTAAAAACTCCATGGAACTTGGAGAACACATGTCAAACTCTTTATGAAGAATTCTAAAAGATGGACTACAGAGGTGGCTAGGTGGCTCAGTGAATAAAGCACTGGCCCTGGAGTCAGGAGGACCTGAGTTCAAATCCAGCCTCAGACTTTTGACACACTTATTAGCTGTGTGACTTTGGGCAAGTCACTTAACCCCAATTGCCCTCCAAAAAGAAAAAAAAAAGATGGACTGGGGCGGCTAGGTGGCACAGTCAATAGAGCACCGGCCTTGGAGTCAGAAGGACCTGAGTTCAAATCTGGCCTCAGAAACTTAACCCAAAAACTAGCCATGTGACCTCGGGCAAGTCACTTAACCCCAACTGCCCTCCAAAAAAAAAAAGAAAAAAAAAAAGATGGATTACACACAAGGAAAGAAAACCAGTGTCATATGCAAAAACAAAAATATTAAAAAATAATAAACAAAGACTCAAAGGCCTTGATTCTAATTATAACTAACTTACACATGGGAGTCAACAGAGACATTATTTCCCACTTAGTTACGAAGAAAATGAAAAGGAAGACCTTCAGGAAAAAAAAATACAAAAGAAGGGGAGTCAAAAATACAGAGTTATTAAGAAAGCTATAGAAAGAGTAGATTTTTGGCCAAAAGTGAATTTAGACATCAGATTTATTTCTCAAAATAAGGAGTTCAGATGTACATTTTGTATTGTCTTTTCTTTTTCAAGTCAAACTTTGTTTCCATCACATTGTAAAGACAAAGGTTAATAACAAAGCAAACACTAAAAATGACATATAACAGAGAGCTGTGATGCCACTTGCTAAGAGAAAGCTGTGGGGGGAAACAGGTTTGTGAGACTGTCTGAAGAGGATTTCCTTGGAAAGGGTGGGCAGCAAGCCTGCTGTTCTGTTAGCAATCCAGAAGTAGCAACAAGACAACAGAAAAACACCATCTGTGGGATTTACATACAATCATCCGTTTGTAAAGTGAAATCCGATATGATTGATAGTCCTTATGGTCATCTGCATTTAATTCCTCAAAATACTGAAAAAACAGGCACAAGTGATGTTTGCTTTTATCCTTGGGGGACTTTAATATCTAACCAATAGCAACTTAAAATTATTTTAAAACAAAAGTACTGAAACCTCACATTCTCAAAAGACAACATTTGTTATTTGCTATAAGCCCCTGGTCCTCTTAACAACTACAGTTATTCTGATTTGCAGTAGTAACATTCATCAAATGTACTAAATATATTAACTTACATTTACACACACACACACTCATATATATACATACACACACATACATGTACATGGGTGGGGAGTGGTAAACACTGAAGTATATAGATAAAAACAGGCTAGAGCCAAGATCATGTTTTCCAGGGGGTAGCAGGGACCAGTAAGTCTCCTGTCTTCCTTCTCCCAGCCAAGCAGCCACAGGCGTGGGCACAGCCATCGCCTACTGGGGATGGAAAGATAACTGTAATGGTGCCTCTTCTGGACCAGATTAGACAAGGTGGCAAGGAGCAGCGACAATGTTCTGCCTCACAGGTCTCTTCTAAGAAAGAGTTAAATAATTTGAGGACTATGCTCATCAAATTAGGAAGACAGACCCAGGTATACATGGAAGGAGCTGTTGCATGGCAAAAACAAGCTCAGGAACCACCAATGTCTCAGAACTGCTTTGGTGTAGAGAATAATAATTTTGAGCATTCTAATTTGTTTACATTCTGATCTATCTTATCTAAAAAGTTGCATAAAGAGAAGAAAACAGCAGACCTATACACCAAGCCCCACTGCCAAGAAGTAAAGCCTTAATAATTTAGATCTGTGATTTAAGCTCTGAAAGCAAGTAAGCTTTCCCTCTGAAAAAGTAGCTTGCTATTAATCAAAGAAATGTTTGAGCTACAAGTGAGGAAACAAAGATTATTTATAATATGATGATACTGTTTCCATAAGTCACACATTACTTCATTACTTTATGGTCATACGCTTTAAAAAGATACACATTTTACAAAGGTTGATGACACCGAAAAGGACAATTATTTTAAGCAAGAATTTAGGCTCCAATTTATTGCTCAGAACCAGATAAGGTGGGTTCACTTCACTGAAACATCATTTTAAAATATTTCTCAAGAGTGTGAGAAATTCATGAATATTAATATTTCTTAAAGAGATTTAATTGTAATTTTTCTTTAAAATGTAATATTTTTAAAAAAGATTTGCTCAGTTTAAATGGCCTTTTCGTGTATTATGGACTCCTCTGACAATCTGGTGAAGCCTATGGATTCCTTCTCACAACAATGCTATTAAATACATAAAATACATGGGATCACAAAAGAAACCAATTATTTTGAAATACACTTATCAAAATGTTAAAGAAAATAAATTCACAGATCCCATGTTAAGAACATCTGACTTAGTTGCTTATTCCATGGGCCATAATGGAGATTTCCACTCAGTAGCTGAATGAAAAATTGATATTATCAATTTCTTAGCTCAGCTTGGATTTTAATTCTCACTTCATCTTCTTGCTAGTGGTGTTGACAGGTGGCTACTCCATGGGCAAAGGGAATTAAAAGTCTGTCATACTATCTCTGTCATGTGACAGCAGTCATACAACATGATACAGAATCTCCTTTGATAGGATGACCAATAAAGTTCCCTCCAGCTCTAAATCTATTTTCCTCATTTGCCTTTCAGTTAGACAGAACAAGATAAGTTGAATGTATATAACAAATTAAGTCTATAGTGCCTTCTCAGGTGTGGCCAGTTTCCTGCTCTCAGAACCATATAATAGGAGGATCATAGCATGAGTATCATTGAGTTAAGAGACATATAGAACCACTGAACAAGCATTTTTTTCATTCCTAATGCTCCAATTGAGTAATATTTTACCATCGTATCTACTATATGACTTCTTTTTTTGTTTTTGCTTTTTGGAGGGCAGTTGGGGTTAAGTGACTTGCCCAAGGTCACACGGCTAGTTTTTTATGGTAAGTGTCTGAGGTCGGATTTGAACTCAGGTACTCCTGACTCCAGGGCCGGTGCTCTATTCCCTGCGCCACCTAGCCGCCCCTACTATATGACTTCTAAAGTGAAATAATAACAGTCTGTAATCACAAAACCTTCCCAGCAAGGTAAGGCATTGTCTAATCTGAAGAATTTAAGTAGCCCCAGAGGTATTAACATAGGGTACAGACCAAAGTGAGTAGAATTGCCCCCGCCCCGGTTCTTTACCAAATTCTCATTGGTCAGTCGGGTAATCTCATGCTGCAGGCTGGCTTCGATGCGGGCCTCAGGTGGTAACTGCAGGTTCTGAGCCAACAGCTGCTGCTGGCGATTGTTCTCCTCCTTCAGACTCTGGATCTCGCCGCGCAATGCCTCCGTTTCATTGTCATGGCTCTTTTTCTGGGACTGGAGTTGTGATTCCAAGAGTCTATGTAGTCAGGAAGGGGAAAGAAGTTTATTATACTTATTCATTTGCTGATTGTTTAGTTCACTTTGGGGATAATATTTAATTGTTGATTTGTGGAAGAGGAGGGGGAGGTGAGAACAGATGCTCTAAGTGACTCAGTGAGCCTTCTGACTAGATCAAGCTCGAGAAAGCTAGAACAGTGCCCAGAAAGGAGACCGATGCCTTGATAGGTATTATCAAACTGAAATAATGTGTTTTTCAATATTGCAAATACATTGGAGAAAAGTAAAAAAAATGTACACATTCTGGTCTTTTTAAAGGCATTAGCATATTAGAAGAAGAGGGCGAAGAACTGAAAAGTCAATGAAACAAACCGGCTTACAGCATCTGTACTAACAAAATAAGGACTTTGGGGGAAAAACAGTTTCTTTCAAACCCCAACGTTACTTCAATAGAGAAAAAAATCTGCAAACCCCCAAATATTACTTGGGGGGGTGGTCTAGATGAGTAAGTATGCTTTAAGTATTTCATAATGAGCATTCAAAATAAAGCCTGGGTTTGGAGTTCCATTTGACTTTTTTGTTTTCATATCACTTTTCTGCAACTAAATCATCTCTCATTTCCAAAGGATGGGAAGTCAAGAGCAGGGACCCATCAATCCCAAGAAACACAAATCAAAGCAGGTGCTTCTGAAACACGACCTCATTTTTAGATTTGTTCATCAGATGCAGTCAGAGCCACATACATCAGTCCCATTTCCTATCCCTTACTGGAGACAATGTAGAGTAGAAATATTTAAAATATCAGCGAAGGAGCTAATGGACAGTTGTACAGTCTTACATAGTTGAACAAATTGTCATCTTTGGTTAAACTACTACAGTAAGAACATTAGGACAGAAGAAAGGATAGTATATTACCTTTATTATTCCCACCCCATTATTATTACATCTCTATAGTTGTGGAAACTTAAGAAATAGGACTATGGTTAGGAATTTATTAACAAAATGAAAGAAAATATATTATTAGGTTAAAAGCATCCCCTATAGTCCCAGTAGTTATTAAGGATATTATAGTCTGATTAATAATAGCATATTAAAATATCTGATATTTTTGGAGACTATGAAAGTTGTATTTGAGAATTTTAAACCTATTTTGACTGCTTCATAATTAGAATAAAACAAAACAGCATTCGAGCAGCAGCATTAAGAAATATATATATGTAATTTCTTTTTATATATGTATATATGATATTTTTACAAATTTTCTCTTCCAAATATCAATATCAAGATAAAATTTGTATTCATTTTAAAAAGATGCTTTTTAAATGATGTTTTCTCTTCAAATCTACCTGGGCTCAGTGTGTCATATTTGAAGGGTTAATTCTGTGTGGTGAGCATTTTAGATTTTTGGTTTAGATTTTGGATTTCATGACTATAAGAAAACTGTCCTAATTCATAATTTGATCATTTATAGTTTCAAATATTCAAATATTAAGCAGCTGCCATGTGACCAGTAGTTAATAGGTTAAGTACTGTAGGCACAGACCTATCTTGCCAGCACCTTACTGTTTTCATTTTGAGTAAATCAGTCAGCAATGAGGTAATTTGGTCTCATTTCCAGGGATGGGAAATGACATCTATGTGCACAAGTATCTCAATCTCTTCTTTAGCAGCACCACATGACAAAGCTGTATGTATATGTCTGATACTTTGTCATACTTTGCCTATGAACATAGTTAGTGCATGAAAGAGCCAGCAGTTAAAGAGGCTACTGTTTGTTAGTGAGAAAACAGGAAATGATGAACATTCCATTGCAAGGCAACACACATAACCTGTTGGCTTGTTTTAACCCTTCATAAACCAGCCACAGCTCTTCATCCTCATTCAGCTCATGACAATCCATGGGGAATGATCTTCCAAACCAAATGAAAAATGGAAAACATAAAAGGGATACATGATGGTAATGAGATGATGGCATATGAAGGACAAGAATAGCAAATATTATTTAACACTCATGATTGGGATTAACATATTTTCTTGATCACAGATGACAAAGTTACTACACAGATAAGCTTGGTTATTTAAATTGCTTTTTCAAAGAAAAGACAAATCATATGCAAAACAGAGAAAATTAAATAATATGGAAAACACGGAAAATTATAAAGAAATTACATAAAAAGAGTTCTTTCTGCTTCTTTTTTTATGGAATAATTACAATATTAATAAGAAACAACAGAAATAAGAAAAAGCCAGACTCTGAAAACAAGAGAAATTACATGTGGCACACAATATTAGAGACATTAGTTGCAAAAGAACAAGGCCTTTAGCAGGGTTGGTAGCCTGTGACTGTAGCATGAATTCCTGGGATGAATGAACTTTTTCATTTCATTGGTAACTGTAATCATGAGGAATCACCTGAGTGTGTGCAGGAATGGGATAGGGAAAGTATGCAGTTTGTATATGCAAACATACACATAGATTAACTATAGATTTTAGTCACTACAATCCAGTTCTGAGATTCACATACTGTAGAAAGGTACAGTGGTACTTATGCAGAGCAGTGTCCTTCCGGGGTTTAGTATATGTACTTATCTATCTCCTGATACCCTGAACAACCTATCAGGAGTTCTAAAAGTGCTGTATTACAACATTCTGAAAGCATAAATTTGTAACATAGTTATAGCGCTTCCTGTCCTTTCAAGATGGTACATGATGTAACTGAGGGAACCTTGTAGTCTGTGGAAAGTTTCTGACATATGCCTAAGTTCATGGTCCTTGTATTTCAAGTTTTATGAGGTTGTGAAGGAAACCTGTCATTGGCCCCTTTTCTTATGATCTTATTAGCTACACAGAGACTGATGAAAGTAAGCAAGGTATTACATATGCACATGTGCATGCGCACACGCACACACCCCTCTGTGTAGGCTTCCAAAGGCTGGAAATGGGAGCAAGCAGAGTTTGGGGGTAAGATAAAATTGGAGTCAGGATTTTCTCAGCCTTGCTTAGACCAGTAGAAGGGAAAAAAAGGCCTTCACCTTGGCCATGATTGACTCCCTCGAAGCAGTCAGGTAAGGCCAGTGGTAAAATATGAGTCAAGAATAGATGTAGAACAAGGCCTTTACCCTTCCAGAAAACATGTTCTAAATTTTGATAATGACTTGAAGCTACATATAGCTTTAACTACTCCTCAAAAATCTTTAAAAATAACAAATATCAAACAAGAGAAATGTAACAACCAACAACCACTAGTGTGATTTCAAATACAAACGCTATTTCAGAATCTACACTTCCCTTCAGGCAAAGATGCTCCCAAGAGTTCTGTGTCAGTAATTATGTGGATGTGTATCCTCAGCACCTCACACAATGCCCACTGCGTAGTAGGTGCTCAATAAATGCCTGCTGATTGACTGATGCTACATGTTTTAGATGAACTTTTAAATGGGAATAACTTGGAAAGGTTGAATCTAGTCTAAAACAAATAAATCACGAATAGACAAAAAGTTATCTGCTTTATAAAAAATGTTAGTGATTCAACAAGCCAAAATAAATAAAAGAACCAAACCAACCTGTTAGTTTCCTTCAGTCCAATGTATGCCTGCGCGATTTCTCCTTTGTCTTTCATTTTCTGTACATCTTCTAAGAGGATTGTGGAGTCTGTCATTGTATTCTGAAGCAGAGAAAGGTATGTCCATCATGAAAAATAAATAGTTTGGGGTTCTCATGTAAGGGAATCTTTTATTTAAAGGACTACACTGAGGGACTGGCTCCTAATCTGCAACCTCCAAAATCCCTGCTGCCAATCTCTCTGGTGTCAGTACTCTACCTTAGACTTGAGGCTAGGGGTTTTCACATTTTGTATGTCATGGACCCCTATGGCAGTGGAGTACAGCCTATGGACCCCTTCTCACAATAACATTCGCAAATATATGAAGTTAAAATACATAGGATTACAAAGAAAAACAATTATATTAAAATAATTATTAAACTTTTAAAAACAAATTTATGGACGCCAGGCTAAAATCCCTTGCTTCACAACCAATCCAGTACCTAGACAAGGAACATATTTATATCTATATTCTATCTATCTATCTATTTATATACATACATACATACATACATACATACACACACACACACACACATATATATATATATATATATATATATATATCTGACAGACACCCAAAGCTGAGATATATGGATCTATTTGTATCATACAGCTCAATAGCAAGTCAGTCTTGCTACTGGTTCTACTCTGACCCTATACTCTTGTCTAGTAACTAGATTCTTGCATTGCTCTTGTGACTAAGCCTCTGTCTCATGTACCATTCCTGTAACTTTATCCCTACCTTGGCACCCTGGTTGGACTCACACTTCCTCTGGGGCTGTGGTCCTGTCTTTTCCTTATCATCTTCTGCAAAACTAGAGACCTGTTCCTAAACACCACCACCTGTTGCCAGACCCCTCTGATTCCAAAGCCTTGTTGCTTGTCTCCATCAGACTTCTTCTATCTCCTTTTTGTCATTCACTTTCTATCACAGGGTCAGCTACTATCTGTCTACCTCAGGACATCCCTAATGCCAATCTGTCTGCCTAGGTATTTGCCTGTTACCTACTGCCAAACTCCGTTGGTATTACACCCACCTGTCTAGACTTTGTCCCATTATCCATGACTAACACTTTATTGGATTACCTGCCTTGTTTGGCCTCTACCACTGCTATTCCAGCCCAATAATGATAGTGAAACAGAAGTCCCAAACATCTAAAATATATCAGAGCAGTCACTATCCCTATATGGAGAATCACTGGCTTGCCTCTACGGAATATATGAGTACTTTAAATCAAGAGCATACTGAAAAGTGACCTGGAATAAACAGGAATTACTTAGAGGTCCATAACAACTCCACTTGTGGGTGGAACAGGCTCTGTTATTGTTTATTTTTCTTCCTATTATTCCAACCAATTGTTCCAACCACTTGGAATGAATTTTTTAAAATCTACAGAATTATTGGATCTTAAATGAAAGCATGTTACCCAGTTTATATCCTTCTAGAAGCTCCTATTTGGCAGACTGTGATATCAAAGTTGGCCGACATTTTATACTTTTAAAAAGCAGAAAACAACAGGAAAAGTTGCGCTAAGTAGAACCCAACTAATATTTGAATAACCATGACTTCATTAGGAAGAGCTTCTGTAGTGATAACCACTAGGCTGAGGAGAACAGCAATGTTAGTTATGGAGAAAGACTTTAGCTTAGTTTCTGCTAACCAATGCAAAGTTGGTGGAACTGAAAGGTTAGAAGAGCATACATTTTTTCATAAAGCATTACCTTAGATTATGAATCTATACCCAGCCCTGTGGGTTCCCTACTAGCATTCAATTTACTGAAACATTTATTGACTACCATGTGCAATGCACTAATGTTTGATAGAAAAATGTCCATAGTGCTGTGGTAAATAATCTATGCCCTAAACTGGAGTCCCCTGTTACCCATAGTTCTCCATAAATTCCCATTATGAAATGTGAGTTGATCAGAAAATAGTTTATGATTTATGAAGACCTTCTTTTTTGATAAATTTAATTGGAAATCATCTATTTCATATGTAAAAAGTATTTGTAAACTGAAATGAGGATTAAAGAGAGAGAATTAAATTTTTTATAAACCCTTTATGATGATTACCTTGTCCTCCTGGAAATCACAAATTGGCAAGCATAAAAGAAGAAAATAAACTCTTACTTCTACAAATAAATACCATCTTGACTCTCAGAACACAAAAGGAACAGCAAAATGACCATGATCACATTTCTCCTAGGGACCTAATGAAGCTGTACAGAATACAACCTGTAGTAGATATGTGCTTATTTTTATACCCTTGCAATCTAAGTCTGAGAAGTAAGTTGTTGGGGTTTTTTTAACCTGAGTGTAATCTCTTTATCTTTGGGATTTTTTTTTTCAAAAGTGTATAGTCAGAATTTAGAGTTTTGGAACAGGTTATTTTCTGGACCAAAGCTGATCACTGGTGCCATGTACCATTTACAAGAAAGGATATTATGTATTTTTATAGGTATCACAAACACATGATAGAATATTATCTCTATCAAAATCCCTAGCAATAATGACTAAGCATACAAGTCATTCTGGATTTTAAGTAAGATCTCCTAGGGTCAGGAACTATGCTTATTTTATTTTATATGATGCTTCAGTAAAATATGCAAAAAGGCTTCTTAAATGCTTTGAACAATCATTCTTCTGCCATAGTTTCTAGTTAGCAGTACTAGGTTAATATGCTTGTTAAGGTATATACACCAGTTCATTTTCTTTTCTCTTCTTTTTTTTCATTCAACACACATTTATCAAGCACTTCCTGTGGACACCATAGTTCTTGCCTTCAGGGAGCTTACAATCACTTCCTATATAGACTTATGCAATACACTGCTAATTGGACTTCCTGTTTCAATACTGATGCATTTTCAAATATTACCTTTAAAAGCAAAACACTAAAAAGGCTCATGGAGAATTCCATTACCATGTCCAAGTGGCAGATTTTAAAATTCATTTTTAATACCTCCCACAGAAGGTTATGAGTCATTCTACTGATGTCAACATTTTTAACATGAAAATTTCCTTAAGTAAGAATGCTGCAGAAGGTTTTACTTTAAAAAGACTTTTCTTATAAGTGTGCTCTATGAAACTTTCCATAGGATTTAAGATTTCACATGTTCTCTGACCAGCTTAAAACAAAAATGTTGTCTTTTTTTCCCCCCCATCTGCTCTGTTTTGGCTGCAGAAGAGCTAGCCAAGAACAAATCTATTCAGATACATCTTCCAAGAGATAGGAAGTGCAGGAACTGGCATGACAGTTTCTTTTTCTTTGTAATTCCGTGGACAAGTTGACCTGGGATCATTTACGTGAATACTAACACTTACCTTAGGTTGAATAGCCTCTTTCTGGCTCACCAGCTGAGACCTCAGGATGAGGACTTCCTCTTTTCTAACATCTAGCTCTTCACTGACTGAAGTCAGTTGCTCCATGAGGACTCTGTAGGCAGGAGCACCTGGAGCAGTCACTTCTGGAGCACCCTTTTCACTGAGGGCTTTACGTAACTCATTCAGTTCATTCTTTAGTTTCTTATTTTCTGATTCCAGTTCTTGACGCTGCATAAAATAAAGTCATACCATTTAGATTATATTGCTTGTATACTGCCTTCAAGTTGGTGCATTAGAATTATGTTGTGAAAGAACAATATGGTAATACTCAAGTGGCTAAAGAGAAAATGCCTCCCTCTAGTCTATCTGGCACTCTGCATGGTGGAATTAAAGGTGTTGTATATTAAGTAGAATTGAGTAAAGTGAATAGTAGTTTGCTTCATAGTCCTACATAACCCAAATTCCAGCAGAAACTATGTTCCAGGCCTGTTTTCCCAGGGTGTGGCTGGAGCACAGACCTGAAAAGCCTGCTCTGCTCTATAGCTGTTCAGTCTAGCCCTGGGTTGTCCTCATTCTGAAGAACCCTAGAGAGAATGACTGGTTCTTGGTTCTATCCAAAGTCCAAAAACAAGAGTTGAATGAGCTACTTCCAGCTAATAACAAGTTCAAAATGGTCAGCTTTTTGAAATATTTACCAATGTTCTCTTTCTGACTTTGGTGAAAATGATGTGGGAAAACAACACACTTCAAGGTTAGGGTTTATCTATATTTAATGTCTAGCAAAAAGCATTTTATTTTTGCTAGAAAAACTGAGAGAAACTTCTGGCTTTTGTAAAAGAATGTCACAAGAGAAGAAATAAGGAATTGATTTAAATGAAGATAAAAATTGTGAAGGTCATTTTGAGGGATCTAAATTTGTGCAGAAGGTCAGAGAGTAGAATTTGGGTAGGAGAAATCTGGGATAGTTTAATAATACACTGGAAAGCAATTTAAACTAAAGGAGAAGAGAGATCATTCAGAAGGGCAAAATCCAAAAGAAAAAAAGCATTAAGAAATATAGGCTTGAAGAGGAATTCAGAAGAAAAAGGAGAAGGTAGTTGTAAAGCAAGGTAAATTAAACAACTTGTGAGTCCAAAAAGAAGTTAGAGAAGGAAAAGGTATGGCCAGTTAAGCTTTTATTGACAGGAAGGAAAGGAAGTTGGTTATAGCTCTCAAGTTGTTAAGAGATGATGAAAGGCTGTGAAAGCTTTAACAAGGTGCTTTGGAGAGGAGAAAATTTTTGAACCCACTGAACTGGTTGAATGACTGGACTCAAAGAGTAGTCATTAATGGTTCAATGTTAATTTGGTAGAGGGTCTCTAATGGAGCACCACAGGGATCTGCACATAGCTTGGCGCTATTTGATATTATTACCAATGTCTCTGATAAGGCAAAGATGAAATGTTTATCAAACGTGCAGATGATTCAGAGCCAAAAGGGTTAGCTCATGAACTGGATGACAGGATTAAAAAAAGACTACTACAGACTAGAACAAAGCTCTCTAGGCTTAATCTAATATGATAAAATTGAATGAGGATAAATGTTAAGTCACACTTGGGTTAAAAAAAATCTCTGTAAGGAAAATGTGAAGGAGGCAATCATTTCTCTTCAAGCATTCCAGAACAGCCCTTTTCCCCTACCCTAAGCTAAGGATGTGACCTTGAATTTCACCAAAAAATAAATGAAGCCGTTTCCTAAGAGCTCGTCTTCTCTTCTCAAATTACTCAGATATCTTCTCCCACTATCTCCTCCTTCACTGTAGCCAAATGGAGATGCTAAGAGTTGGTCTTTATTGACAAAGGCAATTCCATATAATCTTGATCCCAATCCTTTTTGCCTTCACTAAGACTGCCTGCACTATTATCTCTACTCTCTCTATAATTGTGAATCTCTCCCTATTTCTTCTTCCCTACTGCCTACAATCCCTCCCATGATTCCTTCTTCCTTAAAAAAAGAAAAAAACCTGTTGTTTGATCCAACTATAGCTACTGTCATTCTGTATCTTTTCTCTCTTTCTAACTCCTTAAGAAATCTGTCTACAGTAGGTACCTCCACTTCTCCCCTCTCACTTCTAAACTCATTTTAATCTGTCTTCTGATCTCCTCATTCAACTGAAGCTACTCTTTCCAAAGCTGCTAATGATCTCTTAATTGCTAAATTTAATGACCTTTTTTCAGTCTTCGCTCTTCCTGACCTTTCTTCAGCACCTAACACTGTGAATCAGTGGACTGATGCTTGCTTCTGGATATGCTCGCCTCTCTAGGTTTTGCTTCTTCTCCTATCTGTCCTACCAGTCCTTCTCAGGCTCTTCTGATAGATCTTCATCCAGAGTATGCTCACAAACTGTGCATGCTCCCTAAATCTCTGTACTAGGCCTTCTTTTCCTTCTATATTACCTTCTTTGGTGACCTTACCAATTCCCATAGGTTCAATTATCATCTCTATGCAAATAGATCCGTAGGTTCATGATTTGGTATTACCCTTCACTCCTCAATTTTACACAAATCTAATCCCCTGCTAAGTTTTATTGTTTCTATCTCCATAATATCTTTCATATATGTCCCCTTTTCTCCATTTACACAGTCATTAACACTAGCTCAGGCCTTTATCATTTCTTACACAGACTATTACAATAACCTTTTAATTCATTCCCATGACTTAAGTCTCTGCCCATTCTCATCCATCCTCCATTTAGCTACTCAAGTGATTTTCCTAATGTATAAGTATGACCATTCGCCTACTCAAAAAAACTCTCCTGGCTCCCTATTGCCTCCAGCATCAAATACAAAGTCCTTTGCATAGCATTTAAACCAACTTTCCCACCTTCTTATGTTCTACTCCTTTCTACACACTTTAAAATCCAACTATATCAGTCTTCTTTCTGATCCTAACACAAATACTCCCCCTCCTGTCATGGAATCTTCATACTGAATGCTCTCCATGCCCAGAATACTCTGCTTCCTCCCCTCCACCTATTAAAATCACTGACTTCAAGACTCAGTTCAAATGCCATCTTCTATAGGAGACCTTTCCCAGCCCTCTCAGGTTACTTTTCTTTTTCTCTACATGTACCTTGAATATACATAACATATATACATATGTTCCTTTACAACCATGGAATGTTTTCACCTTTCTTTGTACCTCTACCACTTAGCATAGCCCCTAATTCATAAAGAGCACTTAATGAATGCTTGGTTAGTAGCTAGAAAGTTTTGTTATTCATCTATCAATAGTTCCTTCTTGCTTTCAAAGCTGTCAAAATTACCTTGAGTGATTCATATTCCAGTTCAGCGCCTCTAATTTGAGGTCTTTCTTCTTCCTAGGAGAAAATGAAATAAAACAATGTTTTCTTTCATGTTTCATCATAATTTTTGTTATATTTACTTCTCCTGAAGGACATAGCTCAATATTTATCAAGAATTCTATACCAATCTCTATGACTACTGTTTGGTATCTAATTTGGGGGGGTGGGAGGGAGAGGAAGTAACATCATTCCTTTGAAACCTTTCTCTAAAGCAGTGGTTCTCAACCTGTGGGTCATGACCCATTTGGGGGTCGAACAGAGTTGCCTAAGACCATCAGAAAAACACATATTTCCGATGGTCTTAGGACCTGAGACACCGCTCCTCTCTCCATCTCCAGGCGGGTCAGTCCATTTGCAGATACACCCACATTTGAGCATTAAAGGGTCACGGCATTAGGAAGGCTCTAAAGGGAGATGACAAACATCCAGGGAAGACTCAAAAGGTATTGAGTTTAATCTGCTTGTTTGGACAGGAAATATTGACATTGGTCAACTGATGGTGGGTACCTTGGCCTTGTTTCGGAGTATCTGCTCTTCCTTTCTGTCCAGTTCATCCTGCATGGTTTGCTTTTCCAGCTCCAATTCAGTTACCCGCTTCTGAAGCTTGAGGAACAAGGACATATCCAGAGGTGCCTTCTTCTCACTTGGTTCCTATATCCCAAAACATGTTGCCATCAGTGAGGATCAAAACAAAAATTGTTGAAAGGAAAATAGGAAACGTGTCAGTCAAAACATATCCCTCAATAGGCCCAAAAGAAACTTCTTCTTAAACCCAGGTAGGTATACATTCTAGAAATCAATGGGGTGATAAATGTGTACAATTCAGCAACTTTTATTAAGTCCTTACTATTTACAAACATTGGGCTGGTACAGTGGTGAAGACATAGTTTAGATAAGAGAGTCTCTGCCCCTCCAGGAGCTTATAGTCTACAGGAGGAATAAAAGAATGATACAGGTCAGGGAAGACTTCCTGGGGGGAGCAGCCCTTAAGGTAATCTCTAAAGTCTGAGTACAACTAAGAGAAAGAAAAAACTAACAACCAAGCAATGTACCTTGGGGCCATCAAATGTTTTCTTCCCTGTTTTTGTTTTTCAAGATCTTTCTCTTTAATGTTCAGGAGAAATGATTTAATGGGAGGGGTGGGAGGTATATATACAAAAGTAAAATTTTCTTTAAATATTTTACAAAATTTTCCCTTCTTATTAAAAACAGAATTAGAAACACCTAAAGGTAACTATTTAGATCAAATTACCAAAGTGACCCACCGAGTCCCAGCTTTTTAACAACTCAACTCTTTAAGTATCTAGGGATAAGTCACGGAAAGCCACAATCTGAAGAATTAAAGTGAGCGTCACCCAAAGAGCAATGGAGGGGTATACAGTGAATGTGAGTAGGCTGCAGCATGCTATCAATTAAGAATTGTTATTCTTAGCTAGACTTTATATAGGACTGCAAGATTTGCAATGTACTTTATCAATATTATCTCATTTCTTCCTCACAACTGAAAGGTGCAGTTACATTTTACAGATGAGGAAAATGAGGCAGACAAAGGTTAGGAGACTTGCCCGGGGTCTCATGGCTAGTAAGTGTCCAAGGTAGGATATGAACTTGGGTCTCCCTTCCAGAAATCTATCTACTGCTCCACTTAAGTTGCCTCAGCAATATGGGGGAAAAAAAAAAGATGTCATCAGAGAAATGTCTGAGCAGAAAAGAAAATGGACCAACTGTATGGCAAGAGCAAGGAATGTCCAGCTGACAGCTCATGTGCTCCACTGAAATCCATATAAAGATGAGTTCTGGAGAGGAAATTCTTGAGTTAAGCATGGGGCATTTTCAGGACATGGTGCCATTTACTCACAAATAACCATGCCTCCAGCTTTTTCTAGGTCCTTCTTGCTCAGACTAAACTGGAGAAGTAACAGGGGCAGGGTTTGGGGTCCTGGAATCATACACAAATCCCTGGTGTTATTTAATCTTAAAAAGCTTTTTTATAATACAAGCAATTCTTTTGGAATAAAAATATTTAACCCTGACTCATCTGTTTCATGAGTTTGGGCCATCATTTACCATCCTAGATTTTCTTTCTATTCATCCACAATAATAAGTCTGTTCAACTATAAATAAGTCTGTTCAACTATAAAATCCAGATAGCCCTTGATGTTCCTCCCTTGAGGACTGGCATCATAACTTATTCTTCACGGTCTTTATGGGGAATGACACAGCTTCATGGACATGACATAAGCTTAGCTTTATGCTTATTTACAAGGGTTGCATTATTCATTCAAAGAATTAGCCACTTTTGAAGGCCTATTTTACAGAAAAAAAATTCCTCATTTTAAAGAGACTTTTTTCTCTACTTTGAACAAAATGATGTGATAAAGAGCCTTCTTGTTCTAGGTAAAACTAAGAGAAGAAAGGAAAAAGCTGTTTAGCTCTTTTTTCCCTCTGAATCAAATATAAACACAGAAGAACTGAACTGAAATTATCCTATCTGAAAAACAGAAGGGTTGATGAATGACTGGACAACTAAATACAACTAAATAATTAATGAAGTTCTGAGATTACTGCAAAAGGTTCCCTTGGTTTTACTGCTCATGATACAAAACACAAAAATAAAAGCAAAAACTTCTAGATTTTTTTCAAAGCATGGCTATGGAACAAAATTATATTTACAACAAATGATATCGATCAGGTTCGATGGTTTTGTTAGCCTAATTGCTGAGTTTTAAAATTATTAGCCAAATAACTAAAGCAGCACCTAAACATATGCAGCTCAGCCCTCTATATTCACGATGTGATTTCAAGGTAGTGTGCTTCCATTTGTGAATGGTAAATGACTTATCTGTGTTCCATACAGACCCCTGATAGGCTAAATTATTTCAGATGCAAAATTTGAATGTGAATGAGGAGTTGTAAATGAGGCCGTCAAGTATTAATAAACTGAATAAATAAGCACTTACTAAGTACCTACAATGTGCCAGGCATTGTGATAAGTGAAGGGGACACAAAGAAAGGTAAAAGATAATCTCTGCTCTCTAAGAGTTCATTGTCAATTAAGAAGAAAGGATTTTTCTTTCAAATTAAGCACAAACCAGAATTAAAATATATATATATTACTTTTGGTAGAGTGGAAAGAGTATTAAACTTGTGATCAGAAGACCCAAGTTCAAGTCTAACTGATATCTATTACCTATGAAATCCTTTCGCCTTCTGGGTCTCAGTTTCTCTTTTGCACAATGAGGAGAATATCGCTTGTACTATCCACCTCACAAAGCTATTCTAAGGGAAGTAATTTGTAAACCTTGTAGTGCAATTTACGTTAGCATGCACTACTATTATTTAAGTATCAATACACCAATTCATTAACTGATGCAGTAATTATACAAAGAATCTAAATTCAGCAATAAAAATTGTCATGTGAACAAAAGTAGTCTCACACTACTCTTTATTGGAGAAGTCGGGGTGTGCTATAAAACTCACCTCCATCCTCAGTGGAATGTCTTCAGTCTCTGTAATTTCAGAGCTAAATGTATACTCAGATTCATTGCTGCTGTGAGTAGAGTCAGTTCTTCTGTGTCCAGGTTTAGGGACATGCTGAAATATAATGGAAATAAGGAATGAGTGACAGAGACTCCTTCCATGTTTATTTGATGATAATCCCACCCAAACATCTTTCTGTACTGATGTTGAGGTAGGTAGGTGGTACAGTGGTAAGAGCACTGGGCCTGGAATCGGCCCAAGTTCATATTTGGCTCGTATGCTTACTAGCTGTGTGACCCTGGACAAGTAACTCAATGTCTGTTTGCCTCAATTTTCTTACCTTAAATTGGGGATAATAATAGCAACTACTTATTAGTTATTAATTAGTCATGAATAATTATGTTATTAGGATTAAATGATAATATTTTTAAAGTGCTTAGCACTGTGCCTGGCACAAAATAGGCACCATATAGATGTCAGTTATTATGATTATTACCCAGCTTATTTGCTACAGGATTCATTTTTTTCAGACTTACATGATCTTCAATCTCCTCAAGGAGAAGATACCTTTCCTTCTACAATACTGACTGCTCCTCAAAAAATAAACAAGCAAAACCAGAATGGCAAGCCAGGAACACCCCAGTGAAAAGTGCTTGTACTTGATAGCTACATTCTCTAAACTCATAAAAAGTAGTCAATGGATGACCATGTTGGATGAGTAACACAGTATAAAGCTTGAGTATACATGAGTTTGGTGGTGTAATCAAATGAGATTTCCAAAAAGTAAATCTGCCGCATTGAATTATATGCATGATCATTGCTTTATTGTATAATAGACTGGACATTAATAGTAAGTGGTTCACATAAATGAATTTAACTTGTATCACAACTAAGCATGTCTGATGTCAGCTAGGGGAAAGAAGAAGAGAAGCTGCTGCTCTGAGGTTCCTCTGAAGAGGCCTGGATCTATACCACAATCAATCAAGAGACATTTGGTAAGTGAACTAGGCACTATATGAATAATCTGGTTAGACCTCCCTACTTTTCCAAGAAAGAGCACCCATGGCCCATGTGTTCAAGAAACTGGCAAGGGAAAAATATTTCTCCTCCTTCGGGAAAGGGAATTAATGAGGGGTATGGGTAGGAGCAAGAAGGAAAGAATGAGACGAAAAGGCATGAAGGCAACGTGTTGTGACAGAAGGAACACTTGACTAGGGATCAGGATATTATTGCTACTCTTGCCCCTGCCACTAAATATGTGACCTTAATCAGTCACCTCACGTCTCCAGGTCTCGATCTGATCTGTTAACTAGAGTCTGAACGTGGTGGTCTTTCTATAGCCCTCACGGCTTCTGAACTTTGAGCTTCTCCTCTCTGATCATCGCCTCAACCTCCCCCTGTTCCCCAGGCTCTTACTCCTCCTGAATCTCTCAGCCTGCACGGTGATCTCCAGTTTCTCTGAGTTCATCATGACTATTCTGGCTCCACTCTTCTCCATGTACAGCCCTGACCACGTAGCTGGTCATTTTCATCAACGCGCTGTCATCTACCTGTGAACACCTTGCTTGCCGTCTTTTTAGCTGCTCCTGTCCTGAAATCTCCAGCTCTGGTTTTCCCCCAACTACCTGCCTTCTCTGCCCCTAGTCCTAAGTACTGCTCAACAGTCACAAAACTATTCCAACTGGGATCACCACAAGGGTCCAGGATCAATCCTGCCTGGGTCCCCAGCAGCTATTAATTCCCTACTATATTCTCCACAGTAGCTGTTCCAGGTCTCTTTTCAAGCCCTCCAGTTCTAACACCACCCTTATCTTTCATACAACCGTCAAAATAATCTTCTTGATATCATAGTTCTGTCCCATGTATTGCTCAAAAGCCTTTAGTAGTTCCCTAGGTAGCACAGTGGATGGAGTGCTGGACTTGCAGTCAAGATCTGGGTTCTAATCCTACCTCAGACACCAGCTAGCTACATGTTTTTAAGCACATCATTTAAACTCCCTCAGCCTCGGTGACTTCATCTGTAGAAAGGGGATAATAACAGCCCCCACCTCACTGGGTCGTTGTAAAGATCAAATTAGATAATGTACGTAAAGTGCTTTGTAACCCTTAAAGTGTTATATAAATGCCAGCTATTTTTAGAGCCTGTGGGACATGCAAATGCAAAAACTATGGCCTGGTACTTAAAGTCCTAGACATACTGGATCCAGCCCATCTTTTCAATCTTCTTTGATACAATTGTCCATCACGCAGTTTATATCCTAGCCAGACTAGACTACTAGCAATTACCCTGCCTTGTTCTGCACGGTCCTACCTCCACACTCTCACGAGTATTATCTCTGACATTTTTCTGTTGCTTGAAGGTCCAGCTCAGAGACCACGTCCTCCGTGATGCTCCCTTTTATTCTTTCAGCAGGAAGTGATAACAACCCTCCTCAAATATTCTTTTTTTTTTGGAGTGGGAAAGGCAAGGCATTTAGGGTTAAGTGACTTGCCCAAGGTCACACAGCTAGTAAGTGTTAAATGTCTAAGGTCGGATTTGAACTCAGGTCCTCTGACTCCAGGGCCAATACTCTATTCACTCTGCCACCTAGCTGCCCCTCTCCTCAAATATTCTAACAGTGCTTTGTCTAGATTGTTCTTTGCTCCCATCATACTTGACCTTGTATCATACATATTTGTAGTATATGTTATATTCCTCCCACCACTATTAGATTTCTCACACTCCTTGAGGACTTTTTATTATCACTTTTCATTTTTGTGTCCCTGGTAATAAATACTGTGTTATACAAGGATAAGCCTTTAGCAGCTGACTGAGTTGAAATGAATGCATGGAAATGGCACCAAGAAGGAACAGTGTGGGATGTTAGTCATGCATACTACTTAGAGAAGCCATTAAGAAGGACAGACTACCTGGTACTAAAAAAGCAGACCAAGTGAGATCACATTAATCTCAACTCTGCAAACCTCAGAGAGTTATACTGTTATCTATTATTATAATACAAGAAGGAATTGCTATTACTATTTCAACAGTAACCAATCATAAGATACCAATTCTCTTTTTAAAAGTGTTCTTTGTAGAAGGAAGTGATTTTTATAAGGAAATGGGCAATTTGTTTCTCCTACTGTCCACTCCCTGCAGGCTGGCTGTGTGCGTGTTATAGGCTAGGAAGGAGGTCAAGCAGATTGATGTTGTACAGTCTCAGTTGCCTATTTCCTTTTATTTATAACACTAGTCCAAGCAGAGCAGAAAATAGGATGATCCCTTTAGTAGGTAAAGCACTTGAATGGCAGTTAACCTGATTTCCATCAGAGTCATCATCTTACTGGCAGCTTCTTTGCAGCATATGCTCAGTAAGTAGCTGTGTATGGAGGATGCTCCCTGGACCCATGGGAGAAGCTGTTCCTGCCTTTCTTTTTTATTTTCACCATAGTATAACCCTTCATTTCTCCCTCATATTTTAAGGACCTTGGTTAGAAAAATGTAAAGCATCTATCTTCCTCCCCGCTGTAGGAGGCATTATAGACATTTCTATCTTCTAACCTTCATTTGTATATAAATATAAATCCTGTCCCTTCAGACAGCAGGAGAGCTAAGCCACTCTGTTCTCCCTGATGGTAGACAGAGTTCAGGATATGATATATTCCAAATTTCTTCTTCCCTATTATATTCTAGCTCTGTAACCTGGATAATAAATAGGACTATTTAAATAACCAATCCCACAGAATCAGTAAGAACTTGAGGCCAGGGATATTAACTACAAAGTACACTTTAACATGGGTGTGAATAACAAACATGGAAAAATCACGTGAAGAGACCTATTTTGCAACTGAAAACATGGTCAGGTTTTCTTGTAGAGGTTGATTTGAATAATTACATTTATGAAATATGCCCAGCAAGGATGGAAGTGAATCTACGGAACAAAATCAATCTGTATTCAATTCTGTTCAACCAAATAGCAATATCTCATTTTCTTCAAGTAACTTACCACCATTAGGGTCATCTCTTCCTTGAGATCATCATACCGCTCCTCTAAACGACTGAATTCATTCAGAAGGTTCTGGTACCTCAACCTTTCATCATTCAGATCAAGTTCTAACTGTTTTGTTTCCTCTATTAACTTCTTTTCCATGGTCTCTGACAAATAAAATAGAAGGAAAAGCTTAGAAAAGATAGGCCATTAGCAAATACCAAAGAATCCAACTTAATCTAAAAAGCATTTATTAAGATAGGGTCTGGGGCTTCAACAACATAACAAAAAATAGCTCCTGTCCTCCAGAAACTTACATTCTTCTTTGGGATGAGTAGAAAGGATGCCACATTCAAACAAACAGGTGTGTGTGTGTGTGTGTGTATTTTGTTCCCAAAATCATCATAGATACATATTATATCTAGGAAGATCACAAAGAGAACACTAACAATTCAGAGGTTTCCTACTAAACGTGAAGCACTGAGCTGAGCCTGAAGGAAGCTAGGGCTTGACTTCTGAGAGCTAAGAAATGGGGAATGGCAGTTACGTGGTAAAGCATAACGATGGGAACTAGAGTGTTGAGTTTAGGGAAAAGGCAGGTAGATCAGTTTTCCTGGAACAGAAGCTAAATGAGGTCATCTTGGAAAAAGCAGCCTTGTATTCAGATTGTGATGGGCTTTAAATCTTAAACCAAGGAGCCTGGAAGGAACAGGGAACCACTGAAGGTTCTTGAACAGGAGAATGACCCAATCTTACTTGTGTTTTAGGAAAGCTATCTTGGCAGCTGTGTAAAGGATTAATTGGGAAGGAGGAAGACTAGAAACAAGAATTAATGAGGAAGACGCTATGGTGATGAAAATCTGAAATAGGTGGCTAGGGTATGAGTAAAGGAAGAAGACAGATGCAAGAGACATTGTAGAAGTCAGACAGATAAGTCTTGGTAACTGGGAGGTACATATACAGAGACATTTATTTCTTCTTTTCTAAAAGAGAAAAGTAATTCCATTATTAAAGATATTTATGAAATCTAAAAGATAAAGGCATCTTTGTTATAGGAATACCCTAACAAGCTTATAGTCGGAGTAAAAAAATCTCATTGTGATAAAAGGGAAATGAAACAATTTCATTTTGTGAATGAAAAGATATCAACTACTTCATACTCCAGTGAATATAAAATTCCTAATAAACTTTTTCTTACTGTTTTTATGTAATGCCTAAAGAGTAATAATCTCATTATGGTACCTGTCTTTCTAAAAATCTATTCTAATACTGGTTAAAGTATCCTTTAAAACAGGGAGTGTTTCTCGGGTCTCTCTTGAGGTCTCATTGTATCACAAAGACTCAGCAGGGTTGACTGAACAACCTAACAGTCTTCACTTCTGATGGCAGCTTCTCCCAGACTCTTACTTCCCTGTTATTTTCCCATTCCTGACCTCTGGACAACCCCTTCCCGTTTACTTCTTAGATTCCTATTTTTGAATTGCTGAATGTATGGGAGAAAATTGCAGAACCAAGAAGTTGTGGCTGAAGTAGAGGAAAAGACGTTGATTTCTTTGTTCATACTTCAAATGAGCCATCTGATACTTTCTTCTCTCTAAGCTCCTATTTTCTCTCGACTCCCAGGCCCGGGCCACTTTTTGACAGCTTTGTCAGCCCACCCAGAACAAGGACCACACTTTCTGTCTGTCTGTAGCACTTGAGTGAGGGGTCGTGGCCAGTTTCTAGGTGACCACTGCACCTGGGCCCCAGTGGCAGGCAGGCCTCAGCCAGGCTTCACTTTATTCCCTAGTCTTTGACAATCTCTACCGCAGGCCTGAACAACACATGGCCTATAGGCTGCTTGTGGTCTACCAAAGGATTTCGGGCAGCCTAGGAAAACAGAGGATGTAAAAGAAAGTAAAGATGTAACAAGTGCTTTGTCCACGCCCTGCTTAAGCTGCCCATCACTAATCCTGTGCCCATCATGTAACTTGGCAGGTGGGCTGCCACTATGCGCTCTCTCCTTTTGGTCACATGACCCATGGCAACCAACCATTGTCACTCCATCTCTAGTCTGAGAGAAGCAATTTCATGACAAATAAAACATCTTAAGTAATAAGTGTCATTAATTGATATTAATTGAAATTTTCCTTTTTTATATGGTGTATTTACAAAATAGTTTAATTATTAACTATACCTTTACTTGGAAAGTGAGCCACTAAAAACTTATATGCAGCCCAAAGAAGTTTAGCCTATTTTAATTTCGGCCCCTATCTACTACCAAGCTGTGCATGTGTGCTCTACAGTCACCTTGCCACCATGCACTTACCTTCTCTTACTGCCCATCCCACCTCCACCCTCACCTCCCCAGTTCTGGAAACAGGATCAAATCAACCCTGGTCATCTCTCCCCACACAGACTGGCTACCTGTTCAAGTGCAGACTTCTTGAAGACAAAGACTGACTTTTCTTTTGTATTTGTACTCCCAGGGTTTAGCACAGTGCTGATATATAATAAGCCCTATTAAGTGCTTTTCCATTCATTCATTAAAATCCAACAACTTTGTGTCATACTTCACGTGCTAAATAGACAAAACATCAGGCATCCATTTCCCAGCTCTCACTCCGATTTCACATCTGTCTGCAGTTACCCTTTCCTCCTTTTCTTTTATAATCCCAGAGACATTCCTTCTTTTGTAGCCCTTTAACTTGTGCTCTGGATCTTATCCTCAAATGGCTCATAAAGAATTTTGCTTTTACATTTATCCCCACTCTTTCTAGCATCTTTAATTTCTTCCCTACACTGCCTTCTTCTGCTCTAATTGAATGGTCCAACCAGCCCATTCCTGACCATAGTGACTCTCCCAAGTAGGTGGTCAGAAGGGTTCTATTTCATTCCTATCTTTCTTGGTTAAATTCCTCAACAAGCAGTTTCCACTCACTGCATCTACTTTCTCCTTAACCCAATAAAATTAGATTTCCTTTCTTATCACTCCACTGAAACTCTTCTAATGGTAAGGTACTGAATTTAATCTCTGTCCTCATCTATCTTGATATTTGTTTTTTATCAAACCTTTCTCTTTTGACTTTTTTTGACACCCCATTTTGTCCCCCTCTCATTTTTTCTTTGCTCCTCTTCTTAGTCCAAGGTTCAGTGTGAACTGCTTACTCATGCCCCATGTGGGAACAGTAGATGTATCACTCTAACCACAACCTGAATTCTGATGACCTTCAAACCTACATCTTCAGCCTTAATTTCTTACCCTTTTACTTGTCAACTATATTACACTTAAATATCTATCCTCTTCATGCTTTAAACTTAACATATCAAAAATTTGTCTTATCTTTCCTGAAAATATATATATTTTCTTAATTCCTACTATTGTCTTGATGTTTGAACTCAAAATTTTACATAAATTTTTTATTTCCTCCTCTCTTCCACCCACCAAATCTAATGAATTATTAAGGTTTGCTGATTTTCTCTATAATCTCTTCCACTTCTGTAATTGATACTTTGTTGTAAGGGTTGACATCTCCTCCTATCTAAATTATGCTGATGTGCTTCTTATGACAACAGTCATGAAAGGCATATAGAAGCCATAGTAATGGTGCTATGGGCCTTATCTGGAGACTGAATTAATTACAAATGGGTATATAGGAGGAGGTGGGAAAGATTGGAGAAATAACCTTCTGAAGGAGGCAGTTAAATGTCTCTGAAGACCCCACTCAAGGAGGGAAAACCCTACTTTGTAGACCATAGCCCTGATGGATAAACCCCACAAGGAACATGAACTCATACTGCATGAATTCACATTTCTGGAACTAAATTCTAACCAAGATCAAAGTACAATAAAAAGAAACTATGCCCTGCAAAATTACACAAGGTCAGCCTGCAATTCTCAGGCTGAAATCTGGCAGAACACAATCCACAGAGCATCCCCCACAGAATGTCCCTCTCTCCTTTCTACAGTAAGACCTTTCTGGTCATTTAAAATCATATTTAAGTGCTACATAATGATTTTGTGAAGCTACGTAACTTACTTATATAAAAAAGAAATAAATGGTTACAAGGCCAAGCAGAGACAGAATGACATACTAGAAAAAAGACCTTCTAATACATCCCCTATCATGAGAAAGTATGGGATGTCAAAGAGTTGTAACTGGTACTCTGGGGGGGGGGGAGGATTAAAGTGAATGAAAGTAGGTAGAACTCAAAGGATAACTGCTCACTCTGTCTACTGAAGGGCAACAAAGAGTTGATCTTAGAGGAGGCATTGCCTCATATTCTCTTTCTCATATTCTAATTTTTTCTCAGTCTCTCTCTCTCTCTGTCTCTCTCTTTCTGTCTCTTTCCCACTCTCTCTCTTTTTCTTTCTTTCTCTCCCTCTCTCAGCTTTTCCTTTCTGGAGGACTTGAAGAGTTTCCACCTATCTCTCCCTGTCAGTTTCTCTAACTAAAAACTTCAATGTATCCCAAGAAGAACACCTAACAGAACAGATAGACTTGACTGTGCTGTCCAGATTTCTTGGAAATACTTTCCCATCAAGTTGCAAGCACCCAGAGAGAAAAGAGGAGGCTGAAGTGCAGAATTCACACCCTTCCTCCTCTCATGAACCTTCTCCTTGTCCATCTCTCTTTTTTTAAGTGTTATGTCTACTTGGACATGATATGTAAAAATGTTAGAATCTATTAAAATTAAGTTCCTTATGGAAAATACTTAAATCATTGAATGAATTCCCATTCTGATGGATGATTAGTTGCATAGCATTTCTCTTTGTCCTGCATGACAGGAATATACTCCTTTGTTACCTCAGACTCTAACTATCCTTAGCTTCTTTCAAGGTTCAGCTCAGGTGCCATCTCTTATAGGAAGCCCTCCTGATCCCCCTTGCTATTCATGTTCTCTTCCTCTCCCCAGTAGACAAGGTTTCCTAAAATCATAGACTATTTTTTTTGTCTTTGCATGCTTGCACATCCCAGGCCCTTAATAAAAGTTAGTTGCTATCGTTGAGCTAAAAATTTTCCCTGGAGTAATCAATTTATATTTTCACTTTTTATGCTTAATAGATGAGGCAGCATTGCACAGCAGATAGAAAGGAAGATAGGAATTCTATTGGCCAGAAGTGAAAAAGGGGGCATATTCCAGATAGGGGGATTCGCTTGTGCAAAAGAAGCTACTGTTTCACTAGAATCAGCAAACTTTCAGGGAGGGAGCAAGACCCAGTGGATTGAAAGCTGGCCACAGAGTTACAAGACCAAGGTGCAAGTCCTACCTGGATACCAGCCAAGTCAGTTAACCTCTTAGTGCTCTAGGTAATTCTCTGAGACTCTAATTTGCAGAGAAGGTGATGACTTGCACTGGTAGAAGGAATTTCCTTACTGGGGAGTTCCCTATATCATTAAAATCACAGGTCCAATCCCTACCTTTACTAAGTGGACACTTCTGATGATGGTTGTTGCTATTTATACTTCTATTTTCAAAGAAAGACCTCTGACAATCTAAGTTGCTCATTAACATCTGCCAAGATGCACAAGTGCCCAAAGCTAAAAGAACTTTTCACGAGACTTTTAGAACACGTATCAAAGAAATATTTCCATGAAAAAAAAATCATGAACAGTTCTGAGTACTGCAGAGAATGTTGGCATATTTTAAAAAGAGAAGCCTTGCTACCAATTACTGCAACATTCTTTTCAATGGCTTGCCTTACCTCCAGTTTTTCCCTTATTCAAATCCATCCTACAAACAGCTACTAAGATCATCTTCCTTATTAAGTTAAAGCCCTACTCAAAAACCTACAGTGGCTTCCAACTAAGGAGAAAAAGATTAGATAATTTGGTGCTTAGCTGATTCTAAGAGGGCTGCATATGGTGCAGGTCACATAGAAGCTTCTCAATATAAATTTAGCAAATGAATGAAATATTTATTTCAATAAGCACTTATTAAGTACCTACTCTTTACAAGACCATTATGCTATGCTCTGATGATATAAAATCAAAAATGAACGAGCTCTTAGCCTCAAGGATCTTATATTATGCTAAATATATGTTTGTGTGGTGAGATTCTTGTTAGGTTGCACAAGACAGCCTTAAGCCCTTCTCCCTTTCCTGCTGGACTTCTTTTATGCTGATTCCATATAAAGAAGAAAGGAAGCTTCTTTTTCACACTGTTTTTTATAGAGTTTTTTTTCCTTTTCTGTTCTAATACTATCAATGGTCATTTTCTTTTTCTTCCTTTTATTGTTGATAGATTATGCTGACTTCTCTCTTCTGTTAATTTTGGGACTGCAAGAAAAATACAATAATCATGGCATTGGGTTATTATAAGCTCTGAGAAAAAAAAGGGTTGGCTGATACATAAATAACTAAGGAAAAATAAAATATGGATAACTTTTACATGACTTATTTTTATAGTGATATAAACAAAGTTGATTTTTTTTAAAGCCAAATTTAATATAGCACCTGGTAGGTTAGGAAGGAGGAAGACTGAGATATGGGAAGTTATTTTAAAGAGAAGAACTACAAACTTCAAAATCAACTAACCTGTTATCTCTTTGGCCTGCTCAGAAATAAGATGGTTGAGTGTGTCTTTTTCCTTCTTCAGCAATGTATTTTCTTCCTTCAGATTTGATACCAGCTGTAAAATAAAACTATTAATGTTAATGGTTTAAATGCCTATACCATGATGACAAATACAAATATACTGGAATCAATATTCAACAAGTTTATCCTTGAAGTAAGAGTGGACTCTTCATCTTAATCCTTTCCTCAAAGTATGGAATTCCCAGAGTGAAAACTTTAGTTATGAAGAATCCTATTTTTAATGAATGGACAGAGAATCCCGATAAGGTCTTAGAGGGAGTGACTAAAAATGTTATACTTTATATACATTGAAATTAATTTAGATATATTTATCAAGTTTAGTTGATAGCTGAGCTCAATGTTAATTTTTTAAATAAAACTTTAAAAAACACAGGGGTTTTTGTCTCACATAACTCAGCAAAGTATGAAGAGACCACAGATGATTGTCTGTGTTACTAAAAGCTCCTTATGATCCAGAAAGGTAACATTCAGAAACAATACTTATGCCATATCAAATTCTGGAAGCATATCCAAAAGAAGCTTCTTTTATGACAAAAAGAAACTGATCACATACAGTGCTTGTTCCCTACTTTTCACAAAGATGCAAAAGTCCCTCCATTCTTAAAAAACAAAAACAAATTCACAGAGCCTGTAACTCGCTCCTCGTTCTAGGTCTTGCTTGTCTTCAGATAAACTGCTTGACAAAGGCAGCTACAGTCTCCACTGCTCCTCTTGCTCTTTTTTAAATGATCTTCAACCTGTTGTTATCTGTCAACAGTGCTCAGCGGAAGCTGCCTTCTCCCGTGTCAACAATGATCTCCAAATTTTAGGAGAATAGGACTCGATATATAGATCTGATGAGATCACCAAGATAACATAAAGGGAGAAGAGAAGAGGGTGCAGGACTGAGCCTTGAGATACACCCACAACTATTGGACATGGCCTGAGTGAAAATGCAGCAAAGAAACTGAGAAGGGGTCAGACAGGTAGGAGAGGAACCAAGAGAGCACAGTCATCTAAACTCAGAGAGAAGAGAATAAGAAAATGATCAACAATGTCAAATGCTATAGAGAGTTCAAGAAGGGTGAGACTTGAGAAGAAGCCATTATCCAATAGGTTGCCAACTCTTGTCATTTTTATCTTTACAACATTTCTTGTATATATACCCTTCTCTCCTCTCACACAGTCACCTAATTCAGGACTTTGTTACCTATCACCTAGACCACTGTAATAGCCTTCTAGCAGCTATCCAAGTCTCTCCCTACTCTAATCCATCCTCACCTCAACATCATCCCCCACTGATGTATTCATTTGCTCCAGTATTAAAGGATAAAGGTGACCATTATTATAGGTGATACCAATCTCTCTACTTGTACCCTCAATCCTAAACCCTCCTATCTCTCCAGGAGCTCACCACTTTGATTATCTTTGCTCTCCCAATTTTAATCTCTTTTTATATACTATTTCCTTTCCTTGCTACTTAAAAAATACCCAAATATCCCCTAAAAACTTAAAACCTTTTTCCAAAAAACAAACTTCCACTTGACCCTACCATCCCTTCAAGGTATCATTTTATATCTTTCTTCCCTTTCACATTCAAATTCCTAGGGGGGAAAATGTCTATCCATTTTGTTTCCACTTTCTTACCTCCCAGTCATTTCTCAGTCCCTTGTAATCTGGCTTCTCTTCCACGTTAGACTAAACTGCTCTTCCAAGGTAACCAATGATCTCTTTAATGCTAAATACAAAGGCCTTTTCTCAGTCCTCATCCTTCTTGATCCCTCTGACATTGGTGCCCACTCACTTCTGGATACTTTCTCCTTTCTGGTTTTTTTTTTTTGTAACAATGCTCAGTTGTGCATCTCTTCTTACCTGACTGACCTGACTGATCCTTCTGTTTCCTTTGCAGATTCATCATCCTTATCTTGCTCCTAAGTGTCAGTGTGTTCTACTGCTTTGTCTTTGTCTCTACTCTTCTCTCTCTGCATTCCCTTTTGGTGATCTGATCAGTGCCCATGGATTCAATCATCATTTCTATGCAGATGACTCATAAATATATATATATATACACACACACATATATATGTATATATATATGTATGTGTGTGTGTGTGTATGTGTGCTCTCATCTTTCTCTTGAGCTATAGTCCCTCGTTTTCAGTTATCTTCTGGAGAGCTCTATCTCTATATTCCCAAACTCAACATGTGTGATACAAACTGTGATACAAAACAAATCTTTTCCCTTATACCCACCTCTCCTTCTATTCTCCCTACCTCTGTCCAGGCCACTGCCATTCTTACCTAGTTTGCAAACTGAGGTTGCAAACTATATAGTCTACCTCTTCAACATGTCTTGAATCAGTCCCTTTCTCTCTGCTCACACCACACTCTCTTTAGTACAGGTCTTCACCATGTCTCATCTGGACAGATACAATGGCATCCTAATTTGTCTCCATTCCTCTTTATCTCTTGCTTCTCCAATCCATCCTCCAAAGATACCAAATTGATATTCCTATAGCACAGGTACAACCAGGTCACACTTCTGCCCAAGAAGTTTCAGTGTCGACAGTCTCTACTGTCTCTAGGATAAAATACAAATGTCTATGTTTGGCTTTCAAAACCTCCTACTGTCTCAAGCCTTTTTCAGACTTATACCAATCAAACTTCCCATGACATAACATTCCATCTCCTATTTCAATGCCTTTGCACAAGCTGTCCCCCATGCCTGGAATGTATTCCCTCCTTGCTTCTGACTCTTAGAACCCATAGATCTCTTCAAGACTCAAGTGTCACCTTTTTCAAGAAATCTTTCTTGATTCCTCTAGTTGCTGGTGTCTCCTTTCCCCAAATAACTTTGCATGTGTATACATATGTGTATCCCATATTTATTTTACGTTTATTATATACATATATATCCCATATTTACTTATGTGTGAACATATTTTATTCCCCTAGCAAAACATAAGTTCCTTAAGAGCAAGCATTATCTTATTTTTGATAAGATAATGTGTTCCCATTGCTCCATAAAGTGCCTGGCATCTGGCATATAAGCTAGTATTTAATAAATGCTTGTTAGATTGATTTAATTTTAAAAAACATTTATTTGTTAGTTTAAAACAAAGAAGAGGGGTCTGTAAACAGAAGGGGAGAAGATAGATTTTATTTCAACCAAACTGTTTTACTTAAAAGTATGTGTACCTTAAACAAGTGAGATGCTACAAAATTCTTGATTTCTTTTCTAAAGATTTTTGCTGACAATTTATTAAATTGATTAATTAGGATTATTTTTACATACATATCAACTAAAATAGATGTCACGTCTATAAGACACAATTAAGCTGAATGACTGAATTGTATAAGGTACAGGAAATATAAATACATATTTTAAAGAATGGAATTCAGGAAGGAGATGAACTTATGGGTATTAATATATGATTATCTTTCAAAGTAAAACTATAAATATATTCCCATTTAACGAATTTGCTGATAGCCATTTGCTAGTGGTGCTTATTTTTAATAGGCATGGGCAAAAAAAAGACCAATGTATGTGTATGATCTTTCCCATATTGAACATATAAAGAGTGTTCTCCAGTATATGTCTTTAAACTACTGTTTGTAAAGTCTTTCTATATTTGAAATTTTGTACAAGTAGTCCTGCTGAAGTCACAAGCAAAGACACATACTGCTCCTTACTATCAAATGCCAGGTTGATGCAGCTAGTTGTCCATGGATAGCTATGCCACCCTACTGCAGTATATCCTCAAAATAGTTCATCTGCTCTCCATGCCTGAAGCTATCCTATTTTGTCTGTCCATACAGAGTCTTCTTACAGAATCTACTGTCATTCTCTCTACATAGATACCTCAATAAACAGCTGCTGCAATGAGTATCACTCCATTATTGAGAAAGTGAATGTTTTAGGAGCTCACTATCAGTTATTCTGTCAGATTGGGATCAACAGATGACAGCCAAACTGGTCAGGCTGCTGGTATCAGCATTACAGGTGAAAGCATAACCACTTTTCTGAGTCGTTTAAGAGCTCAGCATAGAGTACTTCAGTTTGGTCTGGAGTTTAATGGGGCATTGGTTCTGTGCTCTGTATACTCACCCTTGATGGCCATGTTTGATGTACTGTTTGGACTTTTAAAGAATGTAAATTTATTATTGATGACTTACTGCTTATAATGTTTATAGGCTGTTATGCTGTAAGAGTTTTTTTTGAAAGCATAGTCTTACATATGATTTCCTAGGTCCCTTGTTGCATACCTGAGCATAAATTAAGCAATAATGGATTTCTGTCCTTCATAATAGGGCATAAGTCAGAGTACATCCACTCTGATGAAGGGAAAACCCTATTCACCTATAATGCTGATTGATTTCATATCAATTATGATGATAATAGATATTATATTGATGATGATGATGATGTGTGTGTGTGTGTGTGTGTGTGTGTGTGCGCTCTCATCTTTCTCTTGATCCCTCGTCTTCAATTATCTTCTGGAGAGCTCTATCTCTGTATTCCCAAACTCAACATGTGTGATACAAACTGTGATACAAAACAAATCTTTTCCCTTATACCTACCTCTCCTTCTATTCTCCCTACCTCTGTCTATTATGATGATAAAATTTACTTTGTAGTTCTAGAGCCCGGATCTAACAAATGCTTTTGTCAGGGCCATGAATGACATGGAAGTTTTGATTGTATTTGCTTAACTTTTGCTGTATCTAATATAAAGCAGATATTCATGCTGTGTTGCAGTCTGAACTGCCATGATTCTGAGCGGAAATAACTGATGTTCAATACCCAGTACAATAGGACTCCAGTTAAGATTTTGCTAGCAATAGCAATCAGGAAGATATCATGACAGTTGTCCATGTCAGCTCTTCCTTTTTCATTTTTAAAGTGGTAAAACTAGTTGGGCATCTGAAATATCATGCCATTTATTGAGTTTTCCATTCACTAAAAAGAAGAGCCTTTATATACATTTAAATACTACTTCCCATGCCATACTTGAAAATCCCAAAAGATACACTATCCATTTCTAGAGTTTTATCATTTATCATATTTACAACAGCAATGGGAGCATCTCCAAAAGTTGAACCTAAAGCCATGCCTGGGTAGGTTTTTCTAGCTCCATAGAGCTTTGTTCTCAATGATTGAAGACAACTGTTCCATCATTTCTGTCCTTCTTCATATGAGATGAGTAATTTCCTCTCCCTCAGTCCTTTTTTCCCATCCCTAACCCCTATTTAATCCCTCAGCTACACAACAGAAGTATTGTTGAGTCTACAAATACTCCTCAGTGGTATACAGAATTTCTTGGTTTTACAACAATCTTCATAGATTTTCTGTTTGGCTTTGGACTCAGCATTAGTTATGTCTAGTTTTTAACTTGATCTGCAACTCTCAGTGCAAGATTCTATTAGCATCTCACTTGTACCGTTCATGAGCATTATCTGGGTAATAACATTACATTTCAGCCTATTTTGCTGAAAGTAGCTTCTTAAACATCACAATCTAAATGGAGGGACAAGGTCAGTTATACTGGATTCTAATATGACTAGAACATTATTATAAAGAGTAATAAGACCCAGTACTAAGTTAATAATTTTCTTCTAAAGATACCTGTACCTGTTTATACTATCATTATTCAAAAAGCTCTACTAAAATGTCTGAAGCTATTCACTTGGGAATACTAATAAAGGGTACTGAGTCAGTAAGATTTTTATCTGTACTTGGATAGCAATGGTTAAAGTTGAACAGATCAAAAAGTCAACAAATATGCTTTGTAGGAAGTAGTAGTAGATAAGAAGTTAGTTCTTACCTGCTCCGTTTCTTTTTTGTACTTGTCTGCCCTCTCCTCAATGGTTTTTTTCTCAGACTGAGTCCGTTCCAAGTCTTTCCGGAGCTTGGCAATTTCTTCTTGGAGACTGAGGACCCGATTAGTGGCGATCTTTGCCTCCTCCTCACTAAGCTGAAGGCGACCCAGATCACTGCGTAATTTCTCAGTTTCTGAGGTATATGTCCCCTCCAGGGTGGTTAGCTTCTCAAGTAGGCATTTATACTCTTTGTTCTTTGCATTAGTAGCAGCAAGAATAAATAAGTAAAAAGCAGATAGAAAGACAGGGAAAAAAGAATGAAGGAGGGTAGGAAAAAGAAAGAAAACAAGATATCACATCAATTATTTGTCAGAAAGTCAGTGCTTACAATTATCCAAGGAAGTAGCTAGGATGTTTTGTGTTTTTTTTCCCAACTCAACACCAGCAAAAGAATACCAATTAAAGCAAGTATTTTCTGATCACTGCTTTACTTTGTTCCCCTAAGCATTTGTGTATTCCATTAATAAAATTGAGATTTATGCTCACTAATAATAGTTTGCTCTGTAATTGTTCTCAAGTAGTTTTAAATATTTTCCCTCCAATTAAACCTAGGTTCCTCAAGAGAGATATTCTCTCTGATTTTTCTTATGTATTCTCCCAATATAGCAGATAAAGTGGTTAGAACAGAGTAGATACTGTACAGTAATTCATCAGTTCTTTTGTTTACATTTTCTAGGTAATATTTTAATATTATAATATTATTAATAATATTACTAACAGAATTAAATTTTTAAAAAAATCTCCTTGGGAAGATAAATCCATCTCTTTTGTTACACGTTAGAACTGTGAAGTTATACTAACCAAATATGAAGGAACCTTCAATTTCATTAAAAAAAAAACTTATCAATACTAGTGCTCTATAGATAAAGACTCGAGGCTTCATTAATATCTTTGCAGTTAAAATATACTCATTTAAAGAATTTCAATAGTAATAATTTTGACACTTTCATAATGAAACAGGTATGCATCTTTCCATTTAAGAAATTTAAGAAGGAAGATTAAAAATAATGTAATATTAGCCTTTAAGTATAGTTTAAACCTATTTCTTCCTCTAAGGGAAATGTTTTCTTCCTACATCCGTGTAGATAACTAAGTACAGGGCCCTTAAGAACCCTATAAACATTTGGTGGTTAGCTGAATAAATGAGAAAATATACACAAATTGATTTTAGGGAAGAATGTGAAAAAGAAACTACCACTACAATATAACCAAAAAGTGTGCACATGAATGAAGTGATGAGGAAGCATAGATTGTCCACCTAATCTTCTAAAAAGTAAAGGTCAATCAAAATGTTTAAATATGGTTATAATAAATTCATATGTTTTTCTCTGCCTTCTTTGACACAAATCTAAAAAGAGGAAGAAACCAAAATGTGCTTGAATGATAAAACAAATTGTTTATGGTAACTCCTCAGTAACCATAGCAACCAGCAACTTATAGAATGGTTGTTGCTGAGTGGCATTTGCATTGATTACTGGTTGTCATTAAATCTGCTCCCAGCAGTAACACTTCTCATTTTCCTCTTCCATTCTCTCCCTTCTTTTCCTTCCTATGTTCTTTATTTTTATTCTCCCTTTCATCCTCTTGTTTCAATCCAATGCCTTTGCCCCACTGGGACACCCACAAGCATTGCTCTTCCTGTCTAGTGGCACTTAGGACCAAAAAGATGTCCTGCGGATTGCTGAAGCTCATGCACAGGAAGAGACTGCTGCTAGTCCTGGGCTGTCCCTACCCTGACTGTTAACACAGTTCACTGGTATCATCTGGCAAGTAATGAGAGAGTCATGGGGAGGGGAGTAAGGGGGGAGAATATGGCAAAGTAGTCACTGTAGCATAGAATTGAGGGAGAAAAGAGAATCTAATTTTCTTTATTTAGATTCTGAAACCTGAGAGATGGTTGTATCCAAACACTCAAGGGCACTATGGAAACTTTCCTCCCATGAGCCATGCCCAGTATGCCAAAGAAAGCCAGAAGGGCCTAGTTAACTTCTAGTTTCTGGTTTGTCTGGAGAGGGCAGCAAAAAACTTAACAAAACAGCGACTTTTACTCTTTCCTGGAAGGGGGAGGGAGAGAAAGAGACAGACAAGTAGGGAGGAGAACCTTTGACTAAATGTTTCTTATGTAAAAACAACAACAAAACAAACAAAACAAAACAATCTTGAGAAAAAGAATGAAAAATTACTCTTTAAGAGACAAAATGAAAAATTACTCTGGACCCTGGTGCATTCATGGTCTATCTTTCTGTAAAAAGACCCTACTAAAGAAGGGGAACAAGTAAATAAATAGCAGATCAAGAAGTACTAAAAGGACAAGAATAGTAGGAACATTAAAAGAAAAAAACCTAAAGCAAGTTAATTCTTCACCCTTCCTAATGGCTTTCTGTTGCTGAACATTTCCTCCCAACATAGTAGGAGTAGCATGACCCTAGATCCAGTCCTAGAGCTCTCTCAGCATCTCTAGACACATTCTGACTCAGTGACACTAAGTCCTACCCTTCTTCCTGTATTCTCCAATTTTATCCACTACAGAAAGGCAGTGGTTAGCAGCACCATCAGTATGGAGAAATGTTTCAGCAGTAACAGATATGGTGCTGAATGGGTAAGAGACAACAAAAGAAAACACTCAAAGGTAAAGACTGTATGTGATTATAACACTGGAGTCATGGACTTATAATTCAGAAACCTAAGCATAGATACGGAACAAGTGACCTTAGAAGCTATCTAATCTAACCCACCTCAATTTATAGACAAGGAAGCTGAGGCATAGCGTTAAGTGACTTGCTCAAGGTCACCCAGGCAGTAAGCAGCAGAGCTGAGATTCAAAACTATATCCTCTGACAACAAATACGAAATTTTTTCTTCTGCACAAGAGTAGGAAAATAGAATCTGAAGCATTATCAGGGTTTAACAATTAGGTGATGGCAATAACATCCTCGGTTTGAAGGAAGCCTTTTCCAGGGCTTTCCTTCATCCAGGTTCCCCCCAGCCTAGGGTGTGAGGAGGAAGAGGCTACATTTGCTCGGATTTTCTTCAGGGCCTACTACTCCCTCCATTGTACTCCAAAATGCTCAAACTTCAACAAGTCAAATTCAATTCAATTTCCTGTCTCTTACTAATTAGCCGTGTGATCTTTGGCAAGCTAAAGATCCCTTTGTCTTTCAATTTCCTCATCTGGAAAATGAAGATAATACTTGGCTTACCTAGTCACAGATGTTATGAAAACAGGTTCTATCTGTTTAAAGGAGATACAAAAGCCAGGCCTGCTGACACCTGAAGTGTCACTCAAAGTTGACAGTGCCAACAAACTTGGACACGCTTTGATGCACTTCCTATCTTACTTCTAGTAAGCCTCCTGGAAATAAATTCCTGCTTCATTACATTAAATAACGTCTTCATCCATTAACTTCTTGTAGTTTTTACCCTCTAGTTGTTAGAATAAAGAGATAAAATTAAATGATGGCATTGAAATTCCAGCTGACAGTGATATGTTTAACCTTAGCTACTTGCCTAAAGATGGTACCCCCATGGGTGCATCTTTTTCTTTACATCAAGGTCAAGTGGAAGTGACCTGTACCTACCTGTTCATCAACTTTGCGCTGCAGCTGCATAATCTTGTTTTCCATACCAATGTGCAGTTTCTTGTAGCGCTCAACAGAGCGAGCCTCTATCTTCAGCTTCTTCAGCTCTCGCTTGGCCATCATTCGTCGGAAACAACACTGCAGATAGACGACGGCCTTTAGGCACCTTTTGTAGCGCAGCCGAGCCAGCCAGCCACGCACCTGCTTCTGGATGATGATGGCCTTATGTTCACGGAGGATCTGCAAAACAAGACAGATAGGAAGCAACGCCATATCCCAGAGTCCACCTGGCTCATAGCAATAATTCTTTCATTTGATGAACTGGAGGAGCAGGAGACACATGAAACATGCATTATTATAACCTGATAGTATATGCAGGCATGAAAACATTTTTAAAAGACAGGTTGAGGGTTTAAATAAGGACATGTGTTAAATCTCTGCAAATATGATCTATGCAGATAGACAAAGCAATGACATTTATATGGTGTCTTTAAAAATAAAGCAAGGTATAGTATGATCAAGGAAGGAAAGTTAAAGTAAAAAGGAATAACTCAATCTTGGCATCTGCTTCTATTGTTAGATGGTTCTTTTAAGCCTCCTGATATTGGCTGATACTCAAATTAACAAAACTGGGCATCCAAAGAATCACCTGCTATTGAAGGTACAGATTTTCCCACGATTAAGATTACCATTGCTTGACAAAAGCTTTATAATAATAACTAGCATTTTTATGGCACTTTAAGGCTTGCAAAGCACTTTACAAATATTATCTCATTTTGTCCTCAAGACAATCAAGGGAGATAGGTTTTACTCTTATCCCCATTACGTAAATAAGGACTGAATACCAGTGGACCTGTTTTTTAGGTCTACTGGGCGGCCTTTTATTTTTTTGCATGTATAAAATAAGAACTCATATTGATAATCTTTGAGAAAATCTCCCTAAACAGGGTTTTACCAGCACTGCACCAAATAGAACCATAATCCTTATGTATGTATATATATATATATATATATATATATATATATATATATATATATATATATATACACACACACACATAATATATATGTATGTATAGTTAAAGGTTAATCTAGATGTCCTCTAAGATTCCTACAAAATCTAAGATTCTATGAAATCACTTTCTCAGTATATAAACTATTTTCTAAATGAACTTTTTGATCATTTGATCTTAAGAATAATATTACATTCTCTTCTACTGGTCAGAGTCCAGAAAGTTCTGTGGTTGCCTAATAAATATTACTATCACTTTCACACTTGTCATGTGAGAATGTCAAAATGTACAAAGCTTTAGTGATCTAAAGGAAGCAAAATATTCCTGTGCTTAGATTTATCCATGAGAAACTAAACACAATGAAAAATAATAATATAACACTCCAGTTCTGCTGGAAAGAATTAGCCAATATCTAAAATTCAAGGTTGAAACAAGATGGCAGAGTACAGGCATAACCCAGTTGAACTCTCCCAGCATTTTTTTTCCAAACAACTTTAAAATAACTCTCAAATCAAATTTTGAAGCAGCAAAGTCAACAAAAGGTGAGAGTGAGACATCTTTCCAGCCTAAGACAACTTAGAAGATTAGTAAGAAATATCAGTGACAACCCAGTAGGAGCCAGGTAGGAGAATATGTGAAGAGAGAAGCAGTGGTAGGCCTTGGAGGCGGCCGTGACACTGGCAGTAGCAGCAGCATCTTCAGGAGCTCTCAGTTCAGAGCTAGGAAGGAGGTCAGAAAGCTAGTCATAAAGAGAATACAGGGGATAGTTTGCTGTCACTGGATGCAGCTCTCACTGACTGACAACTCTACTGTCCAAAAGCAGTTCTGGGTCACAATTCCAGGGTGGAGAGGAGTGCTTGTGATTGGTCACCAAACATTAGGGGCTCTGGTCACAGTTTCAGAGTGTTGAGAACTAGCATTTGCAGCCACAGGAGAGCAGGGAACCTCATCATAGTTTAAGAGTCAAGAAGAATGCCAGAATTTGCAGCTGTAGAAGAATAGGGGCCTTTACTGGGTAAACACAAGACTGCTGATTAGAAGAACAGTGACCATACCTTTTCCCATTTCTCACTACCTTGGAAAGTATCAAAAAGTTTCAGACCTCAAAAAATAGTTCTGATAACAGCAGAACAAAAAATCCTGAAGTCTGGGACAGTGCCTCCCCACCCCAGGTAAACTGAGCCTAACTTTAACATAAAGTTCAAAATCAAGGAATAAGCTAGAAAAATTACTAAACAACAACAATAAAAGAACTTGATCATAAAAAGCTACCATGTGGCAGGGAAGACCAAGACATAAGCAAAGACAATAATGTGAAAACAGCGACAAGCAAAGTCTCAAAGGAAAATGCAAACTGGACCCAAACAGAATAAAGAATTCCTGGAAAAGTTAAAGTGATAAGAGCGGTAGAGGGAAAAAATGGGAAAAGAAATGAAAGTGATGTAAGAAAATTATGATAAGAAAATTAACAACTTGGTAAAAGAGGCACATAAAAATACTGAAGAAAATAATGCCTTAAAAAATAGGATTGGCCTAACGGTAACAGGCAAAAAAAAATTCACTGAAGAAAAGATCGTTAAAAAGCAGAATCAGCCAAATGGAAAAGAAGACATAAAAGCTTTCTGAAAAAAACAATTCCTTAAAATTAAAATTGAGCAAGTGAAAGCTAATGACTCTGTGAGATATCAAGAAATAATACAACAAAGTTAAAAGAATGAAAATATCCAAGAACATGTGAAAACATCAGAAAAACAACTGACCTAGAAAACAGATCCAGGAGAGATAATTTAAGAATTTTTGGACTACTTGAATGCCATAATCAAAGAAAGAGCCTACACATCACATTTTAAGAAATTATAAAAGAAAATTACCCTGATATCTTAGATCAGGAAAAAAGTGAAAGAATTCACCAATTGTCTTCTGAAAGAGATCCCAAAATGAAAACTACCAGGACCATTAAAACCAAATTGCAGAGTTTCTAAGTCAAGGAGAAAATAATTCAAGCAGCCAGAAAATAACAATTCAAATATCGTGGAGCCACAGTCAGAATCACACAAGATTTAGCAGCTTCCATGCTAAAGGAGTAGAGGACTTGGAATATGAAATTTCAGAAGGCATAAGAACTAGTATTACAGTAAAGACTAACCTACCCAGCAAACTAAGTATAAACATTTTTTCAGGGGAAAAAATGACAATTTAACAAAGTAGAGAACTTTCAAACACTTCTGATGAAAAGACCAGAGCTGAGTAGAAAATCTGACTTTCAAATACTCAAGAGAAGCATAAAGAACTGAGAGGGGCAGAGTCAAGATGGTGGCACAGGAGCAGCAAAACTCCACAGCTCCCCTCATAACCACCTCAAATACCTATAAAATATGACTCAAAACAAATTGAGCTCCAGAACCCACAATAATTACAGAAAAACACGTCTCCCACTGAAGGCAGCCAGGCAGGCAGACGCCAAGTGGTTCATTGCACCACATTGGGAGCCCAGACCAGGACCACATGAACCCTTGGCTTGGCCCCAGGGTGGCCAGAGCAAGCCGCAGCTGGAGCTTTCAGGAGAGCAAATCACCAGCAGCTATGGTGTTTTCTAGAATTATCAACCCATAAGGAACAAGGACTAAGTGAAAGATCAGTGGAACTCGGCTAAATTTAGGGGAGAGGGTCCAGCCAACTGCCCCAGAGTTACAAGCAGCTGAAGTGGCATCCCTACAGCCACTTTCATGTGCCTACTTCAGAAGCTCCCGGCCTGCAGATTGCAGGGGGACCAAGTAATCTTTCAGAGGCTAAGTGCTCTTGCCTTGAGTTGCCTGGATAAAGATCATGGTCTTGGATGGTGGTCCTGAGGTGTGTGACCAGTGAGCCAAAGCTGGTGGGGACTGGAGAGACAGTGATCTTTTAATAGCTCTGGCAGCTGCAAAAATGCAAGTGATTTGGGACAGAGCTCTCCCTTCTGAAAGCAGAGTGCTACTGAACCCAAAAGTCAAGTAACTGACTGGCAACACGAGCAGGTAAAGGAAGCAAAGCAAGCCCAGCAATCCAACTTTAGATTCCTTTTTTGGGGACAAAAAGGATCAAAGCATGGAACGGGAGAAAGACAACATAGTCAGAACTCCCCCACCAAAAGCTTCCAAGAAAAATGTAGACTAGTTACAAGCCATAGAGGAGCTTAAGAAGGATTCTGAAAACCAAATAAGAGAAGTGGAGGAAAAATTGGGAAGAGAAATGAGAATGATGCAAGAAAATCATGAAAAGAGAGTCAACAACCTGACTGAAGAAAATAACACTTTAAAAAAATAGATTAACTCAAATGGCAAAAGAGGCCTAAAAAGCCAATAAGAAGAATGCCTTAAAAAGTCAAATTTGCCAGATGGAAAAAGAATCTCACAAGCTTTCTGAAGAGGATAATTCCTTCAGAATTAGAGTAGAGCAAATGGAAGCAAATGACTTTATGAGAAATCAAGTTACTATTAAACAGATCCAAATAAATGAAAAAATAGAAAGCAATG
>CM053598.1:134397215-134413698 GCA_028646575.1 Pseudocheirus occidentalis | reverse complement strand
TGTAGTGCTTTCTGTCTTGTGGAGAGTTTTGGAGCTTGAAAATCTGTTTAGCGTCCCATTTTATGAGTTTTTTAGCGTGTTTGTGTGGGAGCTGTGGTGCTTTGCTGCTTCTACGCCGCCATCTTGGCTCCGCCCCCCAAAATTTCCTATTTTTATCGTAAGAAATCTCTAAGTTTTTAATTAAACTTTGAATGGGATTTTTCATCCCACACAATATTAAGAACAACCAGTTGTGTAGTGTTAAAGCAGTGCAAAAGGTTTCTTTAGTAGATGTTCTGAAAAGGCAGCAGGCTGATTATGCAGTGACAACTTGTGTGATTCATTGGTATCCATGAAGTGTCAGGAGATCTAGCAGAAGTCCCTAAACACATTGAGTGGGTCTCCTCTGGAGGAGTTACAGGAATATCAGTACAAAAATTTCACAGATGCGAAGGTATGGATAAGTTTTATTTATGATGATGGAGAGAATATCCACAGATATGTAGAAGTCATCACTTTGGGGCTAAATTGTTTTTCAGGAAACAAAGACTTATGTGGACAGTCTTTGGTTATACTTTTTTTTTTAATCTCAAGAAATTTGGCCCATTCCCTATTAACATGATTTAATCTGTGGAGATGAAATTGCTGAATATGTATTTTTGTATCTCAGAAGACAATAAATCAGTTTTGTGAAACACTGCACAGATAGTTAAAGAGCATTTGCTAGTCATTTAATCTGTTGTTATAATCGAATACTTTTAAACTTTGGCCTCCTGCTTTTCTCTAAGGCATAATTTTCTTGTTCTGTAGGCTTATATAGTTTCTACTTTCTGTTTCCCAGTTCTATTACAACCCTGTCCTCATTCCCTTAACTGACTCAAGTGATAGCAATTTTAAAAAAACACAACAAAAATGCATTCCTGTATCGCTCTGGGCAACCTGTTGCTTAAACTGGTTCTTCACAGCAGTCCTTTACTAAGCCAGGAATTTTGGCTGCTTAGCTCTACTATTTCACAGTACAATTAATATAAGCACTAATTATTTACCCCATTATATCATTGCAAGTCAGATCCTAAGAATATAAAAACCCATCTCACATGATTAAACTATACTCTGATTTTCATGTGGTCGGTATTTGCAGAACACTCCGAGAAGTTTGGATAAAAAGTACTCTAGAAGCATGAAATACTCTCATTTTCACTATCATGAAATTGAATATTCTGACTCAACATGCTTTAGGAAGTCCAATCAAAGCATAAAGCCTAGTTTTTATTACCTGTCTTTCAGGTATGGTAGCACTGGCAAAGCTCCACAGGCTAAAATTAGCTTATAATTAACTGGCTGTGATTAGTATTTACCAATTGTAAACTACAGGATAAAATTTAATAAATTATTCTATTTCTTTTGAAAAATAATTCAATAGAAGATATCTTATCAAACTCCTTCTGTAAGATAAATATTATCCCTGGGGTGGCTATGTGGCACAGTGAATAGAACATGGGCCCTGGAGTCAGGAGGACCTGAGTTCAAATCTGGCCTCAGACACTTGACACACAAACTAACTGTGTGACTGTGGGCAAGTCACTTAACCCTAACTGCTCTCCAAAAAGCAAAAAAAAAAAAAAAGATAAATATTATCCCAAACTAGGGAGGAAGAAAGCAGAGAAATTCTAAAATACTTAGTAAAGAATTAGCAGAGGTTACAACAATATGTTCACAAGTACTAGGTTGGATTTATATCAGGAAAGTGGGGTGGGTTAAGAATGTTAGGAAAATTGTAAACAAAATAGATTATATAAAAATAAAATTATGACAACAGATTCAGAACAAATTTAGCACTTATGTTGAAAACATTAAAAAAAATCCTTAAGAATAAGTGAACATTTCCTTAAACTAGGTGCCATATACCTAGAACCAAGAGATAGCATTATTTAAAATATAGAAACACTAGAAGCTTTCCAATAAGACTAGTGGTAAAGCAAGGATGTTTATCACCGTTGACATTTTATGTAGTCCAAAAATGTTTGTTATAGGAAAACAAGGAAAAAAAATGGAGAGAATAAACATAGGCAGATCAGAAGTGAAGTTATCTCTTTGTAATGACATGATGGTTTACTTAGAGCAGGAATTCTTAATCAAGAGGTGATGGACCACTTTGGCAGTCTGGTGAAACCTATGAACCCCTTCTCAAAATATTTTAAAATGTGTAACAACAACAGCATTTATATAGCATTTTAAAGTTTGCAAAGTGCTTTACATGTTAACTAATTTGGTCCCCACAATAGCTCTGTAAGGTAGATGCTATTATTCTACGTATTTTTACAGATGAGGAAACTGAGGCAGACAAAGGTTAAGTCACTTGTCTGGAGTCACACAGCTAGTAAATGTCTGAGGTAGGTTTTGAATTCAGTTCTTCCTCATTCTGAGTCCCATGATCTGTCTACTACACCACCTAACTGTCTGCAGGTATGAACTATGCTTGGAATATACTAAATTGGATTACAAAAGAAATCATTTATATTGAAATACAGTTCTCAATATATATGTATGTTATGTATTTTAAAAATTGGGGCAGCTAGGTGGCACAGTGAATAGAGCACACCAGCCCTGGAGTCAGGAGGACCTGAGTTCAAATGTGACCTCAGACACTTGACACTTAACTAGCTGTGTGACCTTGGGCAAGTCACTTAACCTCAATTGCCTTGCTTTCTCCCTGCAAAAAAAGAAATTCATGAATGTCAGGTTAAGAACCCTGACAGAGAACTGTAGATATTCAATGAAAAAAAAAATCAAAACAAGAACTTGACAGCAAAAGTAGCAATACAAACATATATAAATCATCAGCTTTTCTTGAGGCTAATTTTTTAAAAGGCATGAAGAGCTAAAAAAATAAATTACATTGAGAATGTGTATAAAAATATATAAAATATTTGGAGTCAGCTTACCAAGAAATATTTAGGAATTATATGACTATAAATCCAAAATATTCTTTATATATCCTTTTTATAGGAAGAAAATTGATTGAAACAGTAACTTCAATAAAGAAACAAGATACCAAGTAAATCCACAAAAATCATCAGTCATTTATATTAGTAATAACAAAAACTAAGAGGAGATAATAGAGAAACCCCATTCAAGCCAGCTACAAAGTGCAAAAAAAAAAATCTGTTAGTTATTACTAAGACATACTTATGTCCTTCTTCTCCCTCCTCTGTCAGTTCCCCTCACTAAACTATACTTCATTAGTTTTGACCAGGCAAAATGACTAGTAAGGAAATCAAAGATACCGTATATACAAAATTATTTATAGTGACAATTTTTGTAGTTATAAGAACTAGACAGGAAGTGGGTGCCCATTAATTGGGGAATGGTTGAACCAAATTAGGCTATTTTAGTGTAATGAAATGTTATTGCATCCTAAAAAATTATGAATATCAAAAACTCAGAGAGGCTTGAGAAGACTTATGAATTGATGTAGAATGAATGAAACAGAACCAAAAGAACAACTTACCTAGTGACCACAGTAATGTCAAATCAAGTCAACTACTGTTTATTAAGTGCTAAGTAGTCCTAAGCACTGGGGATATAAAGAAGGGTAAAAAACAGTGCCTGCTTTCAGGACCTGTGTCATAATCCAATGAGAGATATAATATGCAAAAAACCATGTTACAAATAAGATGATTAGGATAAACTGGGGATAGTTTCAGAAGGAAGGCACTAAGATTAAGGAGGACTGGGAAAGGCTTCTTGTATAAGGTGGGACTTGAGCTGATAATTGAAGGAAGCCTGGAGACAGAGTTGAGGAAGGACAGCATACCAAATATTGGGGTAGCAATGAAAATGTGGGAGATAGTGCTGTGTCCATGGAATAGCAAGGAAGCCACTAGATCAAAGAGTATGTGGAGGAGAGGACTGGAAAGGTAGGAAGGGGCCAGGTTATGAACCATAACCAAAACAGTGATCAGTTGTGATGTCAGAGGAATGATGGTGAAACATGCCTCTTGGCAGAGAGAGGGTGGACTATAAGTCTGGAATGAGGCATACATTTTCAGATAAGGCCAGTGTGGTGATTTATTTAGGTTGACTGTATTTATTTGTATAAAGAGAAGGTTCTTTTGAAGTGAGTGAAATGACAAGTCTTAACAGAGTGACCACAGAGTCTGAATAAAAAGTTTTTAGGAGCTTTAATTTACCAGCTGGGGCTATCTCCAGGCCAGTTGAAGGGAGAGCAGCCCTTAGCTCAGGAGTGCAGAATCCTTTATACATTACATTGTCCAACTAACATAATTTGTTACTAAGCAGGTGTAAACAGAAGCTGTTACTAAGGCAAGGGCTGGGTGGTGAGGCAGGGGGTAATGGATAGGGGGAGGGGCATGGGGCATTACGACCTGAGCATGTAGCAGAAGAAAAATGAAGAAAAAGACAAATTACCCCAGGCCCATTCCCATACCCCAGGCTGGCTCCCAGGCCAATTTACTGACTTCTAGCTCGAGTTCATCTGGAGTTCATAAAGCTTTTACTTGGCTGATTTCTAATTTCACAGGGTATCACTTAACTGTTTCCTGGCCAGTTTCTTGACTCCTATCTTGAGTCCATGAAACTTCTACTTAACTAGTGCCTGGCCACTTCAAGAGGAATCATTAGGGTTAGTGATGTAGAAGAGAACATTAATAGAACATTAATAAAAAGAAAAAAAAGAATCTAATTAATAAAACATTAATAGAACAATAAAAGAAAAAAATAATCTAATATAATCAGTTGTACTCTAATGTTTGTTTTCAAATAATAGATTTCTTCCAACACAATTGATATATAGAGGAACAATTTGAGCAGCATATCTTTAATTTCAAATTTGCTTATGCACCATTTCCTCCTTGAGAAACAGCAAGAATGCAGAAAATTCCACCACTTCACAGTAACTCACAAGTTACAGCCTTTCAAATGCCCACTTCTACAAGCAAACTTCAGGTCTTTGTTAAGGTAAAGTGCCATATTTATTATATATCTTCCAGTTCAGTAGTACTCTAGTAAGAGGAAGACTGGACCTCATTCATGAACTTCCATCTTTCCTCACCCCCTACACTCAGCTATTTCACCTTCCTGCCTTGTGTAGCCATGTGTAAGCGTAAACTTTGCCAGTCCAGGCTCAGTGGAGACCAGATCCTGGGTCAAGTAGCATAAGGCTTCAGAGGCAGCCTCTATTAAAAACAAAAAACAAAAAACACTTAACACATACAAAACTATGCTACCATTTTTTAAGGTTCCTACCTTTTTTTTAACTTGTTAATAATGAAGTTTTTAAGTGTTGTTTTCTTAACTCCATTTGCCCCCAAGCTCCATGGGTTCGCGGGTGTGTGGGTGTGTGGGTGTGTGCACTCGCTCACCTGTGAGATTTTCTATAGTGCTGTGATTTTTAGTAGTGTATGTTGTTAACATAGAAATGACTTATTTGAAATGGAAAGTACTAGAATCCCACCGTAATGTCTTTAGGGAGCCATACTTTGAATTGCTTTATAACATAATCCGTGTGGTACTTTAGAAATTACATCCTTTGAGATGGCATCTCAGGTTGAAGTGTCAGAAGCAGGATAGATACCCAAGAAGATCATTTTTGGGGGACAAGACCTTATAGCCATCGCAACATTGGGACTCCTGTTTTTCAGGTCTTCACATTTTGTATTTACACATCACTTTCAGGCAGCATGCATTATATAAAGCAACATTTCCTATCACCCTTTAAACCAAGAATCATAGAATATTATTTGCTGTAATAGGACAATCATTTTTGTGAACAGTCCCATATTAAATTCTAAATGCTGATTGATTGATTAAGCCTTTCAAAAGTTATCGTTAACTTTTTTTAGGATTGTTTTCCACAGAAAATAATCATCTATATAATGATAATTTTTCCATCTTGTATCCCTTCAGTCCATTTTATGTGCCTGAATAGGACAAGGAATATTTTTTGGTTTTTATATCAAAAGTCCCTAGAACAATGTCTTAGTATTTAATGGATGCTTCAATGCCTTTTAGATTGGGGATGAAAGTTGCTTCTCCAAAGTGTGCCAGCAAATGGGAAGGAAAGTTTTGTGAGGAAATCCTGTTACCTGGGTTGGCATGATCCTATGATAAATTTGTCTAGGCTTCAGCTGTTTTCTCACTAATAATAAGAAACAATGAATTGAAAAATTCTCATTTGTAAAACTGTATATTTTTATCATATGACCCATAGTGCTTTTTGTTTTTGTTTTTTCCTGCTTTTTGGAGGAGAGGGTAGGGCAATTGGGGTTAAGTGACTTGTCCAAAGTCACACAGGTAGTTTTGTGCTAATTGTCTGAGGTCAGATTTGAACTCAGGTCCTCAGGACTCCAGGGCTGGTGCTCTACTCACTGTGCCACCTAGCCACCACCCCATAGTATTTTTGTAAGGAAAGCCCTTTGTAAACTGAAGCATTATATAGATTTGATATATTATTAATAAAAATAATGATAATTGTTCTTAAAATATAGGGTGACATTTTCTGACAGTTAATTCCATAAGCTTTTATTAAGCACTTTACTATGTGTTAAGTATAAATTCACCGGAGACTACTTTCCTGGTGTAGAAAAAAAAAACACAATGAAGGAATCTATGGTACAAAGTACAGGAAACAAAATCTCTATTTGTTAATTAGATAAAAAAACACACACTACTATTTCAGTTATTTTAGTGATAGACCAGAACTTGTTAGTTCATGTGAATCATTCAGAGATGACAAATACATAAAACAATAAATATCTTTTCAGTGATTTAAAAAAAGAAATAGTTTTTAAAAATGCAATCACATGTGAAAGAATCATTAAAACATGGTTTTACATTATTTATATAATTATAAATATATATTATAATAGTTTCTAACTGGTTAGAATATTTTTTTATTAAATCACAAGCATTCATTCACCTGATGAGTTATGGGGATGGTGCCATATAGTTTTAACTCTTTGGGTGATGTTTTTTGTCTTTTATACTTAAAAGAGGACCAGTGACACTGCAAGTACAGTGTGTTTGACTGTGGTTGATTAGTCCAATATGAACTTGGAAGGCTCTACCACAAGTCAGATACAACTAGTCCTTTTTAATATTTAGAGTGGAGAGTTCTCTAGATTTGCCTTGATGGATGGTCCTTTGTCAGTGTCTTCCATATTTCACAATTGATACTAAACTTCTTCAGAGATACTTTGACATTGTTCTTGTAGGCTTCTTCTGACCTTCATGTTGTTCGAGTACTCTGTAAAATAGTCTTTTAGGTAAAAGCACATAGGCATTCAGGGTATGTGGCCAGCCCATTGGAGTTAAGCTCTCTGCACTAGAGTTTGAATGCTTAGTGGTTTAGCTTGAGAGAGGATCTCAGTGTTTGATGCCTTATTTTGCCAAGTAACCTTCAGAATGAAAGCAGTTCAATTTTCTGACATGATGCCAATATACTGTCTAGGTTTCACAGGCATAGAACAATGAAAGCAGTGCTATATAACACGCCAAACTGAAGGGCTTTGGGTGATATGTAAATTTTAAATCCCTTAAGGAGAACGAATAAATTAGGTATCTTACCTTATAGGAAAGTAGTGGGGAAGGGGATAAGAGGGGAAATGATAGAAGGGATTGGGGGAGAAGGTAGTTAGAAGCAAATACTTTTGAAAAGGGACAGCATCAAAGGAGAAAACAATAAATGGGGGAGTGGGATAGGGAAATATAGTTATTCTTTTACAATATGACTACTATGGAAATGTTTTGCATAACTACACATATATAACTTATATTGAATTACTTGTCTTCCCAGTGGAGGTGGGTAAGGAGGGGAGAAGGGAGAGAATCTGGAACTCAAAGTTTTAAAAACAAATGTTTAAAAAAATTGTTTTTTACATGCAACCGGAAAATAAGATATACATGCAATGGGGTATGGAAATCCATCTTGCCCTACAAGAAAGTAAGGGGGGGATGAGAGGGATATAAGAGAGGGCAGTTTGGGGGAAGGGATATTCAGTATGATTGCCATCTTGGGGTGAGGGGTAGGGGACAGATGGGAAGAAAATTTGTAACTCATCTTGTGGAAATGAATGTTGCAAACTAAAAATAAATGAATTTTTAAAAAGGAATGAACAGCAATCAAAGGCAAAATATGTGGGGAAATTATTATATGTTATTGAAGAATTCTTGGAACAAAAATAATTTGACATTAAAAAGCTATTTTTTTTGTTGGTATCTCAGGGGTATGAAATAAATAAATAAAGGTTTTGACTCTTTTTTTAAAAATTGGAACATGCAATCTTTTAGCTTCACTGCGTAATCCACCAAGAGGTATTATGTGTACCAATACTGCCTGTGGAGATAGAGAATGTAATGAATTTTGTCTGGAAGATTGTCAACAAAATAATGATAAAAGCTCTAAGTCATTGGCAACTTTGCAAATTTCTTTGGGAAGTTTTCTCTTGCATAAAGTGAGTTAGCTTGCCAGAGGTGACATGCTGAAACAATTTTCTTCTAATCTTAAAGAAGTCAAAGTATTCCTGGTGGAAGGGTACTTTGTGCAGTACTGACAGATTATCAATGGTTATAGAAATTCCTTTTCATGTTGAATACAACTTATCACTTAAGCTTGGTAAATTGGAAGCTACAAAGAAAGGAAAGTGCAACAATTTTGTTTTTGGAAGAAGTGTTTTCATTTGAACAAAAGTCTTCTTGCTTTTTAAGAAATGTTGAGAAGGGAACACTGGTACATTTTCTGACTTTGAGGCAATATTAACAATTAAATAACTGGGCCATCACTTTCTGATTCCTTGTAATAGTGTTTTGATACAAGCGGCATTTGTAGAAAAATTCAGCTCAAAAAGGAAAAAATATAACTTTGACATTTCTGATTAAATCCTTTGATATAGACATTTAGGAATTATTTGTATGTGTATGTTTGCTAAAATAAAACCTAAGTTGAACTTGAGTCGAAGTAGTTTAAAGGAAAAGATTTATGCAATTGAACATTTAGAAATGTTTGCTTCATTTGAGAATCTAGAAAGGAAGAAATGCATATTTTAAGACAAATAGTCTAAAATTTACAATCTAAGAAAGAAGACCAGAGTAGATGCTAGGAAATATATGTCTATCAGAAACCTGTAATCAATTTAAAATTATGAAACTTGATTTCCTCATTTTTGACTCGATGTACTGTGGTGAACAAGTAATTTTTAATATGGATTTCATAAAGAGCAAATTGAGAAGTCAACTTGTAAGTCGTATTTGAAAATCAAAATTAATATATTTACTTAACTTTGAAATCTCATTAAAAATATGGACAGAAATAGCATATATTTACCTATTAAGATTATTATTTAATGAAAATACAACAGTCAAGGTATATTTCTTATATAAGAAATCATGAATTATTTAGTCTTTCTGCTGTATTAACTATTATGAATAAAAACATATAAATTAATATCCATGTAGTTGGTAAAAATCCCTAGCATTAAATATATTAAAGTTATGTAACTTCACAAAGTTATATCTTTAAAATATTACAAAAAATAATTCTAATCTTATAAATAATTCATTTAGAAACTTCTGACCTTTCAGCAGTGAGCTATAACTAATGGGACCATGACCTCTTATATAAGGCTACATAAAACAAGGTAGGGAACAAAGCACCTTTAGCCTCAGATCAAACTTCAACCTGTTTTCTGGTGCTGTTCTTGGTGATTGTCTAACTTCTCCTTCTCTGAATCTTACCTCTCTAGATCCATAGTACCATCTACCATCTATTTCTTGCCATAATTGCATTCCCTAATCTTGACTTCATTGTGTCTGGTCCTGTGGCATCTGCCAGATCTTTTTTGCTTAGTTGCATCATGATGGGCCAGTATGGCTCTAATGTTAGGGTTAATCGGTAAACATTTATTAGTGCCTCCTATGTTCCAGGAACTGTACTAAGATCTGGGCATAAGACAAAAGACAATCCTTACCCTCAAGAAGTTCACAATCTAATGGGAGGTGGGGAGAGACATCAAGCAAGCTATATACAGGTTAAAAAAGAAATAATTAATGGAGGGATGGCATTTGAATTAAAAGGGGTTCTAGAATCTCATCTTCTTATAGAAGATGAGATTTTAGAAGACATTTGAAGGAAGCTAGGAGGTGGAAATGAGAAAGGAGAGTATTCCTAGTTTGGGTAATATACAGAAAAAAATGCCTGGAGCCCAGAGATGTCTAGATGGAGAGTCAAGATGGAATCTTGTTCATGGAATAGCCAGGAGGTTAATGTCACTGATGGAAGAATGAATTGCAAACCATGATATACCTGCTTGGATTGAGTTTGGAGAAGCATAGCAGTGAGAGAAGACAATCTTGGAATTTCCTTTATTCAGTGAGTTCTGGCTATCAATAGAGAAAATGGATAAAAAAGAAGCAAATAGTGATGAGATTCTGGTTGCATTGCTTATGTTGTTTTTTAAAGATGAGTCTTCTCTGTAATGGAACTTAGATGTGGGGTTTCCATAAAGTGAACTTTATTTCCTATTATTTTTTGTACTATTGGGAAAAGTCTATGTTTAATAGACCTTTTTAATTGAGAGTGCCAGGTAATTAGCAATGACTTTCAGATATCATACCTTCTTGCCCATGTACTGATTCAGCACAGACTTGTCCTTCCTACTAGAAAAATAAGTTGTTTCAATGTCATCTTCCATACCCTGCCAATTCCCTGTCATTCACTTATCACTTAATAACTATATAAAATGGATTTAGATTCATAAACAGGCCAGGATATCACCTAATCCAACCTACTCATTTTGATTTTGAGGAGACTGAGGGTCAAAGTCACGTAAGAACTAAGTGGAAAAGTTAGGAACTGAATCCAGGTCTTCTCACTTCAAATCCATTACTTTTCCTACTATACCGTGTGGTATTCTACTATACCAATGGGTCTATAAGTTTTCTTCATACTTAATTTTGTTTTTGAGAAATCAAAATTCAGAAGTCTTTATTTCCCTTTGTAGTTTGTCCATTGTTCTTGAAGAAGACCATAGCACCAGGGAGATGATGACATGACTTGTAATTGACTTTCATTTGAGTGAGGGAAGGCTGTGCAAAGTCACCAGCCTCACTTTGTACTCTAGAACCATCTGGGTCCAGTGGCCAGATACTGATCAGGAGGACTGGAGATGACCCAGGATCCAGTGGGAGACCCTGGCCCTTTTAAACTAAGGTCTTTCCTGGTTCTCACTTTGAATAAGGCAATGTCCATTCAGTGAATAGGTCTCTTTAAGAAGTGAATCAAGGGATGGCCCCTTTAATCATCATCACTATCATCATCATCATCATCATCATCATCATCATCATCATCATCATCATCATCATCGTCAAATTGGGAGGGGAAGACCCTCTAGGTTTCTGGACAAAATAGAAACAGTTACTATTTATGTTCACTCTGAGCTAGGAGGGTCCAAAAAATAACCATTAAGTGGTACATGGGCAGCGACCAGTTGTGGTCCAATCCATGAGTTCTAGAGCGAATTGGGTTTAAGGGTTGGTCTTTAAGAAAGAAATCTATCCAGTAAACCCTAAGTTAACTGTGTAGCTTTAAGCCATAGTAAACCATACTCCTTTCCATAAACTATCAGTGCGCCCCCCATTTTCCCTCATTCACTGAATGTTTCTCTTAAAAATGGAAGTGAGCTTTTTTTTGTATAATCAGAAATCTTAGAAAAAAAGAAATGAACTGATATGAAGGTTTCTTTTTCTCTGTTCACTTTGTTTTAGATATCTTTAGAGTTCTATTTACTTCTCCTTTTCCCTAGAAATAGAATTTAATTAAAAAAAAGTGAAATTCTGTTACCATGATTACCATTTTGGATAATGTTGGTTGAATATTTAACATCACTAGACCTATAAGAATTATAAAACACTCAACTTTTGAAAGCTAAGAAACGACTGTTTCCATTTTGCAAAGAAAATGTTCAGATAATTTAGAATTGTGTTAAGTCTGACAAATTTTAAAATTGAACTTCATTTATCTTTTCCCTAAGTGGTGGCAATCTTAGATGTGCCTAGTTTAAAACAACAACAACAACAACAGCAACAACTTGTGTTTCCAATAGGAAGTGATTATTGGAAGATTTAATCATTCTAATGTTATGCCTCAGACATTTTCTCGTAATGTGACCTTTGGTATGTTATGGCACTTACCTGAAGCTCCATTTTCTCATCTGTAAAATAAGGAGAATAATACTTGCATTCTCTTCTTGAAAAGTTGTTGTAAGGGAGGGGCTATATAGATCTTAAAGCACCTTATAATTGTAAACTCTTTGTAATAAATTGCTACTGGGACATCAGTTCATTAAACATTTAAATTATGAAATATTTTCACCTTTGTAATTTGTTTGAAATTACTCCATCCTTCTCTGTTTTCTTCTGTTTTGTACCTAAGAAAATTACAGTACTACAAAACTTTTCTACAATGATTGTGGGATTGTTTCTGTAATGAAGTGTTTTATAAAATCCTGCATGTTTTGCCTAAAGTCTTTTACCCCTCAGATATGTTGTCAAAAATTGTAGAGTGACAGTAATAATATATATGGAAGTTGTACTAATGTATAAAAGTATGGAAGAGGTACTTAAATCCATAAAAACAATGAAATCAAGATCATACCAGATTTAAAAAGAAAAAACAAACTCCTTTCAATACTCTTCAGTACCACCTAGGGTAAGAATTTATAAACAGAAACCTTATTAGTCTTTTAGAATCTAGTATCTTATGATCTAATTAGCAGTCACATGTAATGATCAGCAGACCTCTTTTCTACATAAACTACTTAGCTCATATGATAGAAATTTTTAGTAGCTTTTAAAGTTTCCAATTGCCAACTATCCCACCATGCTAAGTAATGTTTAATTGTGGTCTCCTTTTAAGAAAATCCAGTATACAGAAATTTGAATCCCAAAACATGTACATTTGGAGTGATAACTCATATTGTAAAAAAAAAATACTTTGTAAAGGATTCTTTTCAAATAATGAACTCTTCCAACATATTTCTTCAGATAGAAGTTTCCCTTGTTCATTATTTTAAATATCAGTTCTCCTTGAGAAGAAATGTGGCATAATGGATAGCTAGTTTCAGAGTCTGGAAGACCTAGTTTCAGTCCTACACCTCCCTGTTGACTGGAATAGCTGGGCAGGTGTAATGGTAATAGAAATTTGAAGATCTTCCCTGCCCTTTAATTAGCCTAAGTTGAACTTGAGGATCTTTGCTGATTTGAAAACATACTCTGCCCCGATTAGGTGCAAGTGCTCACCTGTAGCCTGTGGTGGGAGGCTTGTTTTTCAGGAAGGCACAACTTTTGTTACTTTGTATTCAAGTGGGTCATGAGGGTTGTGATGTTCTGATCCTGGAGAAAGCTATATATACCTCTGAGGTGAGTTTATGCTTTGGGGCTCACTTTGGGAAGAGTTGTGTGATTTGACCAGATGAGACTCTGGGCAGCCATTGAGCCCCCCAGCTTTGAAAACCTACATGTTGGTGCTTCTCTCTCTGGTGGTTAACTAGGTATGGTTGTAATGGTCATACAGCTAGAAGCCCTGTCTACTGAATTGTTTTATTTTCTCTTTAACTTCTTTTTGTATTCTCTGAAGTTCAGGGTGCTGACTTTTTCCCCTAAACGAGGTAAATGATATATGTTTGATTGATTAAAGTAAGATTGTTAACCCATTTTGAGTTGCTTTCTTTTAGAAGAGCAGCTCATAGAACCTGTGCTAGCAGCCATCCTGGGTATGCTAGGCTGCTTGCCGATACAGCAGGCTAGTTATCCTTTTAGTAGATCCAGCAATCACTAAAATGCTGACCTTTTTTTGGTAAAAGTTCTTCCTTAGAAATTCCCCATACCAACAAAATCACCCCAGAGGTCAGAAAAAAAAATGAAGCCCCTTTAAGTGACAAATCACTCATTCTTTCACCCTCCACTGAAATCCTCCACTCATGAAGTGGAAGTAACCTCTATTCTCAAAGGTTATACTGGTGGAAGGGGAACTCTGGCAGGCCTACCAAACTGGAAAAGTCTACAGTGAATTGTATCTTACTGAGGACTAACCTAACTAAATTCAAAAAGGTTCATCACCAGGAGATGATTTTCTTAGGCCACAGAAACTCTTGAATACAATCATCTAATTCTCAGTCATGGAAAAAGGAATTGGAAGGAGATCCAAATCAATGAAACGACCAGTTCCTGAAGGATTGGAATATAGTCATTACTTGATAATTATAGAGAAGAAAAAGTTACCACTAAAGTTTTAAAAGCTAAGCTTTATTGAAGATTAAATGGGAAAACATGATTGATTTTAAAAATTGCTATCATAGAGATAAAGTTTCTATAAATATTAAAGTAATGAGAAACCTTATCTTTTAAGGCTTACAGAACACTTTTCTCACCTGCAAAATACTGTTCCTATTACCCTTTATACAACTTTTCAGAAATAAATACTGTGTTTAGTTTTCTACTCCTCATAATTGAGAGTCCTGAAATTGTTTACTTTCCCTGTATAGTTATTTTAGTAAATAGCCCTATTCACTTTTTATTATTACTTAGTAACTGGAAGGTTTATTTTCCCTAACACATACTTTATCTTTTCATCTATAGGATCTTTCAGATTTTCCTGGCATCTACAGTCTTTAACTTTAGCATAGATGCTGGAAAACATGGTGTACTTTGTCCCAACATTGACCTCCTGACATCCTACCAAAGGGTTTGGATGATTCCCATTGGGTAAACATAGTTGCCAGCAGTACTAGAAAGAAATTAATGTTGCTAAAGAGAAGTTATGTAGAATAATCTTTTTCTTGTGTTACTTTACCAATGGTTTTGATTTCCCAAGCTACATGCAATATATATTTATGGTTGCTAAGACAAAAAGGTTTTTGCTAAAGAAAGACAAGCTAGTCAATACAGAATTTCATAATTTGTTTTGTTTCTAATGTTTGAAAGGTCAGAAGGAAGCACTTAAAAGGGAATGATGAGACTATAGCAACAAGTGAAGGTACTAAGGTATCCTGATGTTCCTCTCTCCCCTCACTTACACAGATGCCAGGTGTGACACTTCCCTAGTTGTACTGGGGAGGAGAAGGGATGTAATCAAAGATGAGATACAAATAGAGATAGTGCTAATACTCACTAGCTTTCAGGCACTATGATAGTCTTCAGCCATGACAGGAGAAGAAAATCTATGACCAGTATCTTGCCTAGACTCCTGGGGTTCAGATCAGCTATTTTTTTTATAGGGAGGGGAAGGGGGTCCCATTCAGGCTTGTCTGATTGGTTTATTACTCCTGACGTTATAAACTAAATTTCTTAACTTGGAAGTTTTTAGGCATAGAAGATTCTAGATAAAAAGTAGCAGAGCAGAAAGGAGGGCCTACCAAGAAGGGAGGGACATGGTGAGTTTATAAATAGCTTGTTAAGCATCCTGTTCAGACTAGATCTGAAAAAACCCCAAAACATCTTATGTCAGCAGGGTGTTCCAGATTTCCTGGGACATTCTTAATTTCAAGGAAAAGATTGTATGTTTAATGTAGTTTTGCACAAAAAATATCTCAGTACCTAGGACAGTGCTTTTTTCAGAATAGACCCTTAAGTGTTTGTTGAATTTAATTTTTTGTTAAACTTCATATTTCAAATTTTGGTTCAGAAAATATGGCCAATATATTAATTTAAAATTGCAAAGGCTGTAACTCAGATTATCTTAAGGCATGATATAGTAGTGATGGGATATTAACTTTCCAGACATTTGCTAGAGCTCTCTCTCTGCAGAGCTGAGAAGTTATTGACTTATCTTAAAGGAAAGTTTATATTTCAAAAAAGTGGAGAAAATCAGGGAGAGACAAAAGGGAGAAAGAAAATTATAGACCAGTCTCCCTCATGAATATAGATGCAAAAATCTTAAATAAAATATTAGCAAAAAGACTACAGCAATTTATAACTAGAATAATACATTTTGACCAGCTTGGATTTATTTCAGGAATGCAAGAATGGTTCAATATTTAAAAAAAACCATCAGTGTCATTGATCATATCAACAATAAAACTAGCAGAAACCATATGATTGTTTCAATAGATGCAGAAAAGGCTTTTGACAAAATACAACATCCATTCCTATTAAAAACACTAGTAAGTATAGGAATAAATGGAGTTTTCCTTAGAAGGTAGCATCTACTTAAAGCTATAAGCAAGCATTATATGCAATGGGGATAAACTAGAAGCATTTCCAATAAGATCAGGGGTGAAACAAGGATGCCCACTATCACCCCTCTTATTCAATATAGTACTAGAAATGTTAGCAGTGGCAATTAGAGAAGAAAAAGAAATCAAAGGAATCAAATTAGGCCAAGAAGAGACTAAATTATCACTCTTTGCAGATGACATGATGATATACTTGGAGAATCCTAGAGAATCAAGTAAAAAACTTTTTGAGACAATAAATAAATTTAGCAAAGTTG
>CM053598.1:134367016-134396715 GCA_028646575.1 Pseudocheirus occidentalis | reverse complement strand
AAATCCTTTGACATGCTGCAAGCCAGCTGGTAGAGCTGGTGACTATAGGCTGCAGAGGTGAAGAGGGATGGGGGGGACATTCTGGGCTTGGAAGGTCATTTTCATAAAGGCCTGGAGCAAAAAAAAGGAATGTCACTCACAAGGGAACAAAAGCAAATAGAATAGTCTGGTTGGAACAGAGTGCATGCAAGCCTTGAACACTTCCCTAGCACCTAAAAGACAAACTCTTAATTCTGGTTTTCAAGGCCTTGGCTGATATTATCTCTTCTCTATATAAACTCTCTGTTTCAGTCAAACTGGGCTACTCGGTGAACCAAGAACATGCCTTGCGTTTTATTACTTCAACACCTTTCCATTTGGGCTTAATTCCCTTCATTTCTGCCCCTATAACCCAGATCTTATCATGTATGCCCTCTTGTTTTTGTCTAAATTCTATCCACACTTCAAGGTTTCCCTCTTTATCTGAAGCTTCTCTGATAACTTCAACAAGAAGGTAGTCTTATATTGTTATTTCTCCCATTGCTGTATGTATTATTACCTTAACTAACTTGTAAGTCCCTCTAAGTGAAAGATGTACTTTTAATTCTTTGTATCTCTCACAGTGCCAAGAGTGGTGTCTTACACAAAGAAGTAACCAATTAGGCATTGAATGTTGTTGGTTTTCCAAAAAAGGAAAAGGTGAAAATCATTTGGCCAAAAGGTACTGCCTAATTGCCAAACAGCTTCTGTTCCAGCCCCAGGCCATATAACACTGCCTCAGAACTCAGGTCAGTCCTTCCTACCATCACGGAACCCCTAAAAAACTCTCTGTTCTGCCTGGATCTTCAAGCAATTGCCTCAATCTGCTGTCATTCTTTAATCCCAATTTTACATGAATTCAACCTAGCCTTCTCTTCCCCGCCAAAAGTTTTGAATGGAAGCTCCTAATGGCCATAAGCAATCAAAGGCAAATAGATTTGAAAGGCAAAATCTGTCAATGAGAAGTTCAATAAAAAAGTCTCCTACCAGTATCAGTTTCTCTAATACGTTTTTGCAAGTCTGCTTCCTGTCACTAAGTACATCTTTTTGCTTCATCAAGACACGATAACGACTAAAAAATTCTTGGTATGTCCACCTGCCAAAAGAAATCAACAGAAACTTAGTTAAATATTTGGGAATGTCTCCCACTAAAAAAACAATCTCTGTCTTGAGAAATACTTGGCCTACCTGGAGGGGAAACCCGCTGCACTAATTCGGATGGTTTCCAAGACACCACACGCCCTTAATTGCTGTACCGCCCGCTTTTCATCAAACCTACAAGTGAAAATGCAAAATTGTTAATATACAAGAAGCATTAGTGTAGCCAAGCACAAGTGTGACTACAGCTACAATTTTTTCTTCCATTATTTTGTTTTATAAGAATTAGCTGATAAAAACATGATACTATGAAAGAAAAAGAAAGGAACTGATTGTCCTAAAGATATAGAAGTAGTAATGAAAAAAACTAGTCATGAAGACAGGTCAGTGATTAACAATAAGAATATGAACATACAAAGGCTACAGTCAGGTTTGTGCCAAAGTACACCTGACCATGAGTCAGGATCATATCTGTAAGTGCCTAGTTCCCATAGTACGTAAAGTAAGCTTAAAAGACTGCTTTCAAATGTTTTAATACTCCCAAAGACCTTTGCACTCAATCTCAGTTATGGCCATAATAACCACAGCTTTACCTTGGTTCAACTTGAAACTTTCGGTTTTCTTCTCACTTTCTCCTTTAGTTTACTTAATTCTCTTTTAATAATAATAATAATAATAGCTAGCATTTTTATAGTGCTTTAAAATTTACAAAGCATTTACAAGTTATTTCATTTGGTGATTCTCACAACAACCTTAGTAAGTACTGTTAGGATTTCCATTTTACAGATGAGGAAACTTGAGGCTGACAGAAGTTAAACTAACTTGCCCATAGCTAATAAGTATCTGGGGCTAAATTTGAACTCAGGTCTTTCTGACTCCAAGTCCAGAGCTCTACCCACTGTGCCACCTGCATACCTCAATGTAGCTTCTTTGCCAAGTGACTTATTACATATTAACTTCTTTCCCAGAATCACTAAATATACTTTTTTCAGTTGAGAAGTTAAAAAATAAACTTACGTAAATGGAAACTTGAAGTCATTTGGTTTAATACAGCGCACATAATGGGGAGTTGTAGCATTGAGAGTCTCCATCAGAAGATGAAGAGAGTTTCTGAACTACATGAAAAATGAGAGAAAAGAGGAGTCAAATGTATAAGCAAGAGTTAGATTAGCTTTAAAATCATATCATCTTGTTCATGGGGTTTTTTTTACACCATACAAAAAAGTCATCAATGAATGAAATAGGAATGAAACCAGTGAAAAAGAAGAGTATAGAGTGTCTCATTTCCAAAGTGTATGCTTTCTATTACAGTAGGAATGATTTCATAATAGTGGACACTGATTACAGCTTTACAATCCATAAAGATAACAAACCCATAAGACAGGCAGAGCAACCATTGTAATAGCATTTATAGTCATGAAAACCAGAGCTTAGAAGGTTTAAGTGATATGTCCAAAGCCATACTAGTTAGGATTCAAACCCAGATATTCTTATTTCAAGTCTGGAACTCTTTCTACCATACCAAAGTGTCTCCTTTAAATATTCTTCCTATGTCATTAGGGTAAAACATATTGGCACCTATCATCCTGACTTCTTAAATACAGAAAAGCAATTGGTAAAGGTTTGTTAGAACTGAAAGCAACAGCAATTTAAGTCTGAGCATTGTAGATTTAATTTGAAAAAGACAAATCCTTCCTCTCCCATCTTTAATCCATGTAATTTGATTCAGAATGATTTTTAAGTATTATGGACATGAATTTCTTGCTCAATTTTCAGGTTTACCTCAAAATCAAATTTTTTTTTTGGCTAAAAAGTATTGAAAAACATAGTTACTAGCTAGGAGGTAGCTATGCTCAGTGGATAGAGGATGGGGCCTGGTGTCAGAAAGATCTGATATCAAATTTAGCCTTAGACGCTTACTAATTGTATGACTACAGGAAAGTTACTTAATCCCTATTTGCCTCAGTTCCTCATGTGTAAAATGGGGACACACTGGAGAAGGACATGGAAAACCACTCTTGTATCTTTGCCAAGAAAACCCATGGAGAAAGTCCATGAGGTCACAAAAAGTCAGACACAATTGAGCAGCAACCTAAGAGGCAGTGAGGTGCAGCAGAAGACGTGACTCTGGAGTCAGAGGAACAGGTTTCAGTGTTGTCTATGATTCATATTATGTGTGTGAGCTTAGACAAGACACCTCTAGGAATCAGTTTCCTTATGTGTAAAATAAAGGGGTTGGACTGGATGGCCACTGATGTTCCCTTCCAACTCCAAATCTGAAATCCTATTAAGTTAACCATGGTGTGTGTCTGGGGGATTGGGATTGAGGGGAACAGCCTGTAACTGATTTCTTTCCTGTGGGAAACTCCAGGTGCAGAAATTCCCTCTATTCTCTACAAAATGATGGACTGATAATTTGTCTGTAATTTATAATCTGAGACAGTTGCCTAGGACATAGAGAAGTTGTCCATGATCGCAACACTGGTATGTGTCAGGAGCAGGATAGGATGACTTGAACACAAGACTTCCTAACTCCAAAGCTGACCCTTTATCAACTATGACATTCTGTCTCTAAACACACACACACAGACACTCTCTCTCTCTCAAAGATTTAGAGCCAGAAAACACCTTAGATGCCATCTACCCCAGATACTTCTTTTTCAGATGAGGAACTGAGGCTTCTCATGAATGCTAACATTATTCAAATTCCAGTGGCATGAAATAGAAAGCAAAGTATTATCTCATTTGTGGAGCTCTTGTCCATCATCCTGATGTGTCAGAAACCCATTTTATTGAGCTTAAAAGGAAAAAATAAAATGTTAATTTATTATTAAGCTGGACATCCCTCAAGGGAGAAAAGGAATATCCCAACATTCTCCTTTTCCTAAAAAGAAGGTGCTGCTTATCAATACTGATATTTTGTGAATACTGTTTTTTTAAATAGTATTTGTAGCTTATTCTTCAGGTCCTGAGGCAAAATGATTATAAAGGGAAAAAATTTATATTCAAAAATACCCCCACCCCCTTAATTCTGCTTAGGTGGGACCTGGGTAGGCCTCGCTTAAGGACTAACCTGAAAGCTGTTATACTCCTAGGAGTTTATCCTAATGGCTACTGGGTAAAAGGCCCAGCCATGATCATAAAGGTGTTTTTTGCACCGTGGATAAAGGTCAGATGTGCCTATTTTGTACCTACCAACCAGCAAGCCTTGAAAATGAAGCATCTACGATTAGAAGCAGCAGCTGGCTAAAGCTTGGCTTTGAGGTCCCCTGCACAATTCAAGTCAAAAGGAAGCAAAGACAATCAATGCTTTGTTTTCTCTGAGGTCCTTAGGGTTAGGAACTGGAAGTCTGCCTCATTTATTCATTCATTCAACAACCATTTATTTAGTGTGTGCCACATACCCCAGAGGGTAGGACACTAAGAGAAATAGAAGACATAGTTTTTGACCTTCAGTAGCTTAGACTCTATATAAGAAATGTGTATAGGAATCAGAGAAAAAGATCAAGATTAGTCCAGTACAAACTCAAAGGCCTTCTGGTTGAGCAGAATCAGAAAAGGATTCATAAAAAAGATGGGAGTTCAGCTAGAGGTGGGATTTGAAGGATGTGTAGGATTAGGGTTGGTAGAATGTGTGTTGGGAATCCTCTTCAATTAAACAAGCATTTTTTAAATTGTTTTTTATTTGTCAGGCAGTATGCCAGCCATGGATTAAAGAAAAAAAAATTGTGTCCTTAATGAGTTCACATTCTAAGGGGTTAAAGTCCCAATAACATCTTATTGGCTAAGAAGGCACAAGGGTAATTTGTGTCATAACTGATGTTAGGAAAGGAAGAAAACAGCTATGTAGCACTCACCTGGTGGCCCACAGTTTTCTTATGCTCTTTTGTTGACTGGCCCGGTCTAACCTTAGTTGGCTTTATAGGAGTTCTGGAGAGTGGAGTACGCCCAGAAGAAGTGGCTGAAGTAGGACTAATGGCTTTTTCATCATCTTGAAATAATTCTGGAAGCATCTTAAACTATGTCACAATTAGAAAAAAAAATTACAACTGAAATAAAAATATAAACCTAGTGAAAAAACAATGTGATATTCTCCAACTATTCCTCAACTCACTTCAAGTAACCCTAGAAAAATGCTTTCGGACTCACATTCCACACAAATTATAAGATTTAATGGCAAAGAAACAGTAGTGGACTTAAAGACAGATGTTAAAACAATACAGTTGGAAGAAAAGTTGTGTTGTACTACAATACAGATTTGAAAAATGAATTAAAATACTTTATTTTCTTTTTTTATTGATTTCTTTTGTCTTTATATTACCATTATTTCTGAATGTAACCCTTATTCTTACACTACATAGTGAACTATCTCTGGCAACAAAGACAAAAAGACAAAAAAAATTTCAGTAAAACCAACACATCAATTGAGTGAACCTATATATGTTATTCTGCATCCCTAGTTCTAACACCATCTCTGCAAAGAAGGAAGGGAGGTGCATTTTATCAACTCTTCTCCAGGACAAAGATTCTTGGTCATTACAATTATAATATTAAAATCTGAAAGTTTATTTGTTCTTTCTATTTACATCGTTGTTATGAGGAATACCGATTTCTTGCTTCTGTTTAATTCGTTCTAAACCAGTTCATATAAAACTTCCCATAAGACATTTTTAACGTGAAAATATTATTGCTGCCCTAGTGTTTCATTATAAAACATAAGCTTTCATCTTGATACTGCTGTTTAACATGGCAATTTGTTTCCATCATGAAGAAAATAATTCCATAAGAGTTCAGGCTCAATTCAATTTAACAGAAAACTTTTATTAGTGTCTACTATGTGCAAAGTATTGAAGGGAACATAAAGTTTAGATAAGGCATGATACCAATGCATTTGTGAACATGACAGAGTAGATATATGCATCACAGATGCATGTATAAATAAGCACACACATAAATAAATAAATAAATAACATAAATAAGTAAATAACAGCCATTTATATAGTCCTTTGAAACTCATAAAGTTCTTTAACTGCATAATCTCGCTGATTTCCAAAATAATCCTGTAAAGTAAGTGCTACAGCTCTTTCTATTCTTCAAGGCTCAGCTGAAAAAGTGGAGACAAGATGACAAAGTATCAGGAAAGAGCAAAGTAAGCTCTCCTCCACTCCTATCCCCTCAAAAAACCCCAAACAAACCAAACTCCTCCAAACAGATCTAGAAAATGCAATAGACTGAATCTTGATGAGGAAATCCCAAAAATATAACAGTGCATCATTTTTCCAGCCCAGGTTGGCATAGGGACACAGAGAGTTCTATGGATCTTGGAAATAGCCAAGAAATCAGGCCATAAGAAATCTTCCATTATAGGGAGAGGCTGGGCACAGGGCCAAGAGAGTTCCCAGGCCCATACCAGGGCACTGTGTGAAGCATGTGGGAACAGGGGCCAACTACCTAGCTGAGTCATCACAAATGTTCTCTTGCTCACCTTTTGCTATACTTTGTGACTTTACTATCTTCTCCCTTTTTTCTTTTTAGATATCTAGAGAATATCTCAAAGCTCTTAAAATTGTGCTGCCTCCAGCACAGACTGCTTTTGTATAAACTGACCATACTTGGTTTTGTTAAACTTATTTTCCATCTTAGTTTTCTTTAGTGCCATTAGAACTTTCTCAGGCTGCACATCTGAGATTATGGTGTCCAAATATGATGGCTTCATTTTCCTTGCTGATGAAAAGAGTTGTGAAAATCTTTATTGTTCTTCTTTCAGCTTCATCCTTAAATGTCATTGAGTTGAGGTTGCTCATCAATCTTTCTTAAAACTTGTTTTCCATAGGTTACACTGCTCATATTCTTCCACCATCAATTTTTAGAAACAAAGTTATATTCAAAACTAGTGTTGCCCTTGGTTATCATCTCTCTCTCTCTCTCACTCATTCACACACACACACACACACACTCACACAAAGATCAACTGATGGCTGTCTGAGACTATAAAATTCATACTAAATCAAAATACATTAACTCTATCTTGAGCTTTAAGATTTACAAAGCACTTTCCTCACAAGAACACCATGAAGTGAACATCCTCTTCCTCAAATCCAAAGACATGTTAGCCAATTAACTTTAAACATTCAGCAACTATTTGTTAGGCACAGTAATATATAAGGTACTGTGTTAGTAGATGAGGATATAATGAAATTTTTTTTTAAATGCATGTCTGCCTCTAAGGAGCTCATCTTCTACTGGGTAGGTGGGGGTGGGGGAGAGGTAGAAAAGAGAAGACAACCCAGATAAGAAAATCAATACAAAGTATTTTAAAGAGCAAGGCAGTGTTTATAACTAGGGAGATCCAGAAAGGCCTCATAGAGAGGAGGCAGCAGTCATGCAGGGCTTTGTAAAAAGTAAGGGTTTCCATGGACCACAGGTAAAAAAGGGAGTACATGCCAGACACGGGTGATTGCTTGTACAAAAGAAGCTACTGTCTCATTTAGAAACAATAGTGAGCATAAGGTTCAAGTCTTGCCTCTGACACATTCTGACTCTGTGGTCCTAAGCAAGTCACTTAACTTCTTAGTGTTTCTAGACAACTCTCTAAGACTAGATGTGTGTATACATATACAAACATACACATACATATATGCATATGTATATTGTGTGTATATACATGTATATGTATATTGTGTGTGTAAATTAGGTAAAGAAGGAGTCCTAGTAAATCCCTCTATAACAGAAATATGTTCTTGATATTTAAACTAGCAAGAGTCAAAACAGAGGAGAAAAAACTGTAGACCAATTTCCCCAATGAATATCAATATAAAAATTTTTAAATAAAATTCTACTAAGGAGATTACAGCAATGTATCACAAAGATCATACACTATGACCAGAATGGATTTATACTAAGAATGAAGGACTAGTACAATACTAGGAAAACTATAACTGACCATATTTTTAAAAAAATCAATAAAAATCAAAGGATCATTTTAATAGATGTAGAAAAAGCTTTTGACAAAATATAACATCTATTCCTCTTTCAAAAAACCACCAGAAAGCACAGAAATCAATGGAGCTTTCCAGAAAATTATAAGTAGTATCTATCTCAACCCAAGAGCAAGCATTATCTATCAAATTAAGCTAGAATTCTTACTAATAAGATCAGGGGTGAAGTAAGAGCACCCATTATCACCATTACTATTGAATATTTATTAGAAATACTAGCTACAGAAGAGAATTTGTAAAAGAAAAAAGAAAAGAATAAGAGAGTCTTTGTTCTTTATACACACACACACACACACACACACACACACACCATTCAGCAAAAATTACAGAAGGAAACACTGTCAAAAGGGCTGCTGAAAGATAGGCACACTAAAACACTATAGATAGAGCTGCAAATATTTCCAGTGATTCTGGAAAATAATTTAGAATTTTAGATTCTTTTTTAAAAGTTGCTGAACTTATCACAAGAATAATATACTATGGCCAGGTAGGATTTACATCAGGAATACCAGGCTGGTTCAGTATTGGGAAAACTATCAGCATAACTGACCATATCAACAACAAAACTAACAGAAACCATATGATTACCTCAATAGATGCAGAAAAAGCTTACAAAATACAACACCCATTCCTATTAAAAAAACACTAGAGAGCATAGGAATAAATAGAATCTTCCTTAAAATGATAAGTAGCATCTACCTAAAACCATCAGCAAGCATTACATGTAATGGAGATAAGCTAGAAGCATTTCCAATAAGATGAGGGGTGAAACAAGGATTTCTGTGATCATCAATGTTATTCAATATGGTACGAGAAATGTTAGCTTTAGCAATAAGAGAAGAAAAAGAAATTGAAGGAATTAGAATAGGCTACCACTCTATACAGGTGATATGATATACTTAGAGAATACTAGAGAATCAAGTAAAAAAAACTACTTGAAATAATAAACAACTTTAGCAAAGTTGCAGGATATGAAATAAATCCACATAAATTATCTACATATTACTAACAAAGCCTAACAGTAAGAGACAGAAAGAGAAATTTCATCTAAAGTTACTAAAGACATTATAAAATATGTGGGAGTCTACCTGCCAAAACAAACCAAGGAACTATATGAATGAAATTACAATATACTTTTCCCACAAATAAAGTCAAATCTAAATAACTGGAAAAACATCAGTTGCTCATGGATAGACCAAGCTAGTATAATAAAAATGACAATTCTACTTAAATTAATTTACTTTTTCAGTGCCATACCAATCAAACTACCAAAAAATTATTTTATAGAGCTAGAAAAAGTAAGAATAAAATTCATCTGAAAGAGCAAAAGGTCCAAAATATCAAGGGAATTAATGAAAAGAAATGCTAGGGAAGGTGGCCTAGGCATACCAGATCTTCAATTGTATTCTAAAGCTGCAATCATAGAAACTACTTGGTACTGGGTAAGAAGCAGAGCAGTGGATTAGTGAGAATATTTTAGGTATGCAAGACAAGTAGTCAATAACTATAGTAATCTACTATTTCATAAATCCAAAGACTTTACCTTCTGGAATAAGAACTCACTAACTGATAAAAACTGCTGGGAAAACTGGAAAATAATATGGCATAAACTGGGTATGGACCAACATCTGACACTGTACACCAGAATAAAGTCCAAATGGGTACATGATCTAGGTATAAAAGCTGATACTATAAACAAATAACAAGGAGTAGTTTACTTGTCAGATTTATGGAGAATGGAGGAATTTATGACTAAACAAGAGAACATTATGAAATGTAAAAAAGATAATTTTGATTACATTAAATTGAAAAGGTTTTGCACAAAGCCAATGCAAGCAAGATTAGATGGGAAACAGAAAACTGGAAAAGAATTTTTACAACCAGTGTCTATAATAGAGAACTGAGTCAAATATATAAGAATACAAGTCATTCCCCATTTGATAAATGGTGAAAGGATATGAACAGGCAGTTTTCAGATGAAGAAATTAAAGCTACCTTTACTCACATGAAAAAATGCTCTAAATCACTATTGATTAGAGAAATGCAAATCAAAACAACTCTGAGGTACCACATCACACCTATCAGACTGGCTAACATGAAAAAACAAGAAAATTACAAATGCTCAAGATGTGGGAAAATTGGAACACTAATGCATTGTTGGTGGAGCTGTGAATTTATCTAACCATTCTGGAGAGCAATTTGGAGATTATAACTCCAAAGAGTTATAAAAAGGTACATACCCTTTGACCCAGTAATACTACTTCTAGGTCTGTATCCCAAAGAGATCATACAAATGAGAAAATGACCCACATGTACAAAAATATTTATAGCAGCTCTTTTTGTGGTGGCAAAGAACTGAAAATTGAGAGGATGCCCACCAGTTGGGGAATAGCTGAACAAGTTGTGGTATATGAATGTAACAGAATACTATTGTGCTATAAGAAATGATTAGCAGGCAGACTTCAGAAAAACCTGGAAAGACTTGAATGAACTGAGGCTGAGTGAAGTGAGCAGAACCAGGACAACATTGTACAGTAACAGTCATAATGTATGATGACTACCTTTGATAGATTTATCTCTTCTTAGCAAAGCAAAAACTGAAGACCATTCCAAAAGACTCATGATGGAAAATCCTGTCCACATTCAGAAAAAGAACTATGGAGTCTGAATACAGATTGAAGCACATTATTTGCTCTCTTTCTTTTGTTTGTTTGTTTTTTCTTTCTCATGATTTCTCTCATTGGTTTTAATTCTTCTTTACAACATGATGAATGTGAAAATAGGTTCAATATGAATGTATATGTAGAACTACATCAAGTTACATGCCATTTTGGAGTGGGGAGGGAGAGGTGGAGAGGAAACCTGGAACTCAAAATCTTGCGGAAGTGTTAAAAGCTAAAAATAAATAAATTTTTAAGAAAGAAAAAAAAGTGGCTAAAGTGTCTACACTCTTTAACCTGGAAAATCCACTGCTAAACATTTTGACCAAGGAGGTCAAAGATTGAAAGAGAAATCCATTTATACCAAAATATTCACAGCAGTACTTTTTGTAGTTGTTAAGAAAAGGAAACAACAAAGTTGTGGCTCATCAACTGGGGAAGAGAATTTTTTTAAAATATGGTATATTAATGTATAGAATATTATTACTGTACTGTTAGAAATGATAAAGATGAAGAATTCAGAGGAGCATGAGAAGACATCTGAACCAGTGCAAAGTAAAGAGAATCAAGAAAACAGGTCATACAATTACTACAACACTGTGAATGGAAAGTCCCCAAACCCCAAAACTGAACCCAGTGTAATTGTAATGACCAAGCCTTGCCTTGAAGAAGATATAAGAAAATGCTTGTATGTTCCTTTGCAAAACAGAACACTAAGCTAATATGTTAGTTTTACTATAAATACTTTTTTTTTCTTCTTTATTACAAGAGATAGCTCCCTGGTGAGATAATAGGGAGGTATATTTGGAAATTAAAGTGATATAAAAATAAAATATATCAATAAAAATAGCACATATATCCTGCCTGTCATGTGGTACAGAACAAGAATTCTCAACCTTGGACAGTTTTATAAAGACTCTTAAAACATGCTAGGTAGGGGTAGCGAAGTGGCACAGTGAATATAGCACCGGCCCTGGAGTCAGGAGAACCTGAGTTCAAATCCAGTCTCAGACACTTCACACACAAACACACACACACACACACACACACACACACACACACACACGTGTGACCTTGCGCAAGTCACTTAACCCCAACTGCGTTACCTCCCCCCTCCAAAAAAAGCAAAAAACAAAAAAACAACAACAAAAAACCATGCTAGGTCTTAACAGCTTTGTATGAAGTAAATCTTCCAAGGAAGCAAAACACAACTTGAAATGTAAAATTCTTTCTTAGACTGAATGACAGTAGGGGTGACTAATCATTATAAATGATTCATTAGCATTCATGATTATCTTCTGATGAATAAGCACATCAAGAAACTTAGAGAAGACAATCATCTGTGCCCAAAGAATTAAGAGCTTAGAAATGTTCTACCTAAGTTAAATTACCTTTAAAAATATAATTTGTATGTATCAGCATTTCATTAAACAAGCAGCAATACTATTGTAGTTTCACCACTAATCCTAAAATAGTGGTTAGTTACAATTTTAAACCTAAATGACAGAAAATTAAAAACAAATTGTGCATCATATTTCCTTTAAAAAAATAAGCTTATAAACTATGCTGCCTAGGAATCATAAGGAAAGGAAAAAGGAGATTTGATTTTTCCCACAAAATTGCCTTAGAATCATGATTTCACTTTTACTGTGATTGAGTGTTGAATTTGGTCGCTTTGTATTTAAATGATCCAGCCTAAAAATAAGAATCAATACTTTCAAAGGCATTGAAAATAAAAGTTTTCACTCCAAGAGCAAAATCTAAATGTGTACATGACACTTTACAGAAGCCAATTTCCTAAATGGTAATCCTAGAACAAAAAAAATGATAATGGAATACTGCAGGCAGGCTTGCAGTGAAGATTGCCATTTAACAACTGGTTATTTAAAAAGTATCCAACCAAATATTTTTACACATTTGAAATCCCCACTTGGCTGTACTCCTTTGGATTTCTCTATCATGCCACATATAATCTCATCATCCTGCTACATCATATCAGCCTGGGGACTCACACCTAATCAGTACCCTCTGCTCCCAGGACCTCTCACTGGCAGATTTATTCAAGACCAAGGCCAGTCATCTTTCATTTACTACCTGGTTGCAGTCTTTTGGATTTTTTTCAACATGTCCCTATACTAGGCAGCTTTCCTTCTTTCACCCTTAGCTCTTTTCAGCCTTTTTTCATCATGTCGTCTTTTCCTGTTAGACTGTAATCTCCTTGAAAGCAGGTAGTGCTTTCTTTCTCATATTTGTGTCACAAGTGCTTAGCACAGTACCTACCACATAATAGTTCAACTATATTGACTATTTTACGACCAGGGGAAAATATTCTCCATAGTTACCTTGCTTGATTTAAGAACTTTAATTTGTTCTTCAAAAACTGTGTCCTTATTCTTCTCCAAGAAGCCTTCACACTGGTATTCAACCTGCAAACATACGGAAAACGTTTAATATTTAACCTGACTCTTCAATCACAACAACAAAAAGATTTTGAGCTAGTTATCAGTTAGTTGTAAGAAACATGTCTTCAGTGCCTGCTCTGTGTAAGGCTCTACGTTAGGAATGTTTCGGTTAATCTAAAACTTACCTATTATAAGAGTGAAATTATAGAATCTAAGCCTATTAAAACTATCGTAAAACGCACCAGATGTTTTTATGAGGACCAATAATTTATGGACCAGTGGGATTTCTGATCTATTTGTGACACTCAACACTCTTAATGAACATATGAATGGACCAATAAGGGTGGCTTGTCTTTCTGCCAGCTCCCTATCCCCTGCACAACCAGGTGGATCATAGCATCTGAAGCTTATCATCTGTCCCACTAAAGACCGCTTTCTCCCCTTCCTCCATAGTATTGTAACCTTGCGGCTCAGTAGAAACCATCCAGCAGAAATGAATTTCCCCTTTGGGAATTTCCCCTTTGCTAGTGAAAAAGAGTGAGAATAAATGGTGGGTTGGTAAAGAGAAAGTAGAAGAGCTTAACAAAGTTTAGAGGTAGAATTTGAGGAAACATGTTAATGTAGAAAATTCCAAGGTGCCATTTCAGAGAGGTAAACCTCACTGGGGTAAATTTACATGCTTCCTCCTCCAAAGATTATTATTCCCACCAGCCTACTCCCCAAATTGAAAGATCACTTTGGAATTTTTATGTCTCCAGTCAAGATTACAGCAAACTTAGAAAGAAAACAGTCCGTACAGGTAACCTTTGTCAAGACAGGTAAATAACCGAGGCCCACTCACCATCTTAACCTCCACTCCTCCCCTGTAACCTGGAGATACCTTATATGACTTCCTAATATGTGTGAAATCCAGTTATCCACAGGATAACATTATTATTGATAACTCTCAATTATTTAACATCAAAATTCAAATGGGATTGAAGTAAAAAAAATAAAAACAAACAATACAGGTTAATCATCCCCCAAAGCCATAAAGTGAGAGAGAATCCTGCATAATACACAGAAATCTGGCCTCAAAACCAGGAAGACTTAAGTTCAAGTCTTTTCTTTAACACACTGGCAGTGAGATCCTGGGCTTACCTTCTTAATGCCCTAGGCAACTCTCCAAAACTATAACATGTAGAGAAGGTACAGACTTGTATTTTCTTGAATTCTCTTCACTGGGGAGTTTCCTATACCAATGAAATCACAAGTCCAGTCCCTTTTCCTATCCCTAAGGCCACAGAGAATGCAACTTTTAGCAAAGAAGGAAAAAGTTACCTGCTATTGGGGTTTTTCCTCCCTTTTAAGCTTGAATCTTCTAAAGTTTAAAAGAAATAAATAAAAACAACCCCCCCAGCAAAGCATCCTTACTTTGTCAGCAAAATGCTGAATGATAAAAGCTTTGTTTGACAGACGGGGTTTTTCGAAGAGTGCACATTTGTTCAAATGTGTGTTGTACAGTTTCTGCGCCCATGTGTCATCTGAACCTTTAGGCATCTAGAAAAATCAAAGAAGGCAACAGTTAAAACATAACTGTGATGCTCATCTGAAGTAATGAAGATGGTGAATTGTACTTTCTGCCAACTACATAATACCTTTTACACACACTTAAAGAACTCTTCTATCTTCTTCATGTCTCTTTGGACTCACTTGGATGGTCTGCATGCCACAAATCAAATACATATCTTTCCAAGGCTGACTTAGAGCATTCTTTTCCATTTTTTTATTTAACATATTTCAAGTTGCAAATGAACAGCTAAATGGGATTTTATACTAAAAGGCAAGCTAATGAAAAAATTTTTTATAGCTATATGTATTCTTGACATGTTAAGAAATCAAGACAAGCTTATGGGAAGATGAAATTTATCATGTATATTGAACACATTCAGAGACAATTTCTTTTTGCTTTTTGGAGGGGGGAAGGTAGGGCAACTGGGGTTACATGGCTAATGTTAAGCGTCTGAGGCTAGATTTGAACTCGGGTTCTCCTGACTCCACACCGGTGCTCTATTCAGTGCATCACCTAGCCACCCCAACAAAACTTTTTTAAATCAAGTGCCAGATGAGGAAGCTGTAGCTAGATAGCATCTAAAAAAGATCAGAGAAAAAAAGTTTAAAAAATAAAAAAGATCAGAGGATTTTAATGGTACAAACTCAATATAAACCTATAATGTGATAAGGGAAGTCCAAAAAATTTAATAGATTTTCATTTACAATAACAGAGAGTAAAAAATGAGAAAGGTTATATTATACCCACTATATTCTACTCTTTTTGGATATCTGGAAAACTAGGTGACATCTCTTAAGGACACTGGTAAACTGGAAAATATCCAAAGACAAGCAAGCAGGATCATAGATGTAGAGCTATAAAGGACCTCAGAGTTCAACTAGCCCAGTCACCTTTTTCAAAATGAGAAAGCAGAAGCTCAGAAAGGTTTAAATGACTTGAATAAGATTACATAGGTAATAAAAGAAGTAGGATTTGGATCCAGGTCCTCTGACTTCAGGTCTCATATTCTCCCCTATATAACCAGGCACATGTCTGTGCACAAGTGAGGTCAGAAGCATACAGCCAAGTAGCTACAATTCCATAGGCAGACAATAATCCTGAAAAAAAAATGCTTGAAATTTTTGGACAACAGGAGAATTAACATCTGTCATCCAAATTTTTTGGTCAGAGTTGAGATTTCATTAATGTAGGGAATTCCTAGTGTATCCCATCAATGCAAATTGGTAAGTGGCGTATAATGTTAGAGGACTGTCCAGACTGCTAAGGGATTAAATGATTGGTCCATGGATACAGATACCATGTGTCATAAATATAAACCTATGTCTTTTTGACTCAAAGGTCTGACCTATATCTGCTACACCAGGCTGTCCCATCTATCACTGAATAACTGACTAAGATGAAGCCTCCAAGGGTAGAAGATGTTGAAGAATATTGAGATTATACCATCTGAAACTCAGCTGAAGGAAATGGGAATGTTTAAGCAAGAGAAACGACTAGAGGCAACATGACAGCCTTCTGGTAAATGAAGGAGGATCATATAGAGGGGGAGATGAGTCCTGTGCTATTTAGCTCCAGAGTGAAGAATGGGTAGAAGCTATAGAGAATCAGATTTAGGTTTAATGTAAGGAAAAACTTTCTAATAATTAGATTTATCCAAAATTGTACTGGCTTTCTTGAGAGGTAGTGGGTTCTTGCTCATTAGAGGTTTTCAAAGAAAGATTAGATTGATACAGTGAATTTCTGTTCAAGTATGAACAGGCTAGTTGGACAGGATGGCCTCCAAGGTCACTTCCAAACCTGTGATTCTATGACATTTAGTTATATTTTAAATTATCAAGTAACAAACAAATCAGTCTCCAATGTGTTTAAAACATTATGGTCTCTACATGTTTCTTGAGGATAGGAGCACCATGCTTTACAAACTAAAACTTTGTTGTCATTCGTTCATTTTAGTTATAACCAACTCTTCGTGATCCCATTTGGGATTTTCTTGGCAAAGATGCTGAATATCTTTGCCAAGAAATGGTTTGTCATTTCCTTCTCCAGCTCATTTTACAGATTAGGAAACCAAGGCAAATCAAGTTTAAGTGACTTGCCCAGGGTCACACAGCTAGTAAGTGTCTGAGGCTGAATTTGAACTCAGGTCTTCCTGACTCCAGGCTGGACACTCTATCCACCATGCTGCCTAACCACCCATAAAACTAACATACCTCTCATTTAAATTGATAACAGATGGCACAATGGAAAGACTGCTATGGCTGGAATCATAGGATATAGGTCAAATTCTGCCTATGATTCTCATCACTTTTGCAAACTTTGTCAAGTCACCACCTCCCTGGGCTTATGTTTCCTCATCTACAGATCAAGGTTGGCTAGCTGGTCTCTTCAGTTCTCTTCCAACTCTAGACCTATGACCCCCAGCAAATCACTAAATTGTAAATATAAGTATATCTTGAAAATATTTTCATCTTGGAAACAAACAAAACATAACCAAATTACAGAACCTTGAAGGATTACATCTTTAGACATTATACTAAGGGAAAGTATTAATCAATATATATTATAGGTAAATAATGTCAAGGCAGTATGGTATAGTGGATAACTCAGCTATTTACTATAACTATGGACCAGTGTCATCTCTCTGGGCCTCAGTGTCCTAATCTGCCAAACAAGAGAGGTGTACTCTATAACTTTTAAGGTCCTTTCTAAAGACGGGGAGAAAATTTGTAATTCAAAAATGTCATGAAAATAAATGATGTAAACAAGAAAACAAATAAAAAATATATCATGAAAAAATAAATAAACTAAAAAAAAAAGGTCCTTTCTAGCTTTAGAGCTGTGATCCCTACAAAGGATGAAAATTTACCTTATTTATTAGTTTCTCATAGAGACAGCCAAAATGCTAGTGTGACAAGGGACCTTAGGGATGATCTAGTCCAGAGGTTCTCAACCTGTGGGCCGTGACCCTTTTGGGGTTCAAACGACCCTTTCACGGGTGTTGTCTAAGACCATAGGAAAACACATATTTCCAATGGTCTTAGGAACCGAGACACCACTTCTCTATCCATCTCCAGGCAGGTCCGGATACGCCCACATACGAGTATTAAAGGTTCATGGCATTAGTCTAGTCTAACCCTCTTATTTTACAGATGAGGAGAACAAATTCCAGATAACATAAATGACTTGCCTTAGATTCCATAGCTGTCATAGTCACTAAAGAATGCTACCTATTCAAATGTTAAAGACCTCTCATTTATCTATACCTACATAGAGAAGAAAATAAGTCAAAAATTAATTGTTTATGTTTATTCCTCTAATGACAAGGGTGATTATTGGTTAATTTAAATAATGCCTTATGACTTCATTATGAGTATTATAGTATAAAAATGAAGTACATAAGCTTGGATTTCCAAGGTGAATTATAAGACTTGTAAAATTCAAATATATGAGAAAACTTAGGAATTTTTACTCCATTAATACAGAATTGGTGATAATTTCTGTAGGTAATCAAGCTGAAGCACATGATTACTGAAAAAAACAGTTTGCTAATCAACTTTTGTAAACACAACTACAGAGTGGATGCTTAAGCTACTGTTATAAAACTATTTAGTAAGTATCTTCAAGTAGCCTCTTGCTTACCGATACGCCAATTACAACTAATTTAATTTTCTCATCAAAAGTTGGTTTCCTGCAGACATCTTCTATGGAACACTTGGAAGCAAAGAATATTAGAGAAGGAAGTAATCTTGCAAATAATCTGGCCTGTCTCCTTGATTTTAAATATGAAGAAAGTAATAAAACTGAACTTCTTTTCCAAGTGTTTCAAACTAGCTTTTCCCTAACCTCTCTAAGGTAGGCAGGCAACACAGTAGATAGAGTGATGGGTCTGGAATCAGGAAGACCAAAGTCTGAATTTGGTCTCATACATTTACTAGCTGTGTGACCCTGGGCAAGTCACTTACCTTCTGTCTGCCTTAGTTTCCTCAACTGTAAAATGGGGACAATAATAGCACCTACCTTACAGAGCTACTGTGAAGATAAAATGAGGTAATATTTATAAAGTACTTAGTAGTGCCTGGCACAGTAGGTACTTAATAAATGCTTGTTCCCTTCTCCTTCTCTTCCTGACATGTCTGAAATACTAAAGTTTTCATACTTTCAAAATTTATATGGCTAACAGTCATATATATATCTTCGCCAATATAGAATTCATTACTCAAAACAACTAATCAGCTTTGGTAATTGAACTCATTTTATTATAAACCTTAATTCATGATTTACTAGTTACTCTTCCCTGTTACAGATACTGTTCTATGGTTAAAACTATAGTCATAATACACATGCAACCATATATTGATAATCTTTGACACTGAAGGACAGTAGTAGAAGGGACAAATAAGTTGACAGATGATCTTGAACCATCTTTTGAGCCATTATTCTCCAGCCTTCTTTGAGTAAGATGCTAATAATTAATGAAATTCCAAAAACCAGAGGCAGCAAAAGAAAGGAGAAGTGGAATATATGAAAATCTACCACGTGGGTAATCAGCCTCAGAGTAATTGAGAGTGGGTTGAAAAAATAGCTTTTTGTAGGAAAACAATTTACATTATAATGTGATTTATATTCAATGTGGGTGTGAATTAAAATTTCTTTCAAAGATAATTTAATACTGAGGTTAAAAAAACAGATTAAAAAGGGAATCAATCATTTCCTTAAACATCTTCTACTACTGAACAAAAAGGAATCATACACAGACTGACAGGACTAACACATGACCAAAATTTCCAGACAAGAAATATTCTCTCATATATTTTTGAATGAGATGCTTAAAAGAAACAAACAAAACCCCCCTATGCTCTTCATCCAGCATTAGCAAATGGAACTTAGCAGTTAAGGAGCTAGCGACCTTCCACAACTAAGAAACACAGTTATATGGCGGCTGGCACACGCGAGTGAGAAAAAGGATTGTTGAATGGTGGTGTCCAGTAGCATGGAGTGAAAAAGGCGCTCTAAAATAAGCCATACTTGGCTTATGAATTACTACTTGATCAAATCCAACCCTTCCAAGCTTATTGCAGCCCTTAAAATAGACCTTCAGAACTCGGCTAGAAACACTTTACCTACCTTGCATTCTTCATCCAACAAATCCAAAATGCCCAGTTTTGCTTCTATAAGGTTAATACAAGGTTGATTGTCATAAAAATCTATGAGTGTCCATGGAATTTGCTCCTTCATATACTCCTCTTGTTCTAGCTTAAAAACATGCTATAGAGAGGGGGAAAAACCAGTCATCTTTGTAACCACTAGCATCAAATATGCATTAAGTCTATTAACTACAATTATTGGGGATCTGTGTTATTAAGAACAATATAAAACTCTTTCTTGTTTCCAGATACAGCAGTCTAGTCAGGGAAACATAATGAGGACAAATAACACAATAGAAGAAAACTTAACAAACATTAGTTAGTTATTCATCTCCCTCAGAATATGAGTAATTTTGGATACATTTGATAGCACAGTTTAATATAGTTTAAATAGCTAAGTTTAAATGCTAACATTTTTCCCCTGGAAATCTTTCTAAAATATATTTCCCTGATTTCTTAAGTTGTTGTACTATGTAATGGATATGTCTGTATATGTGAATATAGATGATGTGGGAGCATAGAGCTGAAAAGTTTAACTTCATTTTAGTAACATTTACAACATGAATTCCATGCCAATGAAAAGCAAATTCCTACTGCCCTTCAATTCCAGTGCAAAAGCTGATTGATGTGTGTTAGCAGACTCCTATGAATGATGGTTACCACTGTCTCTGAACACAACGGACTCTGTCTTTTTTAATTTTGTTAACAATATGTAGTCTCCATCTAAGACAACAGAAGCATTTGACTGGGACCATAATATTAATCACCCTTCCTCTCAGCTAAGTTTTTATGTCAAAGCTAAAATGAATCTTTGGGTACCAGAAACATGGCTAAATTTTCAGAATGTTTGAAAGTAAATGTGAATCTAGAATATGATATCTCAAATTATCCTAGATTTATAAAATAGTGCCTAAACCCCCTCAAGTTCAAATCAATAAGCCCAACTTAGTTATCCAAACCCCAAAATTTATTGGAAGAAAACTGAGAGATATGACACAAAGAATTAAGCAACTATAAAAATATCTTGATAAATTATATATAGCTCAACTGAAGTGGAGAATGACAAGTTCTTTTTTTTTTAAACAGCTTTTAGTTCTTGACAGTGAGGAAAAAACTGCTCTTTGGATTCTTGTTGGGGTTTGACAGGATTTATATTTTTATTCACATTAGAAACTACTGTGTTTATGATCTTAAATGCACTGGTATATTATTTTATCATTATTTTTATTTTTTTGCCTATTGTAGGGAGGAGGGCAGGGCAATTGGGTTAAGTGATTTGCCCAAGATCATATGACTAGTAAGTGTTCAGTGTCTGAGGCTGAATTTGAACTCAGGTCCTCCTGACTCCATGGCTGGTGCTCCATTCACTGTGCCACCTAGCCATCCCCTATTGCTATATTATTTTAACATTTGTGATAATGGGTATCATCTACTGTATAACTGAATCCTTTTTGCCTATGTAAATATCCTCTTTAATTCAAGTATCTCCAAGCATCATAATAATTCAGTGGGATATTTTATATAACTACTATATAAGAGGGTAAAAAACAAGGCTAGAGAAACTTTTGCATTGGCTCCCTGAGTAACCACTGCTCAAGAAAATAAGTTCAAGGGGGTACTTTTCATTGGGGGTGAGGGTGGGGAATCCCCTTCACACCATAAAACTGTGAGTCTAATATGGAGGGATTACATTTCTAATTCTAATAATGTAACTACAAATAAGAGTTAAAGTACATTTTAAGCATTACATAAAATCAGGTAGTGTCTGTATTCTCCAAACTATTTCCTTTCATGCTACTCTAGGAGCTTCATTTGGGGGCACAAAATTCTCAGTGTAGCTCCACAGAATCGTCTAGAGGCAGGGTACACAGACCATGACATACTCTAAATATTACATTAATTATTAACCATCAAAAAAATTATTAACCATCATTTCCGAAACTGTTCTAAACCTGAGAAAATAACTACAATTTCAGAATTCATTTCAGGTGTTACAGTTTTGGGGGGTCAGGCTGTATAGGTTTCACCTATACCCTTCCTCAACAGGCTTCGGCGTCCCCGGCTCCCAGTTCCGCTTTCTCCGGGAGAAACAGCTGCACAGAAAACTTAAGACACAGGGCTTGCTTCTTGCTACTTTCTCTTAGGCTTGGCGTGGCTGGAACTCCCTTTCATTCTCTAAGCTTGGCATGGGACTGGAACTCTTCTTCAGAACACAACACTTGCTTTTTCAGAACACAACACTTGCTTCTATCTCTCTAAGCTTGGCGTGGCTGGACTTCCTTCTGCCTCCGGGTAGCCTGTATTTAAGTCCTTTCCCAGGGCCCCTTAGGGCCCCTCCCCTGGCCTTGCCCTCACCACAGCAAGCCAATCCTGCATCACCCAGAAGGTGGAGAGATAATCCTGCTTACCGCAAACAGGTGCAACCTTCGCATTCTGCCCCCAGGTGATCACGGGCCTCCTTTTAGCTGAGGACCAATTCAACCCATTACCAACAAGAGCCCCAACATTCAGGAACCAGATTTCAAATACAACTCAGACTTTTCAAATGAAACACTTTTTAGCAGAGGGGAATGTAGGAAAGAAAATTCTTACCATGTTGAATTGTTGCTGTAGTTTCTCATTGGCATAGTTAATGCAAAATTGTTCAAAGCTATTTATCTCAAATGTTTCAAACCTGTAAAACCAAAGATAATTGGCTGTACAAATAGACAAACACATGCAAACCAGTGCACAATAGAAACAATAAGAAAAGCTCTAAATTATCTGAAAGTCTCACTCCAAAGTAATGAAGTTTGACTACTTTCTTAGAAATGAGTTCCAAGTCAATGACACTGACCAGGAACCTGAATGCCCACCAGACTCCAGAAGGATAATAAAAAAGCATAAACATATTGTATTGTCAGGACAATGAGCTTTGGATATCTTATCCTAAAGTGATAGATAATTAAATCCATCAAAAAAAACATCATGGTACTACTGAAGTACTAACAGAGCACTAATAAATGCATATAGTAATAATGTTTGTGGTCATTTTAGTACTTTCTCTATGGTCAATTTACAAAATCACCATTATTCCAATGCTCTGTTGGCACAAATGACACAGGAACCAAAAATTAATAATTTTTTTAAATAGCAGAGTTTCACAAATAAAAAGTATTATATTAAACACAAGTGTATAATAAGGAATTTCACAATAAAAAAGTAGAATATATTGAAGGAAAGAGTTAGAGTCAAACTAGATTTATAATTCGATTCAAGGTAATACACATTTATTAAGCGCCTACTATATCCAATGCACTATTCTAGGTGTTGAAGACAGCAAAGAAAACTAAGACATAGAAAAAGCCTTCAAAGAGTTTATAATATAGTAGGGAGAAAAGACATATACACAAACAAATATAATACAAGTCAGAATGTAACAGGAACATAAGAAAGGCCAAAAAAGGAAGTATATTAGATTTGAAGAAGAAAGGGTAACTTCTAGTTCTAGGAACCAAAAAGCCAAAAAGCCAAAACAAAACACCAAACCAAAACTTCATATAGGAGGTATGGGACAACACTGAAACTTCTCTGATTTCTTCACCATTCTCCCTACATTAGGTACCTCCCTTTTTTAGTTTTTTATGTGTTGTCTTCTCCCACTAGAATGTAATCTCTATAAGGGTGGGGAGTTCTTTTCTTTTTTTTATATTTGTATTCCTAGTGCTTAGCACAGAGCCAGACACATAGTTAGTTCTTAATAAATGTGTACTGAGCTGGGCCTGGCAGAAGGAAGATACTTTCAACACAAAGAGACATCAGGAGAACCCATTCCAGGCATGGAGGATGTCATGTTTAAATGGACAGAGATGGAAGATTTTAATGATAATTTACCACAGACAGTGAGATCAAAAATGTTTTACTAGAGTGAGTGAGCTACAGTTGGATCCCAGTTTAATTTTTACATAATGTAGGATAATTACATTACTACCACTAAGAAATTCTTCAATCCAAATGGGCAGAGGCTAGAGTATTTAATAACTAACACCTTGGAGTTATTTGATTATTTCTCTTTATTAGTAAATTTTCTACCATTCAAATGAATTAGTCTATTGTAAGTTTTATGAATACCATTAAAAATTAACTAACATAATATACTTACCCATAAATATCCAACACTCCAATAAAAGAGTGCTGCTTTACAGCAGAATGGAGAGCCTGATTGACATGATCTACAATCCAGTTAAAGAGTTTAGCATAGATATGTTTGGCCAAGGCATCTCGAGCATTAGTGGCCTGCAATTTGGGAATTGGTTTGATATATGTCTCAGTTGCAGTAGCCAGCTTCCTATGGCAAAGCCAATGACACATTTCTTCATATTCGACTCCCATAAGATCACAGAAAATGCTAAGAGGTTCATGTTTCGGCTGCCAAAGGAAAATAGCTCATTTAGATAAGTCATATAATAAGAATTTTCCAGAACATATTTGTGAAGGTAGAAATCATAAAACAGGAAATTCTCTGACATAAAAAAAAGAATTGACCAGGATCATCAGATGATGATTATTATAGTAGTAATGCTAACAATGCAAATTAATATAGAAAAAATTATTATTACTATTGATTTTCTATAGATAATTCAAATTTGTATAGCGCTTCACGTTTTCCCAAAGCTTTTTACACAAATTCTCATTTAATTCTTTACAATTTTTATTCTGAATTTGAATACCAAATAACATTAACATTTCCATATATGTAACAGAACAAAAAAAGTTTATGTAGTCCAATTTTATTATTCATTAGATTCATAAAGATATTAGTATCCCTACTTTATAAATGAGGAAACTAAAGTACAGAGAACTAATCAATGACCAAGATCAAGGTCATAGAGCTGATTAACGACAGAACTAGGGCTACAATCTAGGTCTCTTGCTCTCATCACTGCGTCATACTTCTCCATTTTTCCTTCTTCTTGCCTAGCTACCAACGCATTTTAAACACAAATATATTAAGCATTTATTAGAAAACAGCATTATTGAAATCATGGCACTATTCCTTAAAATAAGCATCTTAAATGTACGTATATGAACACTATGTCATTTGAAAGTAGGTCAGTATATTCTATACTTGTTTTCTCTGAATTGAGTCATCACTTCCTGAGCCAAACTACCCTGTTCTGCTACGTAGAAACTATTTATTTTAAACAGTATGGGAACATTTACCTATATTAAGTAAAAATATACTTGGGACCTAACAACCAATATTATCATAGAACAAGGAATAGAAACTATTCCATCCAGAGTGATATGAAAAATTCAAATGGATAAAAATTAAAGTCCAAATGTCCTAGTTATATATCAATATCACATGGATTAAATATCTAAGAAAGTTTGCCAAATCAAGGGTAAAAAGGATAAATAAACGAAGTATACTCTCTGATAATAGATCTTCAGTGTTGTTTTTTATTATAACCATAGAAGAAAAAGACAAGAGAGGAAGAAAGCAGAAATCTCATTGTTAAGAAAACTTCAAAATAAAACATCTGATGATGGTGACAATGAAGATCAGCAATAACTCACATGATTTTTCTATTATTTAGCTAGTCCAGTGAAATGGATAATGAAGTCAGCTTAGGACTGGCAAACCTTGACACAATTTGGACAGAGGTTTCTAAAAGTAAAGATGAAATTAGCTTTTGAGTCCTGATTCTGTTTCCATCATCTGTTTTCGTTATGGGAATGTATGTTTATAGTGCCAGCAGGATTAAACTGTTCAGACAATTCTGAATCAGCATCATCAGAATCACAGTAGCCTCAAACATGGAAGACTAAAATGCCCAAAAGAACTTTGAGTGAATTAGAAAGCCCATCAACAAAGCAAACAAAACATGAAAGCACTCCCACTCTGGTAAGGATAACCGAACTACCCAGACAAGTTATCTTGCTCAGTATTTAAGGAATTTAGGATAAAGAGCCGGTCAATTTGTTCCATTTCGGGGGAGAATTTATAAACAGGAGGCTATAAAACACTTCCTTCATTAGAACAAATACGCAGTAGAACCAAGCAATGCAGGTCCCCATCCTCTCTGTCAGACAAGTTAAACTGGTGCATGTATGTATATGTCTATATAACTTAGATTTAGAAAATACTTACAAACTAAATCAGCAACTATTTATTTAGTTTTAAGGCATACATTCTTTAGTCTGATTATATACAGTCTTAAAATGACTGGAAGGATATTTCTTAAATATCAACTCACGTCTGTCACTCATTTTTCTCCTACAAAGGCCGTGAAGCTTCTATGCAACTTTTGTAGCAGTTCTAGTCACTGCCAAATTAACAAAGTTCTGGCTAAAAAGGAAAAGAAGGAAATTCAAAGGAGTAGAGAGGGATGAGGATGAGAATGATTCCTGGGGAAATACTTTAAACCATTGGTCTACTCTCAGGACAATCTTTCTGCCATATGTTAAGATCAAGGGAAACACACTAATGCTTTAAGAAAGACAGTGATGTCATGTGTTTTTTTTTAACTAGTATCAATATTCTTGATTTTTTTAATTATAAAGCTTTGGAAAAATTCGGTATATTGAAGGCAAAATTAGTCATATGGGTATCAATGAGTTCACCTCAAAAAAGTATGTTCTATAAGATTTCTTTAGAAGAGATCAAGGTGGGGTGGCTAGGTGGCACAGTGAATAAAACACCGGAGTCAGGAGGACCCGAGTTCAAATTCGGCACCAGACACTTAACACTTACTAACCGTGTTACTTAACACTTACTGACCTTGGACAACTCACTTAACCCCAATTGCCCTGCATTCTCCCCTCCAAAAATAAAAAAGGAAAAAAAAAAAAGAGATCAAGGCCTAAATCAGATGAAAACTCATAGCGTCTCAATCCCACTATCTTTCAGAAAATTATCATATGAGGTCAGGAAATATAAGCATGGGTACAAAGAGAATTCAGTGACCAGGAGAAAACTGTGTTGGACCAAAGATCGTAAAGAAGGGGAAACAGGGTGATAGGTTTAGAGCTGGAAGGGATGAGAGAGATCTCTTTTAATACCACCCCCAATGTTTTACAGACGAAGAAACTGAGACCCAGGTTAGTGATATGCCTAAAGCCACTACAAATATAATGTTCATAAAAGGAGAGAAAAAAAGATTCCTTCCATGTAGGCCAAACCTTCCTCCACAAACACTTCCTCTCTAGCCGTCTGGCCAATATCATTTCACTCTCCAAATAATTTATAATATTTCCTCCTCAAATACCCAAGTAACTTTACATGTTATATTTTTTATCTTCTTGAAAATTTAAGAAAAGAATTACAATTTGCATTCTTATTGATCAAGAGCAAGCTTAAAGATTTATTTCATGTTTGCCTCTGTTTTCTGTAAAGGAAGAAAAAAATAAAGTGTTACATTCAAAGACTTTTGAAAATCACGAACAGAGAACAAACTTCTATTCAGAATACAGAATAATTTTTTTAAAATCTAAATTCTACCATCAATTAAAGGATCAAGACAGAGAAAAATAAGAAAAGCAGAGAAGAGCTACACTGCCTAGCCTAAGCAGAGCTGCCCTGTGTTTTACTAGTTTTGTGATCGACCTTCATTGAGCTTAGGCAAAGTAATTATGGTGTTTAGTGTTGATGGCTACTAGTGGGCTGCCTCTTTTTCTTTTTGATGATGATGAAAAAGATAAAGTGACACAGAGGAAGAAAAAGGGCAAGAAGGCCCCAAAATGTCACAACTTATTATTCTCTACTGTAATGGAAAGAGAAGTGGATTTAGAGTCAGACCTGGGTTCCAGTCTTGGCTCTGACACTTCCTAGATGTCCTACAACAAGTCACTTATTCTCTCGTTTTCAGTTTTCCTTTCCTGTAAAATGAGAAGGTTGAACTAGATAATATCTAAGACTCTTCCACCTATAAATCTCTGATCCTATAATACTAAAGGAAGACAGAAACAGAGTCAAACACAGAGAGAGAGAGATCTACAAAGAGAGATTAAAGCAAGACACCCAAAGAAAAAGTCTCATAACATGCGTCATTTCAGAGAGACATACATAGAGACCCATAAACACAGAAGAATAAAGGGTTAAAACACACACATAAAAGGAGAAACATTCAGAAGCAAAATCTCTTATTCAGCGGTTCTCAACCTGTGGGTTGCAACCCCTTTGAAGGTCAAACGACCCTTTCACAGTGGTCACCTAAGACCATCAGAAAACACATATTCCCGATGGTCTTAGGAACCAAGACATCGCTCCTCTATCCATCTCCAGGTGGGTCCCCAGGTATGCAGATATGCCCACATACGCCCACATACAAGAATTAAAGAGTTGTTGCATTAGGAAGGTTGAGAACCACTGCTCTAACCATTCTACATATCAGCCCCTTCATCTTCTATAATAAAAATAATAATAGTTAACACTCATATAGTGCTTACTGTGTGCCAGGGACTATGATAAACACTTTACAAAGTAAAGGGACAACACTAATCAGAAGTTCTTAACCTGAGGCTCATTGAACTTGCTTTAAAAAAAATTTTTTTTTTACTATTGCACTTCAACATAATTGAATTCCTCTGTCCCAAATATTTTATTTCATGAATTATAAAATATCATTCCAAAAAGAGGTCTCTAAGCTTACCAGACTGCTCAAGGGGCACATGACACAAAAAAGGTTAAGAACCCCTGTGTGAGATGGTCTCTAAGGTTCTATGGTCTTTTGTGGGCATTCTACAAAGAAGATCACTAGTAACTTTAAAGTTTATATTGTAGTTTCAAAACTATATGCACAAATTGAGTTATTAATTCTTGCTAATGATACTTAGACCAAATGGTAGGCTGCCCCATCAACCAAAAGAAATTAAGTTAAAGGACAATCCCCTTGTAGGCTGAAAGTTTTCCACTGTTATTCTATAGATTAAAAGGCTTTCATGAAGTCACAAAACAAGAACACTACGACTGGAACTCAAAGCTCTTTATTTTTATGTCAGGACTCAAGACATTGTATAGAACTGTTTCTCTGATACATTCTTAAAGAGATGTTTAGCATGTTTGATTTAATTTTTAAAAAACCAAACCAAAAGCATTATTAATCCTAAAATACAACTACAATCACTTTTTAAATGGTTTAGACTTACAGGTATTGAGCAGCTGTCTGAGTCCCGGGAAGTAAACCCAACATTGCCTAGGTGAAGTATGCCAGCCAGTATTCGGAAAATTCCCATCTGATACGACTCATTAATTCCTGAAATGATATTAGAACAGGAAAAGAAAGAAGTAGCAAGTTTCACAAAAGGGACTTTGGGGTACACAGCCAAATCCTGATTGTCAATACATATTTTAAATATATATATATATATATATATATATATATATATATATATATAACATGGCAACATGGTAAAGCCGACTTTCAACTCTGTTGACATTATCCTATATTGAGCAAAGACCCTCTGCAGACATTACCAACATCTCTGCTTATTCTTTTTTTTATCAGTTATTTTTTTATTTTAATTTATTTTCTTGGTTACATCATTCATTTCCACAAGGTTTTAAGTTACAAATTTTCTCCCCTTTTTGCCCCTAACCCCCAGTCCAGAACATTGATCCCACTGTAAGGGCCCTCCCACAATCTGTTCCCTTTTATGCCCTCCTCCAACATGCCTCTAGCTTTCTAGCAGGGCAGGGAGGGGCTCCCTGCCCCTGTCCCTGTATGTATTATTTCCCAGCTGCATTTGATTGTATAGCTTTAAATACTAGATTCTTGCAATTCCTCCCCTGTCACCCACTCCCACTGGGAGGAGCAGCAATTCAATACAGGCTGTACATGTGTAAT
>CM053598.1:134322061-134366516 GCA_028646575.1 Pseudocheirus occidentalis | reverse complement strand
TCCAGGCTGCTCAACACAAGAGCCCTTGGCCCTGATGGATCGCCTCAGCCCCCCTGCTATCTGCAGGCCGAGGGCTCTGAAGCAGCCCAGTGGAGGCTGCTGCTGCTCTCACCTCCCACTGCTTCCTTGCCCTGGGAGCAGTTTGGTCGGACCTGCTCTTCTCCTCCCAAGTTAGCAAAATCCACTGACCTTTCTCTTAGCCTTTTTTTCTTCTGGCCTGATAAATGTGGTAACTGTGCCTCCAGTGCAGCTGATCTGCTCTCCTATAGATGTGCTCCTCACCCGATGCCCCAGGGCCTGACCCGGCCGGTGTTTCAGCTGTGGCTCCCAGACTGCTGCGAAGAGCCCCGCCTGCTGAGCTGCCTATAGCAACAGATGTGCTTTCTGTCTTTTGGAGAGTTTTGGAGCTTGAAAATCTGTTTAGAGTCCCATTTATGAGTTTTTTAGCGTGTTTGTGTGGGAGCTGCGGTGCTTTGCTGCTTCTACGCAGCCATCTTGGCTCCGCCCCCCATCTCTGTTTATTCTTACTCAGACTGTAGCCTGAAACCCAACAGGAGTCAATTCATCTTTTTTTCCCTGTAAGCCCTAAGTATGTTGTAAATCATACAGAGTACAAGATTAGAGAAAGAGGGAAGTTTTGGTCAAGTTAATACTGTATGTCCATCTGACAAATGACACTGTGCATTCCTAATGTGAGGGGGAACAGAATGGAGCTATGGAGGGAGGCAAGCTGAAGACACCTTTTCAGCTTTTTCTAAATTTGATCTCACTCTGTAACTTCATTACCATGTCTAAAGTATTGTGACTCTCCAGAACATTTGGCATAGCTAAATATAAAGTATTTTAAATTATATAATCCATGTCTCCAGCAGAATCCTCCCTTAATGTGGCTAATTAAGAGTTAAATCTAATGAAAGTACCTCTATATTTTATGTGTTATGAATTTTTCCATTTTTTTTCTCCTTACCTACTCTTATATTAAATATTTCAAACTCAGAATCTATTGATTTGCAATGAAATTCCTCCCAAAGAGTAAGCTGTTCACTTAGAAAGTGAACTAAATTGGGGTTACTTTTCAGGGTTGCTACAGTATTTATAAGTTGATAATATTCTGATATACTAAAATAATTAATTCTTCTCTAAAAGTTATACATTTTTAAAGAAGAGACGACACTATTAACCTGCAAACCTAACGCTATTTGCAAACAACAACAAACTTAAATACCATGTCTGCAATTTCAATAGGACTTGGGGGAAAAGACTGTCATACAGCAGCTATGTCATATTTGTTAGGCTCCTTCCTCAAAACATCAGAAATTAAATCTGAAACTATTCGTTTGATTTAGGTTCTGTACTTGAATTTTTACAAATCCTGAAATAGCTGCAGTGAGGCAAAGAAAAAAATTGTTTTTCTAAGGAATTATGACTATCAATGGTACTCATCAGCCAACATTCCAGATGAGACTCCATGAGTCATGTTATGCATATGTAAACTGTGGATCATAGAGTCTGGAGACCAAAGTAAAATTACCTAGCAAAGTACAGGCCTGCCTTGTATGTACCATTTCCTTAGCATCATCGATCCCATCAATTACAGGGCTTCCTCCTTGCTTTGTGTAGTGGAAGTAATCAGCATTTCCTGAAATAGAAGAAAAAAAGAATTTTTCATTTGTAAGTGCTAAGAAAAATGTTTCTTGAATGACTGCATCCCCAAAATTATACATCTACAATCTCCTTCCAAAACCAAGAAGGTTAGGAAGAAAAACTTCCCTCAAAAGCAGCTCCTTTATGCCAGCAATAGAATTAATTACTAGCTCCTCTTCCTGATTTCTACGTTCTCCCTGATTCAAAACTTCTAAGTGACCTCTGACTATCTCTCTCTCTTCTTGGGCCTCCAACCTATCACCACTTTTGAATTTGTCTTCTCTTTTCCATTTCCCAGAGTCAAGCATATCCATACAATTGTAATAGCCACAGTAGTATCCTGCTTTCACTCTGTATCTGGGAGGACCCTGCCTTGCAAGCCACATTGACTCATCTCCACAGGACTTTTTCTATTGTGCCATAGAAAACTCTTCACCCTGGAAGCTCACTCTACTGTGGGCTACCTCTCACATAGGCAGCATCTACACTCTGCAGCTTTTCCCTGTGATTGGCTGATTCTTCCCAGAATCTCCATTTTTAAGGAGGAAACCCAGATTGACCCTGTCTTTATTCCTCTTCAGGCTATGCTGTTGACTCATCTCCACTGGACTTTCTCAACCATGTTCTGGGTAGCTTCAGTTTCCTCCCTTTCCTCCTCAAGTCCTTTTCCAACTTCTTAAAAGGCCTTTGAGGTCTTCCCTAATTATAATTTAAGTTCTCTGAGAGCAGGGACTGTCTTTACTTCTTGCATTTGAAGCACTTAGCATAGTAAGCCATACTTAGCCACAGTCTGGAACATAATAAGAACTTATTACAATAAATGCTTAATGACCACCTACAGCCAATTTTTTTGTAAGAAAGAAGCTATTACAATTTAATATTGTGTATTAGAGCTATTTTTATTGGTGCCATATCTTCCTACATGAGTCTAAGCCTCATGGGGGATTGCGTCTTATCAAAATTTTATATTTCCCTCAGTTCTTATCACAGTGCTTTAAACACAGCGGGTAATTAATACATATTTGCTGAATTAAATGTAATTCCTTTCTCTGCAGCCTCACACTCATGAAGGGCAGAGACATGAGAAATGAGAGCAAAGTTTCAAAGTAAAGCAGTGGATAGGAGTTGAGGCTTTACTATGGCTAAGTATGATCTTCTCCTTATGGAAATCATAAAAAAAAAACTACAGTGTGGAAGACTCTGGCAGTGCCAATCATCTTAGAGTGAGGTCAGGTAAAGCTTTACAAACAATCAGTAGATCCCAGAATACTAATTAGGGACTTCTGGCCTACAGGATCAAGTATAATTCCAGGCCTTCTATAATCTGGTTGGTGCTAACATACTTATCTCCCACTTGCCTGGGAAATTGGCAAACTAGATTATTTATTTTGTGGATTTATTTTTGGCTTCAGTGTTTTTGCTCATACCTTACCCTGCCACCTCTTCTCTACTAGTTCAAATCCTACTTGTCCTCCAAGGTCTAGCTCTGATCTCACCAGTTCCTGAGATTGGCCCAAGGGTAAAGTGATCTCATTTTCATAAAGCACCTCTCTGTGTCATCCATTTAGTAATTACTTATATGAAATCTCCTCAAGCTAGAGAGGATGGTTCCGCTCAACTATTTCATTACTCCCTTGCCCAGTCCCTAGCATGAAAACCAGAAAGTTTCTCAACAAATATTTATGAAATCGATTTCTCTCCTATTCATCATTAACCATAACAGATTCTGAGTGAAATATAAATATAAGTAAAGTAACATCAATGTTGTGCTTTAAAAAAATAAATCTAATCAATGCACCATATAATTTTAACTAGCAACTGTTCAAGAGATATAATTTCTGAGCAATTAACCATTTTATTAATTATGCTAATAGATAATTAATAAAAGGGGTCATTGGCACTCTCAAATGCCAAAGACCCTTCATGGAACCTACTCAGAACTTATAAGTCCTTGGAAGAATGGGTGTTCCTAAGGATGGCAATCAACTCTGACTGGTTAACAATTAATGAGAAGAATGAACATCATAATTAATGGTGGACCTGACTCCCATAACTCTCAGTACCAAATCACCCCCAGCCTCAGGGCAATCTAGACCAGTTTCTCCAACTTTTTCCACTTGCAGCCCCTCTTCCTGTTTTGGCAGTGCACTGTGAGTGTTTTGTGCTCAGAACCAAGGCTGCAGCAAAGTTGCAAGCTACAATATGCGTAAACAATGCCAGAAACACCTCGGACTCATTACACATTTGATTTTGAATTAATTTTTGGTCATTGAGCATTCAGAAATCTTTTACCATTGCCAAATTTTTCACAACCCCCATAACCCACAGTTTAAAATGTGCTGATCTCGACAAAGGATCTATGCCCCTCTCTCAAGCCTGCCTGAGCAGGACACAATGGGCTGGATACTTAGATTAAGTTCTTTGTAAATTTCTCTAGTTTGGAAAAACATGTACCCCAAGGGATTTGGGTCATTTCATCCATCAGCAATGTCCTTCAAAGTTTGAACAACCTATAAGCTTCTGAAAAAAAATCCTGGTCCTAATTTAATAACTGATTATCAATATAAAAGAGAAACAACCATTTCTCTCACCATGTAATCTCCCCTGGCATTCAACTACATATTGTCTTCCAGATCAAATACAGTCCTCTGGTTTATAAAGGTCTCCCTATTCTCCCATTCCCAATCTTCTCACACTTCATTTCCCCTCCCCACATACTCTGCAACCAATAAATTAGCTGCCTTACTGTTCCTCACACAGCATACTCAGTCTCCTCTCCCTCTTCATCTCCTAGCTTCCCCAGCTTCCCTCAAGTCTCAGCTAAAGTCTCACCTACTATGAGATGTCTTTCCCACTCTCACTTAATTTTAGTGTCTTCCCTCTGTCCAATTTATGCTTTATATATCTTATTTGTACATGGTGTTTGCATATTGCATTCCTCATCAAAATGTAAGCTCTTTGAGAACAGTCTGCCTCTCTGTCCTTTCTTTGTGTACTTAGAACAGTACTTGGCACACTGTAGATGCTCAATAAATGGTAACTGACTAACTCCACCCCTATTTGGTTTGTTTCTAATCCCACAATTTAAATACTTGAAAAATGATAATGAATTAATACAATTTTCTAAATTATTTCAATAATCTTAAAAGAGTCACCCTATATCCTATCATAAAGTTCCCTAGATTCTCTCCCTTAACCTTGCCCCCTACCATATATAAACAGCTTGCTTTATAATAACTTTCCCTAGTTCAGGCTAATCTATGCCCTGCCTAAAGGATGTCAAGGTACACATGTCTAAAACTCACTAGTCCTAGGCAAAGGTATACATAAAATGGGTTAGTCCCTTAGAGAGAGGTGAAGTAAAGCTTTACAAACAAGTAGTAGATCCCAGAATATTAATTAGGGACTTCTGACCAACAAGATCAAGTATAATTTCAGGCCTTCTATAATCTGTTTGGTGGCAACATACTTATTGTCCAGGTTTATCTCCCACTTTTCTGGCACAAAATAAACTACACTTACAGAACTTCAGAGTCAGAAATGACCTCGTGGGCCATCTAGTGCAATGAATACCTGAATAAGAATTCCCATTACAACATGCCTAACCAATAGAGGTATCTCTTCATGTAACCTAAGATTCTATTGGTTTTTTGAGGTTCTATATCACACTATTAACATACATTGGGTTTACAATCCACTAAAACTCCCAGATCATTTTCAGAAAAACTGTCTACTCACATCTCTCTTTCTCATGCCCACATTTTATACCTGTGAAGTAAACTTTTTTGAAACCAATGTAGGGTTTTACATTTATCCCAATTTAACTTAATAGATTTACCCCAATACTAACCTTCTAAGATCATTTGGACCCTTCCTTTAATCCAGTGTGTTAACTAATCCTTTCAGTTTTGTATCACCTGAAAATTTTATAAGCATACCATGTATGCCTCTATGTTTCAGATGATAATATTAGCCAGCACAGGGTCAAGCCCAAATCCTTGAGGAATTTCACTGAAGATTTTGCAAGGTGACATCAAATCATTAATGACTATTCTTTAGGTCCAATCAACTCATGAATCCACCTAATTGTACTATTGTCTACTCTCTAGGCACCTCTCTCAATGAAAAGAATATGAGAAATGTACCACTTTGTTTAAATCTAGGCAAATTACATCTACATTACTCCCCTGTGAAAAAAAAGGAGATAAGGTCTATTTACGATGACCCATTCTTTTCTTATTATGCCCTTTAGCTTGTTTTTTATTTTTAACATTCACTTTAAAAATTTTTTGAGTTCCAGATTCTTTCCCTCCTGCCTTCCCCTAGTCATTGACAAAGGCAAGCAATACATCAACTGTGTGTGAAAAAAGTGTGAAGTCGTGCAAAACACGTTTCCTTATCAGCCGTGTTGCAAAAATAAAACAAAACCCCCCCAAAAGTGATAAATATAAAGAAAATGGAAAAAGTATGCCTCCATCTGCACTCAGAGGTCATCAGTTCTCTTCATTTTTGGAATTGTCTTGGATAGTTCTCTCAATAAGACTAGCTAAACATGCCACATAACGCTGGCTCTTTATGAGTATTGCTTCCTTTCCTAGATTTTGCTAAGCATCCTTTTAATAAATATTCTAGGAGTTTTCTAGAGACCGAGTTAATGCATTAGCTTAAGGGACATTTGCTCTTTTCCAAAGCCATGGAACTCAGATCTTTCAAAGATCATTAACAGTGGTTCAGCAACTACACTTGACAGTCTTTGCAGAACCTTGAACAATATATCTAGTATGTGGCAAAAATGGAAGTAGTATCAAGTTCTTCTGATTCAGTGCTACCTAGAAGAATCCCAGTTTGTTGTTGAATATAGTGAGCAATTCCAACCCCATGCGAAAGGTCAGGAATATAGAGGCCATCACTATTCCAGAACATCATTGCAGATTTCTAATATTTAATGAAAGGCATATAGAGTTTTAAGTAGTTCCCAGCATAGTTCAAGATTATCAGTTTAAAAACTGTGGAGGCTTTTTGCCTACCAAACATTTATTTGTTAATTTATCTGATATAGCTCTTTACTGATAAAGGAACATTAACTACTTGGTAGAGTATTTAAGAGCTTTTTTTTCTTTTTAAAAGAAAACCTCACCACTAGGGAAGATGACTTTAATAAGAGTCATTTTTGAACAGCAACCAAAGGTAGCTATAAACTGTTTTTAATTTCTTAAATGTTACTATATGCTTTAGGTAAGCATATCTCAATCCTTACATAGACCCTAGAAGAATATTCATGGCCTCTAATTCATTCCTAAACCCAGATAATCCTGGCTCCCAGAGGTCTCTTAGATAAGCCCTTTCTTTCCATTTCTATAGCCACTACCCTAGTATATTCCTTTCTTATCACCTCCTACCAGGATTTTTACAATAGTTTCCTGGTTGATTTCTCTGCCTCTTTTCACTCTCCACTTTAATCTATCTCATAAATTGATGCTAGGATAATTTTCTTCAAGTACTACTTCAAAAATGCACTTCTTCTACTTAAAAACCCTTTGCTTCCAGGGCTGCTAGATGGCTTGGTGAACATAGAGCACTGCCCCAGAGTCAGGAGGACCTGAGTTCAACACTTATTTAACACTTATTCAACACTTAACACTTATTAGTCTTATAACCTTGGACAAGTCACTTAACCCCAATTGTCCAGCTTTCCCTGCTGCAAAAAGCAAAACAATCCCAAAACCAAAACAAAACCCTTTGCTTCTTCCTGGTGGCTATTTTTAAAATAGCTTCCTGTTTGAGAAATCAATTTATTAACCTAGATATAAGTGGAAAATAATATCAGCCATCCCAATGCCCTTTTCATACCTAATCGTAGCATTTTAAATTCAGGTAACTTTGCTGAGGCACACAACTGGTAGAAGATATGATAGTTTCTCTCCTCTTCTGCCTTTGAAAAAAAGAAAAGATTTCTCAATTACATTAATCAAACTCAGAAAACAGAATGATGAGTATTTTTTTTTAATTTCATGATTTGGTGAAATGAACATAGGCCATTCCTAACTTCTGAATTTCATTTACATCATAAGATTTCAGTCTCTCCATTTTGAACTTAAGTATCATTATCCTTCCTGTAAAAATACTATACTTTTGACTGATATTTTGTTTCTGCTGATTAGAGAAAAGCTTAATACATGATATGCAATTTAAAAAATAGCAATAACTATATTTTGGCTTAAAGCCACAGCTATTTATTCATTCAAGATTAATGTTTACTGGTACAGAATTCTATATTTGACCAGGTACAAGGGGAGATACAAAATTTAGATGAGACATGATTCCTCCCCTCATAGAGTTTATGCTAAGATCAGACACAAATATAAACAAATGAAAATTACAAAATAATATATCAGCGAGCTATAAAATTCCACATGTGATTGTGGGGGGGTGTTCATTAGCAAATGAGAGAAGTTCAGGGAACTTAGTATCAAAGAGGACTTTATGAAGAGCTGGCATTTGACTAAACTTGAAAGGAGGGGTAGGAATTCAATAAGCAAAGAGAGAGAAGGAAAGGCATTCAAGGCAGAAGGAACAATGTGAGCTAAGACAAAAAGGTTATAATAAGATCACATGGCACATTTAGGGGACTAACCAACTAAGTCAGCTTAGCTGAAGTGGTAGAGCACATGAAGGATAATAATAATACGAGATAATGCTGGAAAGGCAGAGTAGCACCAGGTGATGAAGGGCTTCAAAAGCCAGAAGTGTGAAGATCACTTAGGATGCTCTAGGAAGGTACTGAAGATGTTTGAGCAAAAGAGTGACGTGACTGTATTTGTACATAAGATTCAATAAATCCATACATACATACTTACGTATGCATACATACATCTACTATGTGCCAGGTACTGTGAATGCAAAAACAAAAATGGAACAGTCCCTGCTCTCAAGGATCTTAGATTCTAGTGGGGGACATACAAGAAAAATTATTCTACTAGCAGGATAAAGGATGGATTGGAAGAGGGACAATGTTATGGTTGAAATTTTTATTTCTAGTGTATTTTCCTCTCTTCTTTCCAATTTATCTTTATATAGCTTGTTTGTACATATTTCTTTGCTTGCTTTCTCCCCTATTAGACTGGGAGCTCCTTGAGGGCAGGTGCTGTCTTTTGCCTCTTTTTGTAGCAGAGGTTCTCAAAAGCTGGTGCTATTGCTCCCTGGGGGTTGTTGTAATGATCCAGGGGGAATGGTAGTAGCCTTGGGTGCAATTGGGAGATGTTGAATAAAAACAAGGGAGCAGTGAAAGCATAAGGAAAGAGGAAAAGATAAGAAAATTTTGAAAAACTATTCATATATGTTTCATCTGTTTTGTAAAAGAGTTAAAGTCATAGTGAATACATTATTTTCCAAATAAACATATGAATGCAAGTTATAACAGGTCAGTGGTAAAGTCTGCCAACAGGTCTTTACAAGTAAATGTTGGCAGGCAAGCATCCATCATGCATTGTAAAGAAGTCCAGAATGCATCTGCAGGAATATGTGTGTGTAATGATTTATTTACAAGATGGTTACATCATGCAATATTGTGTCATCAAAATTTCAACACAGGAAAAACCCCACAAATTCACAATAAATTATTAAATTTAAGATGGGTGATTTTTTTTAAAAAGTTTAATATTTTTTTAAATGATGCAAAAAAAAGTAGATTTCCAGGTGGGCACCTGGTAATTTTTTTTTTTAAGACCAAATAAGTTTGAGAACCTCTGCCTTAGAGCTTTGCACAGTGTCTAGCACATAATACGAACTTAGTAAATGTTTGCTGACTGACTGACTGGAAAGGGTATTACAGTAGTACAAGTGATTGGTAATGAGATCACAGGTAGGGTAAAGGGAGAATTGCAAAGGATTTTGTGGAGGTAGAAATAATGGGAACTGTTTGAATTGGATACAATAGATTAAGGAGAAGGAAGAATCAAAAGAGAACTCCAAGAATTGGAATACAGGAGAATATGTGAATCACTGTGTGACAAATATCAATATTAAAACCCGATGTTCAAACAGGGGGAAGAGAATAAGTTTGATTTTGGACATGATAAGCTTGAGGTCCTAGTGGGACATGCAGAATAAGATAACTTGAAGACAGATGAAGATATGAATCTGGAACTCAGAAGAAAGATCAAGAATGGATTTAAGGTTTAAGGGTCATCTGCTTAATCATGTTAATTGAATGAGATTACTGAGGCAAAGGATATAGAAAAAGAAAAGGACAGAGATTACATATTTGAACATCCAAATGACTGGGGAAAAGATGAAGCTTTAGTGAAGGAGACAAAGAAATGGAGTTTGGGGAAATAAGAGAAAAATAAGAATCACAGGATGTTTCTGAAATTTAAAAATAAAAGAATATCCAGTAGCATGGAGTAGTCAACTATGTGAAAAGCAGGAGAGAAGTCAAGGAGGCTGGGGACTGAAAAAGTTAACTGGCTTTGGGGTCACTGATTATTTTTAAGGAAGTAGATTCATTAGAGTGGTAGGGACAAAGGCCAGATTGTGAGGGATTAAGGAGAAAGAGAATAAAGAGGAAATGGAAGCATTAGATAAAAGATATTTTTTTCCCCAAGAGGTTTAGCACAAGCAGAGAGATAGGATGGTAGGTTAAAAGGGTCAAAAGAAGTATTTATTTAAGGTTATACAAACATAAGTGTATGTAGACAAATGGTAAGAGGCAAAGGAAAAATCAAAGATACATGAGAGAGATGGCATGAGTGCTAGAGAAAAGTTCTGGAGGAGATGGGAAGGAATGAGCTCAAAGATTCATGAATTAACCATAGGTACCAACAGGGGCATCTCTTCTATTATCAAAGAGCAGACAATTAACAATAATTTAAAGAAGTTTTGAATGAAGGAAGGTTAAGAAAATTTATATTGGAAAGTTTCAGTTTTCTCAGAGAAGTAACAGACTAAGTCATCTGCTTTAATTGTGGGGGAAATGGAAGTGAGGAGGAGAGAAAGTCTGCAAAATATGCTCTAGAACTGATTTAGAATGAAGTGAATTAGGCTTAGACCACCACCTCATACCATATTCTAGAATACGTTCTGAATTAATACATGACCTTAAAGCTAAAAAAAATCCTACTGAAAAAAATGGAGGAAGGCAGATTATATGCCTCTCATAGCTATGGGTAGGACATGTATTCTTAACAAAAGATAGTGATAATTATACAAGATAAACAGATAAATAATTACAAGAAACCATAAAGCTTCTGCACAGACAAAATTAATTCACATAGAATAAGAAGGTAAGGAGTCAAATGGGAAAATATCTTGGTATCAAATTTCTCTGATAATTGTTTGGTGTTCAAGATAATTAAACAATTAATAAATACGCATAAGACTAATAGCCATTCCCCCAATAAATAAGTGGTCAAAGGATATGAACAAATGGTTCTCAAAAGAAGAATTACAAACTATTCACAGCCACATGAAAAAATGCTCCAATGGGTTATGAAAAAAGACATTAATGTACTGCTCAGAAGAGCAATTTGGAACTATGCTCAAAAGGCTACAAAACTGTGCATACCCTTTAATCCAGCAATACCACTTACTAGGTCTGTATTCCAAAGAAAACAGAAAAAGGAAAAGGATCTATATATACAAAAATATTTATAGTAGTTCTTTGTAGTGTCAAAGATGGAAACTGAAGGGATGTCCATCAATTGGGAAATGACTGAACAAGTTGTGGTATGTGATTGTGATGGAATACTAATTTGCTATAAAAAATGGTGAATAGGATGCTTTCAGAAAAACCTGGAAAGACTTACATGAACTGATGCAAAGTGAATGAAGCAGAACCAGGAAAATATTGTACACAATAATAGCAATATTGTATTATGATCAACTATGAATGACTTAGGTATCCTCAGAAAGACAATGCTGACGATTCTGAAGGGCTTATGACGAAAAATATTATCAACTTCCAGAGAAAGAATTAATAGAGTCTGAATGAAGATTGAAGCATACTTGTTCTTACTTTCTTTACTGTTCTTGATTTCCTTTTGGTCTGTTTTCTTTCACAATGTGGCTAATATGGAAATACGTTTTGCATGACTATTCATCTATAATCTATATAAAATTGCTTGCCTTCTTAAGCAGAGGGCCATAAGAAGGAGAGAATTTGGAACTCAAACTTTAAAAAAATAAATGTTAAAAATTGTTCGTATTTGTAATTAGAAAAATCATAAAAATTTCCCCCCAAAATTCTTCAAATCAGTAATATGTACACATATACATACACATTTTCATACATGTGTTTACATATGTATGTGCATAGATGCATTAATGTGGATATATTTATAGATATATGAGAAAAGTTAGCTATATGAACTTGGGCAGGTACCTTAACCTTTCTTAACTTTAGTTTGTTTATCTATAAAATGTAGATTTTAACAGTATCTACTTCATAGAGTTCTTGGGAAGATCCAGTGAGATAATATTATACAGTATACTCAAACATTAAAGTATTATATAAACTTTACCTATTGTTTTTATATAAACTTACAAATACATGCATATATACATACATATCACCGTGTGTGTGCGTGCGTGTGTGTGCGTGCGCATGTGTACTTTTGGGGAGTTGAAGGAAGAAGCTTTTGATTTTGTTGATATAGGGAACTTCCACTGAGGAAACTCCCTTTATCATCAGAAAGATGACAGATCATCATCTGCTCTGTAACTTCTGATCTTAGAAAGCTGCCTAGACAATTAGAAGTTAAATGACTTATTCAAGGTCATGTAGCCTTTATGTGTCAGAGATGAGACTTAAACCCTGGTTTTCTTAACTCCAAGGCAAGCTCTACTCTTATAGCACATAATCTTTCACAATATGTTAATAGCACATAAAAATGAACTAATTTTCTGTCCCTATATATTAAATTAATATCAGCCATACAACTCATCTTACCTGGAACACCACTCTGGATTTCTCTAAAAGATAAGTTCTCATGTTGGCTCCAATAATTCGATATCTCTTATCAAAACCAATTTCAATGTATTTCCCAAAGCGGCTGCTGTTATCATTTCTTGTGGTTTTAGCATTTCCAATTGACTAGGAAGTAAAAGAACAAGAATTTAATGGCTTAAATATATAGGATTCTGTAAGACAACTGGACTCAGCTTTTGAAAAGGCACCTTCACCTTTTGGAGGGGCACCATTTTTGTACTTCTAAATATCACTGCCTATGGCTTTCCAATTTCACTTATTATACAAGATTATATCTAATAAGTTACTTGTCAGAGAAAAACTTGTAGATAACAATCAAATAACTGTCAAAGAGCATTTAATCATAACATCTATAAGAACCAGAAAGCTTTTCTACCTAAAAGCAGCTTGGGGGAAGGCAGAACAGAAGTTACCAGACCATCTTGGCTATTGGGTTTCAGTCTTCTTGGCCCATACAGTAGGTTTTTCTCTACTGTATATGCTGAAGAACCTAATAGAGATTATTCAAATGTTTTATTTTAAATAAATGCATATTTTATTGAAACATTTTATTGAAACAATAAAACACATATTTTATTGAAAACACAAGTTTTCTTGTAAATTAACATTCCTAATGCCCTTATAAGCTCTTGCTCACAGACCCATGATGTTATTTGCAAATAATCACTGTTAAATAAAGTTTATATAAAATTTGATTTAAAAGTATGTCTATAAGCATGGTAATTTATATCTATAGTGAAAAGCATCATCTTATTTCTACTAGAGAGTTGCAGAGAATATAATTTTCTTCCAAATAATAATTTCATTAAAAATGAAAGTTATGTATATTTTGTTCCTTGGTCGAAAAAAAATATATCTATAATTTTTTTCTTTTAAAACAAGGAAAAAAATAGTGAAGAAACAGTATAAAGTAATTTGACCACCATATAAATCTTTTTCCTCAAGAAATTTCATGGATTAAAATTTACAAATTTGACAAAGCTTAGTGCTCTATTTTTGTCACAATCCTCTGCATTGGAATAAGGTCTGCAAGCCCTTGAAACTTGCATCTAACCTTGTGAGGAATATACGTGAACAGAGGCTTTTGCTTTAGGTTGATGTAGCACCAAGGACAATAAATGGGAGTAAGGAGCTCCAAATCGTGATTTTAGCACTGGCTAGAATCTGGCTATAAGAATGCAGCAAATCTACTTCTAGCAATTCTCATTTTTTGTGCTTCCATTTCCTTGTTTCAAAAATAGGGAATTTGAAATTAATGATCTTTAAAGATCTCTTCAAGCTACAGGATTCCATGATTTTAAACCCCAAACCTGAAGACTTTGAGTAAAAGGAAATTACAAATGTAAAAATCACCTTTCAATCACTCCTCCTTAAAATTTTGACACCAGTCTTGTGAAGTAGTTATTTATTCCAAACAACAAGAAATTGTAAAAGAAGAAAAATTTCAGGAAATCTAGACTTAAATTTGCAACTGACTCTGGGGAGATTCTGAATGAGTCAGTGTTCTACATCAATTCATCAGGAAACATTTTTTTATGAGTTTATTAAGTGCCAGACATTGTGCTCACTATTGGGGATTCAAAGAGAATGTATCAACAATCTTCATCCTCCATAAATCACATTCTAAAGTAAATGGAGATAAAAATCTCTACAATTAATCTCTCAGATTAAACAAGATTGCTACAATGATGGGGAACTAGAGTTCAAACACTCCCATGATTTTCTAATACATCCATTTCTGAAAAGAAAAAAGTAAGGGGTTTAAAGTTAGGGAAAGGAAAAAAATAATGTGAGAAAACAGGGTTGGCAAATATGTCTTTGCTCATCATCATATAAGTAATACACAGTAAGAACCAAGGACAGAGTAGATTAAGTGCAGGGCTTGTAGTCAGAAAGACCCAAGTTCAAATCCTGCCTCAGACACTTAACAGCTGTGTGATGCTGGCAAGTCATTTTCAGCCTCTTTCCTCATCTAAAAAATTAAGAGGTTCAACGAGCTGATCATTTGGGTCCCTGATAGCTTAATATCTACGATCCTTATAATAACAAGCAACAGGATAAATTCCTTCAGGAACTTACCTGTTGAATATTTATTGTCCCAACTAAAGGACTGAAGTTCTGCACCTGACACTGTTCATATCATAGTTAGACAGACCTGGTTCACAGATGTGAAGCTTTGAAGCACTGTCTGACCTTTCTCCCTGTAACCCATTCTTCTGCATTCTTTGGCTGCATATTCCTTTTTCACATTTCAAAAGGAAAGGTCCCAGATTTGTTATTTAATAATAAAAATTATTTCTCTTCACCCTTAATTCCTAATCCACGTCCCTTTTGCAGGTGTCAGCATTCAGTTAAATCCAGTTACCTAATCCCTCCACCCTTTCCCTCTTTTCCTCCTCACCCTCTCTGAGCAATTCCTATGGCCATCCTGAAGCTTTATAGCATCCCTACCAACAGGAGAACAATTGAAATGAAAGGAAAATGAACATGCTTTCTGAAGCAAGCTTCCAGATGTTCCATTACAAATCATTAAGATTGGCTATACTGTCTAACCCCTACAAGGTTCACAAGGACCTCTCAAATGACAGGAGGCCCTGACAGAAGCTCTTACCTAGTTCCCACTCAACATAGCACAAGAAATCTCAATGGTATACAACTAGAATGGACAATGTTTCATGGTGTAGTTTTAGATGAGACTTCTCATATTAGGACCAGCAGCCTGAATGATACACAAACCTAGTCATGGCAAGCCAATCTAGGTGCCAAGATGATATTTTTTAAAATTAGGCTAGAAATAGGCATGACAATAAGAGGGAGCAAGATATAACTTTGTTTTATCTTAATCCAAACCAATAATTAGTTCTATTGTCACTATTTGACCAATGCTAGTAAAAGTGTAATCTACAAGCATTCATTCAGAATTTGAAAGGGACCCTTTGAGAAAATGAACGCTTGCTTCAAAAATTTGAACATATTTAAGATTCTTGATCATTCTCTTTCAAAATATACATTTTTTTGCTTTCTTTCATTTACATGCTATTTTTAACCACATTTCCATATCTCACAGGAAGCTGCTCAACTCTCCCAATAAATCACAACAAAAGTGACAATCAGGCTGAGCCAAGGGACAATCCTAAGGATGACTAGGACATATCATCATTTTCAAACTCCACACAGCACTGCAAACCAGGCACAATTACCTTGGGAAAGACTACTGCCAAAACCCCTTGTGCCCCAGTTGTGTTAGACCAGTTTTAACTTCATCTGTGCTTTGGGTAACAAGAAAGGCTTGACGAAGAAGAAAGAAGGGATAAAAAAACATCGGCATGAAATTCTAATTGGAAGTATTCACTACTCTGTATCCAAATGAGCATTATTTTTCTTCATTTAACTGTGCTTCTTCCAAAACAGTCCTTTTTCTTACAAACACATTACTACATTAACAATCCTGGAAATGCTAATGTTGAAATGTTTAAGTTCTCTTACCAATACAAAATGAGTACCATTTTCTCTCATGCATACATTTTTACTTCACATAAATATTTCTTATTTAAAAGATCCTCTTTTGTAAAAATTGTTCCTCTTGTAAGTCTCATATTGTTACTAATCTGATAAATTAAGTTTTGAAAATAATAGTATTGTCTTATTTCCCTCTCTAAGCTAAAATCATGATAGACAAGAAAACAGCATTAAAGTGTCAAAAAAAGTAGAAAGGAAAAAATTTTCATTACTGTAATATAACAATCATGACTGCAAAAGCTGAGTTCAGCATTTATTGTAAGAAATAATATTTTCAGGGGGAGAAAGAGAGGAATCAGTCTAACTAGATACTGTAGAAGCAGTTAATTAAATCAAGACCCTCCTGTAACTCATTGATTTATAAGCAGTAGTAGTCAATCCAGTATATTGGCAAAGGTATAAATAAGAATAAATAACACCACAAAATATCACAAAACACATTTCATTCATGTAACGTGGGATAGGGAAAACTTCAGTGAATCCAAACACTTAGACTCCCAGGATATCATAAACTAGATGTGATAGTGTATTTGCTTGGAAAAATAAAAGCTTTAACAAGGTGAGTCATCACTCCTTTCCACTTACAGGAAATGAATGAATTTGGAGTGAAATTCATGGGGCACAGTGTAAGGTATAAGTTTCTCATAATCTCAGGTACAACTCACCTAAGATTTTTTATGCAAAACAAAAATGTCTTAACCCATTTAACTAGCAGATATAAAGTAGCTTATAACAATGTGCCCGATTCTATTACCCTGTAAGTGACTTCCCTAAGTTGTAACACTAGTACACTTAGATCAAATATTAATTGTCATTATAGTGGAATGCAACTAATTTTATAATTAAATATGTGTGAACCAAACACATTAATTTCTAATGTTGTAGCCTACTAGCAAAAAATTTGGACATCCCTAACCTAAAATAAGTATATATAAATATTTCTTAAGCTCATTGAGGCTGTATTAGCCTTACTGAAAATGTCTACTTATAAGAATTTTCACTGATTACCTATATCCCTCCCTATGTATATAATTTCACTTTCCAAATAAAAAACAGACCCCATATCTTATTACTAATTCTATCCTGAAGTACTACATTATTTATGTACTTCACATTTATCCTGGTCATAATTAATAAGAGCAGCACCATGTTCAGCAGTGAAGGCTGAGAATACTGCTACCTTACCTCCATAATGGGATTAGAGGCCAGGACCTTCTCTTCAACATTGGCCTCACTGGCAGAACCACTCACAGTTGCAAAGTATCTCATGGCATACTTAGCAGAGACTGTCTTTCCTGCACCAGACTCTCCACTTACAATGATGGACTGATTCCGTTCATCCCTGAAATACAAAGACTGTTAATCACCAGCTGCTTCTCAAGCCTGATTGTAGACAGTATTATTTTCTAGCCAAGTGAAAACACCACATTTCTACAAGTTTATTCATGTTGAGATACATAAGAATGAATAAGGCCAGTCTATTCCTTAATAACAACCACCAGCACTGTATTGAAATGAATGCACATCTGTCATGGCCTCCCATGAGTGAATGGGTCTAAAGAGAGGCTCTCTGAATGGTTATACACATGCCTCAAAGTATGTGCCTACTATTCTATTCCAAACAAGTAATATGGCTACCAATCTAAAATAGGTAGGAGTCATTCTTCTAGTACCTTAGCAGAGAAATTGATAGGAAAAGTCTGCATTACTGAAAATCTTTGAGTCATTTACTTGTATAATGGCAACTGATGAAGAATGAGTCTACATTTCTAACTCTCTTGGCTATACAAGCACGGAAGAAAATGGTTCAGATACTGTCTAGATTGGTTCAAAAAACAATAGAACATTATATACAATTAACACAGGGTTAATCACAGTTTGCTTACTCCCCTACCTTCCATTTATTCACATAAGGACTTATTTCAAAACTTGTTTCAATGAATACTCTTGGTTTGTTGGGGAATCCCCTTTCTGACTATGGTTGGTCCCTAGAAAAGAGAGGCAAACTTCTACCCAGATCATAGGGTATCAAGAGATGGTATCATTTATACCTATATTTGCGAAAATGCAATTTGCCTTTGAAAAAAGTTTTTAGTGGCAATACTCTAAATTAAAAGGTCAAAAACTGAAGATGCTTTTCATGGAAGTGGATGACCCTTTTTAAAAAAATTAGATGTAGCACTCCTTAATTTTCAGATGAATAAATTAAGGATTTTCTATGCCAAGAAAATGAAATGAGAAGATTTCAAGATCTTTACCTTAAAAAAAATTGGGTTGTAACTGAAGCCATTTTATAAAAAAAATTTCAGTCTTGCTGACTTATTTTTCTTAAAATGCATAATAGAGGTTTTACCTCCCTCTCCCACCCCCAATAAGGCAATGTTAGTAAATCAGTTAGGTCTTTGGAATCTTAGATCATTTATATCAGGGGCAACAGTTCAGTGGACAGAGTGCTGCTCCTGAAGTAAGAATGACCTGAATTCAAATTCGACCTCAGACATTTCCAAGCTGTGTGTCACTGTCAACCTCTGTTTGTTGGGTTCCTCATCTATAAAATGCGGATAGTCACAGTACCTACCTCCCAGTGTTGTTGTGAGGTTCAAATGAGATAATAACTGTAAAGCACTTAGCACCGTGCCTGGCACATAGCAAGCAGCATATAAATATTACCTATCCTCCTCCTCCTCCTCCTTCTCCTCAGCTACTTGATACTGGGCAAGCACCAAAGATATATTTCAATAATTAAAGGCATGATGCATTAGCTGCATGTGCCTATGAACATGAAGTACAATTACTTAAAAGTTAAATGATACTTACTTGGGCTAAATTCTGTGGAGTTTTTTTGCTATCTCAAAATTAAATTGCAAGAAAGCGTCTGAGGGAATTGCTTTTTCTTGCCTTGAGATATATTATTTGAACACTCTGGATTGTAAGAAAGAGTACATACAAGGATGTTTAATTACTTTGAAAATGTACAGCTAAACATAGCTTTCCACACTTTCCTGAGTAACAGCAGCTTTCTTTCCCACCCTTTTATCTCAGAATTCTTCAAGCTGCAAAGATCAACCAACAACCATCCCTTTGGACACTGCAGCACTAGGTACTGAGGAGTATACAAAGACACAAGACACATCCCTGCCTCCAGAGAGGCTCACCGCATGGCTGCAGAAAGAAGACAAACACTCAGAAGCAAAACAGTGGCACTACAAAGTTGTCAACAATTCATGCATGAATCCATTCATTCAACAAGCATTTATTAAGCCCTGGCTCTGTGACAGGCACTTTGGCTAGATACAAATAGAGACAAAAACAAAAGTCCTTGCCCTAAAGAAATGACATTTTATTGAGGGGAAATAACGCACACACAATAAGTAAACAAAATGCATACAGAATAAGTGCAAAGTAAATTAGAAAGATAAAACTTGCAACTGGGGGTGATCAGGAAAACAGGCATGAGGAACAGGCACTTATGCAGAGCTGTGAAGGAATCTAGGGATACTACCAAGGGGACGTGAGGAAGGAGGGGATTCCAGGCCTGGGGGACAGTCTATGCAAAGACATGGGGAAAGGATAAGGAATTTTGTGCATGAAGAACAGTAGAAGGTCTACTGGCTAAAATGCAGAGGGGAATGAAGGGGAGTAATTTCTAATGAGGTTGGAAAAAAAGGTTGGGCCAATGATAACAGGCATTAAAGGCCAAACGGATCTGTTATTTTTGTCCTAGAAGCAATCAGAAGCAAGATTTCTTGGAGCAAGGCAATGATATGGCTATACCTCCCGAGCTTTAGGAATATCAACTAATGACTAAAGAATACATGCCAAAGATTTTTGCAGGAAGAGGGGTATTGGAGGGGGAGGGGAAGGGGACTAGACTTGTGATGTTCACAGGTATAAGGAATGCAGTTCTATCTTTTCTGAAATGTACAGTCTTAGTTGTTTGGGGAACTGAGAGATTAATGTGACATGATAGGGTCATTCTGACAAGTATTTATCAGATAAAAGACTTGAACCCATGTCCAAGACGTCTTCTTGGCCTGTTTGCTTGGTCTTACACCCAACATTCTATTGTCTATCTCCATGCTTTTTCATGGACTGTCCTCTCTATGCCTGATACACTTCCCCTCCTAATTTCCAACTCTTAGAATTCCTAGCTTTCTTTAAGACTCAACTCTAAGGGTTCCTCCTATAGATGGCCTTCCCCTCTAAAACTATTTTCCATCTTCTCTGTACTTAAGTAAATGCTGTCTTGCTCATTAGAGTATAAATTCCTTGAAGAAAGGGACTTTTTTTGCTTTTTCTTTGTATCACTAGGACTTAACGCAATGACTAGCAAACAGTGATCACTTAATAAATGCTTGTTGCAATGCAATGGAGCTGGACCAATTGGGGGTGAAATCTCCTTGCACAATGTACTCTTAGACCATGGAGCTCATCAGGTTACTGTCCTTATTATGATCATTTTCATTACCTCATTTCAGTCATAATTAGAACCTGTTATATTTTCTAAAATATCATCTCAACATATTAATGATTTGTCCAAGGCATCTTCATTCCTGAAGCCATCATAACTAGTTCTTGCCATTTTATTAATGTCATGGAAAATTTATAATTGATAGGCACTGCTTTTATAAATTAGCCCTTTTAGAGGTTATAATGTGAGTGTTATAATTTGCAATATTCATAAAATTAAAATGGAAATGTAGCGGGTGGAAATAAAGTATAGAAATTTCACTGTTTGGCAAAAAAAAAATGCTTGTTGATCAACCGTACAATGCAATATGTTCCTCTAGTTTAGTGACAAAGCTGAAACTAGAATCAAGGCAATCTGATGTTCTACCCAGTGCTCTTTCCACCACACCATACTGCCTCCAGGTCAACAGTTTCAGATTTTTTAGGCTGTGTAGAAAAAAATAACACTGAATTCAGAAAGAACAAAGATCTAGCAATCTGTTTGTGTTTCTGTATCACAGGGAAATTCAAACACAGGCACTAGATAAGCCAACATTCTCTTTGAGATCTGAAAGTAAAATTTTAAAATAAAAGTTTTCATTCTGACATGCACAAAATCTTTAGGATTACATGGGAAAATATATCTTTCTTTCAAAAATAAACTTTAAAGTCTGAAAATAAAAGCTTCTTGTCAGAGAAGACAGAATTATTAAAAATTGCTATGAACATTTCAAAGACTAGTAAAAAGAAGTAATAATTTAGTCTGATCGAAAGGTTAGGCTACATACCAACAGGATGCACATCATGCACCTCCTTCCTCCTCACTTTTTCATCTCCTCATCTCTCTCTGTATTGATCTCTCTGAAATTTTTTTTCTGAGAATAACTTGTCTATTTCACCCTAAGTAGTTATAAAAACTCTTTAGCCTAGAGATCAATGAACCTGGACTCTCTAAAGCTAAACCAGAATAGTACAAGTTCTGGGAGATCCAACCAATCTACAAATGTTTCAAGTAAAGAACAAATGAGAGATGGCATCTTCTACCCCAACAATGCTAGAACCAATTTAGCTGTAAAAACTCATCAATGATCTGGCCACAGGGTGTTGAATTTTTAAGTTATAGCAGGACCAGAAAACTGACATCTGTGTGGACAAAGGTAGTATTCATAACAGACAAAAATCACAGTTCTTCTCCACGTATTTCTAAACACTGGAAAATCTCAATATTTCTAAATACTGAAAAAATTATAGCTATAGAGTTCTTTATATACATTATCTCATTGGACTCTATTAAGGGTGACGTATTGGTATTCTTGCCATGATACATGGTACTTGAAAGAATACTGGAGTTGTGGAAAACTGGGAAAGAACTTTTACAACCAGTGTCTCTGATAAAGGCTTCATTTCTAAAATATACAGAGAACTGAGTCATATCTGTAAGAATACAAGTCATTCCCCAATTGATAAATGGTCAAAGGATATGAACAGGCAGTTTTCAAAGAATGAAATTAAAGATATCTATAAGCATATGAAAAAGTACTCTAAATCACTACTGATAAGAGAAATGCAAATCAAAACAACTCTGAGGTACCACATCTCACCAGTCATATTGGCTAAGATGAAAAAACAGGAAAATGACAAATGCTGGCGAGGATGTGGAAAAATTGGAACACTAATGCATTGCAGGTGGAGTTGTGAACTAATGCAACCATTCTGGAGAGCAATTTGGAACTATGCCCAAAGGGCTATAAATAAGAGCATACCCTTTGACCCAGCAATACAACTTCTAGGGTTTTATCCCAAAGAGATCATAGAAGTGGGAAATGGACCCATATGTACAAAAATATGCATAGCAGCTCTTTTTGTGGTGGCAAAGAACTGAAAATTGAGGGGATACCCACCAGATGGGGAATGGCTGAGCAAGTTGTGGTATATGAATGTAATGGAATACTACTGTGCTATAATAAATGAGGAGCAGATGGACTTCATAATAACCTGAAGAGGCTTACATAAACTAATGTTGAGTGAGAAGGGCAGAACCAGGAAAAATTCGTACACAATTACAGACACAATGTATGTGTGACAACTAACTCTGATAGACTAGACTCCTCTCAGCAATGTAAGGTTATAAGACAACTCCAAAAGACTCATGATGGAAAGAGATGTCCACATCCAGAGAAAGAACTATGGAGTCTGAATGCAGAATGAAGAAAACTACTTGCTCTCTCTCTTTTTCTTGTTTTGCTGTGTTTCCTCTTTTCCAGTTCATTCCATTGGTTATAATCTTTCTTTACAACCTGACTAATGTTTAGCGTGAAGATAGTTGTAGATCTTATATTTGATTGCATGCTGCCATGGTGAAGGTGGGTGTGGCGGGGAGCAGGAGAGGGAAGGGGAGAAAATTTGAAACTCAAAGGATTGTGGAACTGACTGTTGTAAACTAAAAGTAAATAAATAAATTAGTTTTTTTTTAAAATGAGTACTGGGCTTGAATATGCCACCCTAATAATGTGATTATGAACAGGACACTTAGCCTCTCAGCTTTAGTTGCCTCATGTATAAGATGGGAATAATAGTACCTGTAGAATCCATCCCATAGAATTGTTCTCAGAATCAAATGAGATCATGCATACAAAGTGATTTTAAACCTTAAAAAATAGTATATCATTACTATTATTATTATTGTTATTATTATTATTATTATACAGGTAAGAAAACATGAGTTTACTACTTCTGGTAAGATATTTAGACCACATTCCATTCTTAGAGGGAAGGACTGTGAATACTTAGAAAATAAAGTAGTAGTCGCTAATAGCTAACACAGTTGCATCAAGTATAGGTCATACATTAACAACAGACATATGAAAAAATGCTCCAAATTAATAATAAAAGAAATGAACATCAAAACACTCCTGAGGTGTTTTGAAAATCCTGAAAATTGGCAAGAATGACAATACATGAGGATAGTCAACATTGAAGTTACTGTGGGCAGATAGGCACACTAGTGTATTCCTGGTGGAACCATAAATAATACCAGTATTTTGGAAAGCAATTTGGAATTATGCAGGTAAAGTGATTAGAATGTTCATACCCTTTTACCCAAAGATTCTAACATAAGGCTTATGCGCTCATGAGGCCTTGGATAAAAAGAAAATCACCATATAATACCAAAATATTCATCATAACACTTTTTGCAATAGCAAAAAACTGGAAATTAAGCAGATGCTCATCAACCGGAGAATGGTCTAACAAACTGTGATACATGAATGGAAGATTACTATGCTGTAAGACATGCCAAATACGATGCATACAGCAAAACATGGAAAAATTTACACAATCTAATACAGAGCCAAGAAAATAACATACATAATGCCTACAACAATATAAATGGAAAGAACAACCACAAAACAAACAATAGTGAATGTTGCAAAATTCCAAAGAACAAGCATATCCTCAAAGAAGAGACATGAGAAGACATACACACCCCATTCCTTTGCAAAGATGGGGAGTCCATGGGTGTGACATACCACATAAGTTTTCAGACTTTTTCAACTGGTTTTGCTTTTTTAATTTAAAAATATTATCTGTAATATGGGCTGGTTCTCTAGCAGAAGCTGAGAAATAATGGAAGAAATTTTGGTGATATAAAAAAGAATCTATAAAAACATAAGAAAAATAAACTTTTAAGTGCCAGTCATATCATACTAACCTCGTTTCCTTTTTACAAAGGAAAACTAGCTTGGGTAGGTCAGCAGAGTGCCACAGACAGAATATACTGAGAGATTAAGAAAATAATTGAAAGTCTCTCAGCTGTTCTTGTAATCATGACAGATATGCTAAGCAACGAACGGTAGGGTTAGGTAGATTCTGAACTGGTTGAATGACTAGATCTAAACAGTATTTAATAATGCATCAGTGTCACCTTGAAAGGTCTCAAATGGAATATCCCAAGGATCTCTCTTTGGTGGCATCCTCTGCAACATATGTAAAGCTACCTCACTGTAGCACATATTTGAAGCGAGCAGTAAGGGGTCTAATCCAATTTCCACATTTTACAGATAAGGATACTGGGGCCAAGAGAGATTAAGAGACTTGACCATGATCATAAAGATATTAAATAGCAGACATAAACTCAAGTGCTGTGACTACCAGTTCTGCATTCTTTCTTTTAATAGGAAGACACAAATGACATACTTGTTAAATTTAGAGATGGGAGAAGAGGTGTATGGCACTGTTAGAGCTTTATAGATATTAGTATGTATTAAATCCATACTATGTGCCAGGTGCTGTGCTAGAGTCTGAAGATAAATGAATAAAGAATGAAATAATTCTTACTCTTGACCTTACTTTCCACAGGGGGAGACAAGTACATATATAAGAAAATGAAGAATAAATAACAAAGAGAAAAATTAGAAATAAATACAAAGTAGTTTGGGAAGGATTCAGCAGGCATTTACACTTCATTCTAAAAGAAGAGATTCTATGAGGCAGAAATAAGGAGGGAGTGCATTCCAGGCATGTGGCACAGCCAGTGCAAAGGCACATAGAGAAAAAATAAGACAGTCATGTGAGAAGCCAAAAGAAGGTCAATTTGGTTGGATCACAAAATATAGGAGCAGGGAGTACTGTACAATGAGGCTAGGGACATAGGCTAGAATAACATTGTGGAAGGCTTTAAAAGCCAAGCAGAGAAGTTTATCTGTATTGTCCTAAAGACAAAAGAACCACTGATGTTGGTTTAGCAGAGAAGTCACAAAGTCAGATTTGTGTGCAGAAGTAAAACTACTTCAGGAGCAATGTACAGGATGTAGTGAAGTGGGAAGAGACTTGAATCAAAAAAACTAATTAAGAAACCACTGCAGGATTTGGTAATTCACTAGATATATGGGGTAAAGGAGAATAAGGAGGCTAAAATAATATGATTAAAAACTGAGGATATTGGAAGGATTATTATACTTTCAAAAGAAATAGGAAACTTTAGAAAAGGGAGGGTTTGAGTAAAAGATAATAAGTTCACTTTTAGACATGTTGAAATAGTATGTCTCCAACACATACAGTTTAAAATGTTCAATAGGCAAATGTAATTGATGTTCAAGGAGGAAACTATGGCTCATATTCATATATGATATGTGACACATGCACACATAAGTAAATATCTACATATATACATCTGCGTGTGGGTGTGTGTATTGCACATATTTATACATATATGCACATATATGTATATATACACACACATATACATATTTATCCATTCTGATATGATGATCACATAGGTCAGTTCACTCCTAGGATACATATTTTGTCTAGGTCACTTGAATTTATTAAGAATAGGTAGATGGTGCCTAAATCCTCCCCTATCTTGTCTTTCCACTCCTTGCTAACCATTTCTGTTCAAACCTTCTCTGCCCAAAGTTCTTTCTTGCAAGAACAGGAAACGTTAGTGAAATAAGAGTTGAGAAGTTCAGCCTTGTCACCATCAGCCATTTCATCATTCCACATACCCTGAGCTAAGATCTCAGCCCCTTTCTTTAATCCTTCTCCCGCTGCCCATTTAACTAAAAATATTCTGTACCTCCTGAGTGTGCATAGCCAACATCAGGGGTTTGATGCTCCTGATAATTCTGTTTTGTTTTTTTTTTGCTTTTTGGAGGGCAGTTGGGGTTAAGTGACTTGCCCAAGGTCACACAGCTAGTTTTTTTGTGTGTGTGTTAAGTGTCTGAGGCCGGATTTGAACTCAGGTACTCCTGACTCCAGGGCTGGTGCTCTATTCACTGCGCCACCTAGCCGCCCCTCCTGATAATTCTGAAAGGACTGGGCTACTCTTCTGTATTTATCCTCAGTTACTTGCCCTCACTTCGATCTTTTGCACAAAATTTCGAGTTTATTACTCAGTTCCCTATGCATCCATTTTGGTCTCTTTAGACAGGTCCTTTTCTTCTTCCTCACTGCAATCAGTTCTGCTCAAGTCTTCAGAATTTCATTCTTGAGCATTTCCCATACCTCTTGGGCCTTTCTTCCTGCAAAATATCATATCATTGGATCTTCCTATAATTTTTCTGGGCATCTTAAAATCTGATGTCCTAAAATCTAATATAATCACCTAAAAAGTCTGCCATGTCATATCTGTATGAATTAGACCATGGCCACTTTTCATTTTCTCTATTGAACACACTGATAAAGTAATGATTTATCTCCAAGCAATCAGTCCTTCCTGGTGACAGTCAGGTACAGACTCCTCTCCTACTTTTTGAAGGATGAAATTTTCATTAAAGCAAGATACAAATTTGTCTTCAAAAGTCATGTTATTACCCAACATGCATCTAAGTGCCTACTCTGTGCCAGACATCGTATCCATTATTTATTCTCTTTGAACAATTACACTTGTTTGGTTAGTACTATAAGATTCCCAAAGGGTGGGGACTATATTTTCTATCTTTTCTGTGCTTAATACACTGCTTTGTACTCAAATACTTTTTAGTTAATTAGCATCTTTCCATCAGTACCTGGTTTGACAAAAATTAACTAATAAGCATCTAGGTGGCAACAAGAGATAGCACATATTCTGCGGTCAGAAGGAACCAAGTTCAAATTCAGCCCTCAAACACTAACGGTGTGACTCTGGGTAAGTCACTTAACCTGTTTGCCTCTGTTTTCTCATCTGCAAAATGGTTATAACACCTACTTCTCAGTTTTGTTGTGAAGACCAAATGAGATAATAACTGTAAAACTCCTTAGCACAGTGCCTAGCACACAGTAGGTGCTATATAATTGTTAAGTATTATTATTTATTTTTATTATTTTCCAAGCTAGAATTAATGTGCTGGAAAGTTGAACATAGGCAACATACGGGAGTCCATCGCTATATTAAATGTAGAGAAATGTCACACTATTGAAGAGCATCCAAAGAGTTTGCTTTGCTTATACATCTCAATGCTTAATCAGGTCTATGATATTAATATAGAATCATTTCAATTCAAATAAATTTTTTATAGTGTTGAATTTTGGTATGTTCTCCTTTGAAAACTGTGACTAATGAGTGGTAACAACTCCCAGTGGTGGTGGATTGATATTGGGTCCTTTTGGGGGATGAGTTTTGTCATTCTCAACCTCGTTCTCACCTCCTAATGGAGCAGCTTTAGCTTTTCTTGTGGTTAGTTTGGCTAAAATGTTCAATCAAGTCCAAAACATAAAATGAACCCTCAAATTTACACTGGACAAAAATTATATATGCACATTTGTTGAGTGGTCTTTTATGGGGAACAAATGGCTTTACAATATAAAGGGGAAATATCACATTTGGTATAGGCTGTTAATCGAGGCAAATTGTGCTCTAGAGAGCCATGAAAAATAGCCAGTAAATGGAAACAACAATTCTCTAGAGATTAAAGATTGTCATTACATTAAGCAAAGGGAAACTCACTACACAGCTATAAGATCAACATCTGAACTTGAATGCTAATTTCCAGTGCTGTCAGTATTTAACCTTTTCACAGCCAGAAGACTTGGCATATGTCATATAGTTTCTAGTGACAAATACATTCTAATTGTCAGCTTGTATTTATAATTAAGTGCCTACTTCTATAAAAATGGAAATGGATCTGCATTTTAACCACTAAAGATAAAAACCAAGGCCCACCATAAAGGGTTACAATGTGTAATTAACAGCATTAACACAAACAATGAAGTAGAAGTACATGACAACATACAGAGGAACTACATAACAAAACAAAATATGGCACATCTCCACAAATCAATCCCATAAATAAATAAAAATCAAGAGCAGTTAAATGAAAAACAACAGTGGAACAAAGGAGATTGGAAGGAAACTCAACAATACTACTGACTAGGTCTAGACTACTGATCCAGGACTTTATGCCCTTCGATATGCTCTCATTTCCACAATCTCATTCGATCCTCACAACAGGCTTGGGAGGTAGGGAAGACGGTTGCTATTACCCTATTTCACAAATGAGAAAATTGGGACAAAGAGGTTAAGTATCCTGTTGAAGATCATAGAGCTCTTCAATAGCAGATCTGGGACTAGCCACCTACTCCTCCAGGGCTTTTCTTACTAGACTATACCATCTCTTACTAGATCAGAAAATGCTCATTCAGTTGTTTCCATGCTCTAGGAAGGGAACACATGTATGTCAAAGATTAATATCAACCTTCTGCTAAATCCGCAAGTTATAGTCACAAGTGATCAGAACACGGGATATTTATTCAAGTTAAACAGCTATTCCACATATGCATCATTCAAATGGATATCTAATAGTATCAGATTTGCATAGAGCTTAAGGTACTATAGAAATAATAGCTGTCAATATTATAATCAGCAGCAGCAGCAGCTGCAGCAGCAGTAGTAGTAGTAGTAGTTAGAAGATCTAAATCTGAGTTCTCATTCTGATACTTTCTTTGTGTCTGGGGACAAGCAAATGAACCTCTCTGAGACTCAGTTTCCTCAACTGTTAAACAGGAATAACAGTAATTACATTACTTTGCAAAGTTGATGTAAAGAAAGCTCTCTATAAACTTTAAAGTGCTTTTGAAATATGAGCTACATGCTCACATTTACAATTATAATGCACTGTACCTGCACAAGAAGGTAATAAGGAAAACTGTGATAGGATAAGTATACACAGCTATCAACAGAAGAAAGATAGGCATAGACTACTGATCCAGGACTTTTCTCATTAAACCATATACTCTCTCAGGATTACCTTGGCTGCTACAACCATTGGACTTTTATCTACCTATAGAAATCATTGGTATCATCCTGACTGCAAGGCATGAAGTTGACTCTTCCCTGAACCTAATTCTGTAGTAGCAGGAACTTTCAAACAGTCCCTCGCTGTGAATGTAATGAAAGATAATTTTACTTCTATCAGAGAAGCATGTTACCTTAACACCTAGCAAGAAAAATATGCAATAAAAAATGTAAAGGAAGGAGGTTTAATATTACCATATCTTAAATATGTAAAATGGATAAACTTTAATACATTAAGTTACAAAGGCTTTGTATAAATAACACCAATGTAGTCAAGATTAGAAAGAAAACAGAAAATTAAGAGAAAATTTTTATGGACAGTTTCCCAGATTAAGATCTCATGTCTCAAATATATGAATTTGTCAAATGTATAAGAATATAAGTGATAAATGATTGTGATGGAACACTACTGTGTTACAAGAAATGATGAGCTGGTTGATTTTAGAAGAATATGGAAAGACTTGCATGAAATAATGAAGAACAGAACCAAGAGAATATTGTACACAATAACAGCAATATTGTTCTAAGAACAACTTTTAACAATCAAGTCATTTTGAGTATTATAAATACTCAGATCAGCTACAAAGGACCTATGAAGGAAGATGCTATCCACCTCCAGAGAAAGAATTGATAAACAGAAGTATGCATAATATGTTTTTACATATGTATGTATGTGCATATGTGTGTATATACACATACACATATGTGAATCTAATGGTAGCCTTCTCCAAGGCAGGGTAGGGAGGGAAGGAAGAAAAAAAATTAAAAGTGCACAGCAGAGAACTAAAGAAAACTTAAAAGGAAGCACAGAAAAGCAGGGTAGCTTTGAAAATTATATGTAGTATTTATTACATAGGTTTTTTTTTAAGTCAACAGTGTAAAATGGAAATTCATGCCTTTATACTGAATCATTTTTAAAAATTTATTCTGTTACATAGAAATACTCTTTTCATCTTTTTTAAAGTTTAAAATTAATTTTAAAAATTTTAAAATGGAAAGTACATTTATACACAGAAAAAAAGAAAAAATATGTAAGCAATGACCTAACAACATCATCTTGATGTTCTAAGCCTAACAAGCATGCATGAATTCAGGTAGACGTTTCTATGAGAAATAACTGACTGAAAAACAAAAGAAACCTGTTTTTGAAAAACAGATTAATAAAATGAAAAAAATACACAACACATGAAGCTAAGATGGAGTCTCGGGGAGCTGTACAAAATGAATTACTTAATGTAACCAAAATAATCATATAAGGGTAAAAGGAAAGGAAATTAAGAAATATAAATATCAATAGACCACCAATAATGATGATGCTAAGGATAAAACTTCAACTTAAAACACCTATATACTCAAAGAAGTCTTTTATTCTTTCGAATAAACATTTTTCAAAACTCTTTTCTATGGGAGTCTTTTGCTCCAAATTCTTCTTTGCAAAGTAGAATGTACCAACAAATCAGTACTCCTCTACCTCCTTGGTGTAAAAGGCACTGACCACCTTGGCTTGAAGGACCAAAAACCCTCTATAGATTTATGGAAATTGTCTAACCCGCCTGAGAGCTCAGACTTGTGGGTTGTAGAACAGAGTTGTACATGAATATGCTATCATTCTTGGGGGAATAAGTGGGAGACAATAAGAATTTGTGATTTCTTTGGTCTGGGAAAATTATGATGTGGAAACTCCCCCTATGAATGCAAATCAGGCACTCATCTGTAACTTGTAGTTTTACAGAGTTTGCTGAGGCAGTGAGAAATGGAAATAATTTTCCTATGGTCCTATTGCAGGTATGTGTCAGAGGCAGTGCTTGAAGGCAGGATTTCTTGATTCCAAACTTGGCAGTCTACTACTATACTCCTCTGTTTTTTATTTGGTCATTCATTATTATATCCTTTTTTAAGGGTTTCATCTGATTTCACAAATAGTTTTCTCCTCCCTCTTTTTTACCTCCCCACAATTTTTATTGATACCTCTGTTTAATCTTTTAAAAAAGATATTATGGGCTTATGCACTGATAGCTAAAAGAAGCATAGTATTATTAAAATTTGTTCTTGCATGTAACTTTATATCTCTTCATCTAGTACCAAGTCTGTGACCTTGTATGTATGCAGTTTATATGGTTGTTTACATCCTGGTGCCTAGCACAGTGCCTATCACATAGCTGGTGCTTAATAAACACGTTTTTCATTCATTCAGATGTCAATTTGGCACATATTTATCTAAAAACAATCTCTAGATAATGAGGTAATTCCTTTCATAGCTAAAAAGACTAACTCAGTCCTTAAGGTCTGCTCTACCTATGGACTTCTAATTCAAAGTGTACCAAAGGGGTTATGGGACAATCCAAGGTAGACACAGAGTGTTGACACTGAGGAATAAATGTCTATTAAAGCATATGTAATCAAGAAAAACAGAAGCTACTTGAAAATGGCTAAGAACTGTTTTGGGATTTATCTTTGTATTTCTAGGACCAGTGTCTAGTGTCTGACATATCTGGCACTTGATAAAGAAATTGTTTTTGAATGTGAAAATTCCATTCAGAGCTCAGTGCTTTTATTGAGCCCTTTAGAGATCTATGGGTATGAAGCTGGGAACATGGTCACTGTTTACATATTCTAAGCACTAGGTACTAATTCTTGGGCTTTTCAAACTCATACTCATTTTGCATATGAGGAAAGTCTCTTCGCCTTTTGAAACCTCAATTTGTTCATTTGTAAAATGAAGGGTCTGGGCTCAGTGACCTTGGAAGTACTTTTCTGGCCTACAACTCTCTAACTATGTCCAGACATTTTCAAATCATCTCCCTAGATCTTCTGAGTCCCGGTCTGGTGCTCCTTCCTTTACACTGTATTACCTTCTGGGAATGAAGGAAATTATTACAACAAATGAAACAAGGATAAACCCATCTTTCCCTCACCTGGCCATCTGCTTATAAGCCTCTTCTGCCACAGCAAAGATGTGAGGATCCATATCTCCCATGTTCTGGCCGCTATATGCATTAATGATATCTTCACCATAGATAGGCAGCTGTTCATAAGGATTTATAGCTACTAAAACAATACCTGCAAAAGAAAATAAAGCACATAGCACGGGATAATACCAGTAGATTTTGAGGAAGGGGCTGATAGAAGAAAGATCATCTGTAATATTGATTCCTTCCTGATCTGTACTATTTGCACAAAGATTAAAAACTGAATTTCATAATTCTTGGCAGCCAAAAGCATCTGAATGAACCTTCTGAGGCTGAATGCAATTTCTTAAATATGATCAGTCATGCAATTGACAAATATAGTGAGGATCACAAATAATCCAAAGTCTTGTTTTAATTTCCACCATTACTGGTCTTAAAAACTAAGGGGCCAAGTACAAAACTAGGCCTCGTTCCCTGACAGCTAGCCTTATCGCCAAATGGTCTGAACTGATCCATGTTTCCTCCATTTACAAATGGGTCTGCTTCATGCCTTTCCTAGCTCACTGTACTCCCTACAAAGATCAAACAGATCCTGGCAAATTCCTGGTCACAGAAACAAAACGAGAAAATGAAATGCAGAAATACAGCAATAAACAGAACGACTGAGTCATATAAATTACTTGGAAAGAGATGGGAAACAGACATTTAAAGCCTAAAAAAAGAAAGAAGGAACTCCAGAGAAAGCTCAGTATTAGGGGATCTTTTGACTCCTAGACTCCTTAAATCATACAGTTTATGATAAAATTCTATATTCCTATGTAGCTTAGATCATGAGAGTTGGAATACTCCTTGCTCTTACAACCTTTCAGATTCTTCTTTACCATAATCACTCAGTAATCTTTTCTCCTTTGAAATTTAATCAATTAAAATTTTCTACCCAATCTAGATCATGATAACTGTTATAGACCAGCTCCCAGGTCTACTGTTCCTCCTTACTCAAGGAGTTCAGTATGGGATGTACTGTCTTTCTTTATTCCCCAATTTCTGCCTTGATACTAGAAGCACTTCAGCAGCTATACTGATGCTCTCTCACATTCCTTCATCTCCCAGTCCCTCACTTTCCTTAAATGCCCTGACCTATTCCTTCACTTCATTTCAGTCATACATAAGGATGGCCATACCCTGAATCTCCACATTCCTCCAAGTATTCTACATTCCTGATTAACAGTTCTGACGTGGCTCTGATCATAAACTCCTATCATTCCACTTCTCTTTATGTCTCACCCTTGTTAGATCTATTCTTAGTTCTAAGACCTCTGATCCATTTCTTACATTTCTCAATATATTTTCAGACTACAAACCTCACTTTAATTTTACTTTCTTCCTTTTCCAATCCACTTTAATTTTACATTATCAGCTACTCTTGAATCCTATGTCCTCTTAAACTATCACCACCTATCTCTTTCCAAACCTCAGCTCTGGATTATTTCAACCATTAACTCTCCTCTTTCTTTCCTACTCATGGGTTGTTGAATGGCAGTGCAGTGTGACTTCTTACTCAACTGATAATGTTCTTTCCAAAGTTATCTACAATCTCTTAACTGCCAAATCTGATGGTCTGTTCTTATCCTAGATCTCTTAGCTGCATATGAAACTATTAACCCTCCTGTCCTTCTGAATATTTCCTTTTCCCTGGGTTTTCCTGACACTATAATCCTACAATCTACCTGAATGTTCTGAGTCTCCTTTGCAAGTTCATCAGTAGAATCATTATCTTTAACTGTGAGTGCACCCCCAAAGCTCTTTCCAGGGCCTTCTTTTCATTCTTCCATTATATTCTCTTCTTTTGTGACCTTATCAACTCCTACAGGTTTAATTACCTCCATGCAGATAACTTATTGCTATATGTTCAGTACTATTGACTCTCCTGAATTCCAGTCCTACATCATAAACAGTTTATTGAACATTTCAAACTAGGTGTCCTATAGACATCTCAATTTAGCATGTTTAATACCAAAACAAAATTCATTATCTTCCCCCCACCCTAAAAACAACAACAAACAAAAACCAAAAAACCTGATCCCTCTTGAAAACTTCTCTATTTCTGTTAAAGATACCAATCACCATTCTTCAAGATTCCAAGTTAATCACCTTGGTGTCATTCTTGACTCCTCACTCTCCCAAACCCAATGTAACTAGTTGCAGAATCATGCCATTTTAACCTTGTACCCTGATAGATACTGGTCCTATATGACACCACTCTAGTCTGTTCTACACATAACTGACAAAGTGGTATAATCACTTAAGCCCAGATCTAACAGTGTCACTCCTCATTCAATAAACTCCAGTGATTCCCTATTGCTTCCAGGGAAAACAAAATATCAGTTCCTCTATTTAGCTTTTAAAACCCTTCACCACAGTAGCTGTCTCTAACATTATAATCTCTAGTGAAGCCCTCCCTGCCACTCATTTCCCACCTTCTCAGCTGAGAACTTTACTTCATATTCCAATGAAAAAAAATTGAGGACATTTGCTGATGGCTCTTTCTTCTTCCCTCCTCCTCCTCTCATACTCAGATGTCTTCCTCCACTATCTTCTCCTTTATTTTGTCTCACATTAAAAGGCAGCCCTTCTCCTTGCCAAGGCAAACCCCTAAACAGGCATCCTTGATTCTATCCCTTCCCATATTCTCCAACAGATTGCCCCCACTACCATCTTTAATTTCTCTCTAATCTCCGTTATCTCCCTCAACTGGCTCCTTCCCTGCTGCCCTGTCTTTTAAAAAATCATCATTTGATCTAACCATCCCTACTAGATACCATCCTGTCTCTCTTCCCCTTGAGAAAGATTTCTACAATAGGTGCCTAACATTCTCTTCTCACTTTTAAACTCTGTAATCTGATTCTGTTCTCATTGTTCAACTAAAACTGTTTTCTCCAAAGTTAACACTTTAACAGAAATAGAACTCTTAATTACCAAAATACAGGAACCTTTTCTCAGTCTTCATAATTCTTCACCTATCTGAAGCACCAGGCACTATCAATCACACTATCCTCCTAAATACTCTCTCCTCTCTTGGTTTTCTTGGTTCTCTCCTGGTTCTCCTTCTATCTGTCTCCTCCTTCTTGTCCTTTTTTTTTTTTGCTAGAATTTCATCTTCATCTATTAACTATTGGTTCCCCCAAGAATCTATATTGGGCCTTCTTCTCTTCTCCTTCTATACCATCTCTCTCTCCTAACCTCCAGTTCCATATCACCAACTGCCTTTTGGACATCTCAAAATAGACGTCCCAAAGGCAACTCAACATGTCCAAGACAGAACTTGTTACATCTTTGCCCTACCCAAACCCTCCCCTCTTACCAACTCTCCTATTTCTGTTATAGGCACCATCATATTCCCAATCACCCAAGCTCACAACTTCAGTGTTATCTTACTCCTAACTTACACTAACTCCATATATCCAATCTGTCATCAACTCTTGACATACCAATCTTCACAACAAGTCCCATAAACTTCTCCTTCTGTCTATGCATATAGTCCCGATCTTGGTGTGGTTCGTCACCTCTCCCTTAAATTATTGCAATAGCCATTTGGTTGTCTCTCTACCTCGAGTTTCTCCACTCTAATCCACCCTCCACTCAGGTGCCAAAGTACAGGTCTGACTATGTAACTACGTCACACCACTCCCACTCCCCCTTACTCAGTCAATCCCATTAGTTCCCTGTTAGCTCTAGGATCCAATCTAAAATCTTCTGTTTAGCATTTAAAGCCCTTCACAACCTGGCCCCTTCCTACATTTCCAGTCTTTATTATACCTTACACCCTCCCACATCCTCTACTACACTGACCTATTTGCTGTTGCTCACATACTACCTTTTCTCCCAGCTCTGCCTTTTTACTAGCTGTTTCCCCTATAACTATAATTTTCTCCTTCTTTACCTCCACCTTCTAGCTTTCCTAATCTCCTTCAAGATTCAGCTCAAATCCTATCTTCTGTAAGACGCTGTTCCTGTTACACACACACACACACACACACACACACACACACACACACACACCAGTGCCTTCCCTCTGATATTAATTTTCATCTATAATGCATATACTGTGCGTGTACAGCCTAAGTATGTATGTATGGGTAGGGCAAAGATGTATGTATACACACACGCACACACACTGTAAGTACAAAGTTATTTACATGTTGTCTCACCCATTGGAATGAGGACAAAGATCATATTTTTCCTTTCTTCATATCCCCAGAGCTCAGTATAATGCCTGGAATCCATGTTAACTGCTTAATAAACGCTTAACTGCCTGACCTCACACACCCTGGCCCTATCCTCTCTTTCCCACCATGTCATACATTGTGGCCTTCTGTCTGTCCCTCACACACAACACTCAACCCCTATCACTGTGTCTTTACATTGTCTGTCATGTATGTCACTCCATGTCTGGGCTATGCTCCCTCTTCACATCTGCCTTAAAGAATCCTTCTTTGGGGCAGCTAGGTAGTGCAGTAAATAGAGCACCAGCCTTAGAGTCAGGAGGACCTGAGTTCAAATCCAGTCTCAGACACTTAACACTTACTAGCTGCGTGACCTTGAGCAAATCACTTAACCCCAACTGCCCTGCATTCCCCCCTCCAAAAATAAAAAAAAAAGAATCCTTCTTCAAGATCAAGTTAAGCACAACCTTCCATACAAAATCATTTCTGCTCTCCCCTACTGCTCAAAGCCTTCTCCCAAACTCCTTTATATTTAATTACTTTCTATTAATTTGTTTTTATTCTATTTACTATATGCGTGTATATCCATATATGTATATATATATATGTACTTGTAGCCTTCCCCTTCCAGATATGAGAGTAGTAATTGTTTTATTCTTTGTATTTCTATCACCAATGCTTAGCACAGTATCTAATACATAATAATAATGTAATACATGTTTGTTGGCTGAGTTATTGGTGCATAGGCAACAGAGTTAAAAGAAAGTAGCCACTAGTGTGATCAGCGTTCTTAGGGATTGGCAATATTGGGGCTGCAGCTACGCTGAGAATTCCTAGGCACCTTCCTTCCCTCTCTTAGATACTAGTATATTACAGACACCTAGGACGGAAAGAGTTTCCAGGATTTCTCCCTTGCATGGACCATTTCACCATAATATATTCTTATTCTAAGTTTTCCTTAGTATATAGAAGATGAAAGGATAATAATTAATCAATAAGTTTATAGTGACCACTATTATGTGCCCAGAAACCTGTGCTGGGCACTATGGGTCTTTATTATAATAACAGTATCTGGCATAAGCATTTTAAGGTTTAAAGAGCACTATATACACACACACACACACTCACTCACACACACATATACACACACATCACCTCATCTGATCCTTTCAACAACATGTGAGTTAAGTACTATAGATATTACTAATTCAGTTTTAAAGATGAGGAAACTGAGGCCCATAAAAGTTATGGGACTTATCTATGGCCATATAACTAGTAAGAGTTAGAGACAGGATTCAAACGTGGGTTGTTCCTCACCCCAACCTCAACACCCTTTCTACTATCCCATATTGCTTCCTCCTTTAAAAAAAAAAGAAAAGAAAAGATAAAACACTATCTATCCTTGGTCCCAGGAAATTTATAATATACCATGGTGACAAAATAAGGCATACACATATAAAAAAATCAAATATCAAGATAGTATTACATACTGATAAAACTGAGTGATAATTGTGTGATATAGAGAGTAAGCACAAAAGAAGAAAAAAAAATCAATTGCCCAAATACATCGTACTGGTACATTATGAGACAGAGGCCCAGTAGACAAGACTTCACATTAAAAAATAAAACTGGGGTTTTGAGTGTGCTACATACTCCATGAGTAATCATGTGACATGACAGTCAAAAAAAAATGTGACCTAAAGCCATATTTATAGAAGTTATGTTAAAAAAAAAGGCGGTTACAGCATCACTGTAAAATTCCCTGGTCAGACCAGAGCTGGAGAATTTTGTCCACTTCTGGGAACCCTATTTATTTATTATGTCTGCTACAACAAACTATGTGCAGAAAAGTACAGAGAACCGACAATTATGTCATATGTAAATTCCTTGAAGGAACAGAGATGTTTATCTAGAAAAGAGAAGACTTCAGAGAGGAGACAAGTTAGCTATCTTTCTGGATCTGAAGGTCTATGATACAGAAGAGGAATCAGACAATCTGCTTATTACCAAAAGGCAGGACTAGGAGCAATGGGTAGAAAAAGGAGAGAAGTAGAGTTTATTAAGGCAAATTTCCTAAAAATTAGCACTATTCAAAGCTGCTGCTCCTCCTCCTAACTTCCTTATTTCTATCAAGGATATCATTGTTCTTTCTTGAACGTTTGCAACCTAGCAGTCAACCTAGATTCTTCACTTTTACTCATGCCCTATGAGGGCACAGCAAAATCTATTGTGAATTCCTGTTGAACATTCTACCTACTGAACACACCTCAAAATATACCACCTTTTCTCTCCTTACACCATAACCACCCTAGTTCATGTATTCATCATGCCTGATCTGAACTACTGCAGTAGTTCCTTAATTGATCAACTTCTATACAGTCTTTTTCATCAACAAACTGTCTTTTAAAAAGCAACTAAACTGACATTTCTACACAGCAAATCTGACTAGGTGACTGCTCTGCTCGAGAAGCTCCAGTGACTCCCCTGATTGGCATTTAAGGTCCTTCACAATCTAGTCCCAGGCCATCTTTTCAAGGTACATATTACTCTTCCTCATTCCTTCTACACTCCAGTCAAACTTACCTACTCAAAATTTCCCATATTTGACATTCTATCAATTGCCTCTGGGCCTTTGTATGGGCATAGAATGCTCTCCTTCATCACCTCTGACTCTTGAAAGTCCAAGTTCTCTTCAAAACTCCCCTGAAGGCTCAAAAAATTCACTTACAACCAAAGACTTTTTCCTGATTCCTGAAAGTTTTTATTCCTCCCACACATCCCCATTCCCTCAACCCATCACCCATCAACCCATATATTTTGTATATACCTTATTTTTAACTGTGAATATGTCATAGCTACCTAGTAGAATTATGCTTCCTGTGGGCTGGGTATGTCTTAATTTTATATTTGCATTCCTATCTTCAAAGACAGTACTTGGCACATGATAGTCACAAAATAAAACCTTCTTCAATTGCTTGAGTAATAGCCAGTGAGTGAGCATAAAAACTTCATTAGAAGTCTTCATATAGTTGTGATATATATATATATATATATATATATATCACATATTCATATAGTCATCATACACCTTGATGACTGTGTAACAAAAATATTGTAGACAAGATCAATTCTTGCTTAATTATAGCTTGTACTATATTGTTCAACTTTGAAGTTTCCTTTTCTCTGTCTTCTCATATCTAATCAATAATTAGGATAAGTCCATTCTAACTTGGTAATATCCTCTAAATCCAACACCTCTTCTCTATTTCCATTGTGACCACCTCAATAGAGGCCTTCACTTCCATCATTTTAGTGGTTCATAGATGCGGGGAAAATGGCATCATGAAATCTAAGAATATAAATAGAACAAAGAAGAAAGGGTAGCTCAGATCTATAACTAGGATGGGATGACTAGGTTTAGATCCTGACCATCAAAATGCAACTTGTACCTCCTCCAACCACTAGAAACAACCAAGGTTAGCACCTGATTAGCAAGGATAATGATATAAAATAGGAAAACAACTAGATGGAATAAATCATGAATACCCATCCACTATAATAACTAATTCCTCCTTCTGTACAACTGAATTTGTCTTCACTGCTTCTTGTATTATTTTCACAGTATGCATTACAAAAAGTTCATTTGTGGACATGCTTCATTCTGCCTGGCCCTGGCATGAACACATCTAGCTAAGGCACTGGGTGGTTCATGGTACCAAACGGTACAGGGAGATTATTAATCTCCCTTATTAAGGATGAAAGCTGAAAAAAGTTCACTAAAGCAGTGGACACAGAGAGAAGAGAATGGATACTTTAGGACTGTGTTTTAGGCTCTATGAAGATTAATGTAGGAGAGGCCATAAGAAGGTAATAGACAAAACGTTAGCAATAGATAGAAACAATCCATACATAGATGCTGAAGAGAGATGCAAAGATAATCAGAGTTAGATATCATGCATCAGAATGAAAAAGCAACAAGGAGATGTTTCTGGTCATATAAAGGAAGAGAATGCAAAGAGTCAGTTAGAATAAGGAACTGAACAAATTAAGGAACAAGCAAAACATTTGACCCTGCAATTGTTTCAGCCATGGTTAAAAACCACTGAGAAAAAGAACACTATCAGCATCCATAAATCTCAAAAGCTAAGCACTATAACCTTAGTACACATATAGATCATGTTGTCTAATGCAAGAGATGCTCCTTACAATAGAAAGTTGGCATTTACTTGGCTGAAGACAAAGTCATACTTTCCCACTTGTGTGCAGGATGTCACAAAACTCTTAGTGCATTTTTAGTTATTAAAACTTAATTTAAGCTTGAAGTTTTTGGAGTTTATTTAAGCTATTTCACAATGCCATCCTTCTCTCCCCTCTCCCCCCCCCAAATATGGAAATAGTTTATTTAAACTACTAAAACTTAAAATTTCACTAAGACTTTTGGGAAACCTTGTATTATTCTGTACAAATTATGTAACTTCAAGATGCTATTGACCATAAGGTGCAATAGAGCTGAAGAAAACCATTAAAACTGCTTGATAATGCTATATGTCATTGTATTTCGCTCCCTGAAAACAAACTCTAACCTATCTTCTTAATGCCTAACATGCTCCATGGTTTTAAGACAAGAAAGGATGTGTTTCACTGTGAGACAATCTAGGATACACACTTACCACAATAGGTATATATGAGTTTGGAATCAATAAAACGGACTCTGAGATTATGGAGCACAGCAGGTTCATGAAGATAGCTGAGAGCTGTGAGGTCATTTTCACCCACAAGGATATCAGGGTTTCGTAAGTGAGGCAGCTCCTTTGTCTTTGGATCTAGGCAATATTCCAAATCCTGAAAATTGAAAAGACAATACTTGCACAGATTATTTAAATAAAAACAAAGTATGTTCTTATTTCCAACTAATTACTGTGAATCGGTCTCATCTACAGTTTCCAATTTTTATTTATGTCTAACATGAGATTGCCAATTCCTGACAGTTCTAACATGACAGAAAGTTGGTAGAACTGGTAAGCCATGAAGCTAAATCCATGTTATGGTTTCCTGCCTTCCATGTTTTTGTTCAAATCATTCTATCTGCCAAGAACATTGCCCTCTTTATCTTTGTAAATATTGTCCAACCTTTAAGACTCAGACTTTTTCAGACTACTTAAGTCCACAGTTTTTTTCTCCCTGTGAATTTCCATAGTGTTAATTAGGTTTATAAAATTCAATGGGCAATTAACCATATATTTCTGCTTTTTGAAATCTCTTGTGCTATTAGTTATTTTTTCATATGTTTGTTTTCTTTCCCCAAGATTACATGTTCTTTAAATGCAAGAATCATGACATTAAATGTTTACATTTTCTACAATGCCTTTCACATAGTAAATCCTCAATATTAATATTTGTAGGTTAATTGACTTAAATATCAAACCCTGGGCAGGTTTCCTCCAGTCACCCAGCTTTAGGTAGTTTGCTATATATGAATTTTAACATCAGCTTAAGCAAAAATCAAATGCACAAGCGTGGGATGGGAGACGGTGAAAACAACACAAGGTATCCCAAGCCAGTATAATACTTTTGAATACCTGCTATTTTGGATTATTCATACTACATGTGAGCTTTATTTGCATGGATAATTTGCTAACTACATATTGATCTAGAAGGCAAAAAAATAATATTGGAACAGAAAGTGAAACTCCAAACCTAAGAGAAACACACTGTAGTCTCTCCAAGTTAAACAGCAAGCTTTAGTTTCTGATATTTCTTCTCCTCTCAAACACAATATCTTGGAATTTACAGCTAAGAGGGTCTCTTAAGATCCTCAGTAGAAGTATAACCCATTCATTTCGCAGGTAAGGAAGAATGATTCAGAGAAAGTGACTTGTCCAATGAAACACAGTAGTAAAGACCAGAGTACTCAAAGCCTGCAGACTGGGGAAGACAAAGCTTTACCTTGCCTCCCTCAAGGCGGAGTTGAAGCACTTTATCTCCTGGTTTGTAATCTTTGAGCAACTCTGCTGATTTCCAGACCTCCTCAGGGTCAGGTATCCAAACCCTGGCAAACTATAAGACAAAACAATAATAAGGTTAATTTCTTTGAAAAGGTAATATAACAATTAATATTTCAGATTCAGTCAATATCAACTATAATTTTTCAAGTGCTAGAATTAAATTTTTACCTCTCATGATGGTACTGTCCTTCACAAATGTTATTAAAATGGTGCTTTCACATAACAATAACATTTAATACTAGTTTGATCTTACTATATCCATTAGATTTGCCAAAATGTCTAAGATTAAGTAGTGTGACTCTAGGCAAATAAACTTTCTGAATTTGTTTCCTCAACAGTGAAAAAAGTGATAATAATACTTGCATGGGGTGGGGGGGAGGGGGAGGGAGAGGAGGGAGAGGAGAGCCAAGAGCAAAGGGGCAGCATAGAAGCAGGAAAACTCTGTGAGCTTCCCCCATACCCACCTCAAATACCTATAAAATATGGCTCTAAACAAATTTTAAAGCTACAGAACCCACACAGTGACAAAGAGAAACAAATCCCCTGATGAAGGCAGCATGGTAGGCCAGCAGGAAGGGTCTATTGCAGCATGCTGGGAGCCAAGCCCAGCCCCACGTGAGGCAAGGGTTTTAGCCCTAGGGCAACCCCAACCAGCAGCGGTTGGAGTAGTCTTCTGGAGAGTGGATCACCAGCAGCTATAGTGGTTTCCAGAAATATCAACCCATAAATGCCAAAGACAAAGTAAAAGGTCAGTGGAGCTCTGTTGGAACTGAGTGGACTAGGAGTGTGATCCAGCCTCTGCCCCTAGAGCAAGAAGCAGCAGAGGTGTAATGGCTTGTGGTTGTGCAGCCACCTTCACGTGGCTGCTTCAGGGCTCCTGGACTGTAGATCATAGGAGGACCAAGTGAACATTCAAAGGTTAATTGCTCTTGCTTTAACCTGCCTAGATCCAGATCATAGTCTTGGGTGGTGGTGCTGACACATGTGACCAGTGAGCCAGAGCATGTGGCAGCAGCAGAGAGGGCACCCAACTAAGAGCTTTGGCAGCTGTGAAAACCCCAAAAATTTGGGAAAAAGCTATCCTCTCCAGAAGTACAGTTCTACTGTGGCAAAGAGCTCAACAGTCAAGCAATTGAGTGGCAACATGAGCAAGCAAAGCAAGCACAGCAATTAGATTCCTTTTGGGGGGACAAAAAGGATCAAAGCATAGAATGGGAGAAAGACAATGAAGTCAGATCTCCTGCACCAAAAGCTTCCAAGAAAAACATGAACTTATTACAGGCCATAGAGGAGCTCAAGAATGACTTTAAAAATCAAGTAAGAGAAGTGGAGGAAAAATTGGGAAGAGAAATGAGAATGATGCAAGAAAATCATGAAAAGAGAGTCAACAACCTGACTGAAGAAAATAAAACCTTAAAAAAAATAGACTAACTCAAATGGCAAAAGAGGCTAAAGCCAATGAGGAGAAGAATGACTTAAAAAGTTGAATTTGCCAAATGGAAAAAGAATTTCAAAAGTTCACTGAAGAGAATAATTCCTTCAGAATTAAACTGGAGCAAACGGAAACTAATGACTATATGAGAAATCAAGATACTATTAAACAGATCCAAACAAATGAAAAAATAGAAGGCAATGTCAAATGTTTCATTGGAAAAACCACTGACCTGGAAAATAGAACCAGGTGAAACAATTTAAAAATTATTGGACTACCTGAAAGCCATGATCAAAAAAACAACCTAGAAAGCATCCTTCAAGAAATTCTAAAGGAAGATTGCTCTGATATTTTAGAACCAGAGGGAAAAATAGAAATTGAAAGAATTCACCAATCACCTCTTGAAAAAGATCCCAAAAAGAAAACTCCTAGGAATATTATAGCCAGATTCAGGAGTTCCCAGATCAAGGAGAAAATATTCCAAGCAGCCAAGAAGAAACAATTTGAATATTGTGGAAAC
>CM053598.1:134287457-134321961 GCA_028646575.1 Pseudocheirus occidentalis | reverse complement strand
TGATATTCCAGAGGTCAAAAGAGCTAGGATTGAAACCAAGAATCACCTACCCAGCAAAATTGAGTATAATATTTCAGGGGAAAATATGGTCATTCAATGAAATAGAGGACTTTCAAGCATTCTTGATGAAAAAACCATAGTTGAATAGAAAATTTGTTTCAAACACAAGAAGGAAGAGAAGCATAAGAAGGTAAACAGGGGGGAAAAAATCATAAGGAACTTATCCAGGTTGAACTATTTACATACCTACATGGAAAAACAATAATTGTAACTTATGAAACTTCTCATTATGAGGATAGTTGTAGGGAATGTCACACATACATATACATATATGTCTATATAAGAGAGTATATGTATGTATGACTACATATGTGAGTGTGTGTATATATGTGTACAGGTATACCTAGACAGAGGGCACAGGATCAATTGAATAGGAAAGGATGATATTTTTTAAATAAAATTAAAAGGTGAGAGAGGAATATAATGAGAGGAGATAGAGAGAGACAAAATAGGGTAAATTATCTAATATAAAAGAAACAAGGGAAAACTGTTTCAATGGAGGGGAAGAACAGGAAGGCAAAATGGAATGGGTCAACCTTACTCTCATTGAATTTGGCTTAAGGAGAGAATAACATACACACTCAATTGGCTATTTTACCCTACAGGAAAGTAGGGGGGAAGGAGATAAGAAGGAGGATGATAAAAGGGCAAATGGGGGGAGGGGAAGGGTAGTCAGAAGCACACACTTTTGAAAAGGGACAGGGTCAAAGTAGAAAACAGAACAAGAGAAGAGAGGGATAGGATGGAGGGAAATATAATCAGTCTTTCACAATATATGCACTATGGAAATGTTTTGCATAGCTACAAATGTGCAACCTATATTGAATTGCTTATCTTCCCAGTAAGGGTGGGTGATGAGGGAAGAAACGAAAGAATCTGAAATCAAAGTTTTAAAATCAGATGTTTTTTCAAAATGTTATTATTAATATTATTACATGCAACTGGGAAATAAGATATACAGGCATTGGGGTATGGAGATCCATCTTACCCTACCTGAAAATTGGAGGGGAGGGTGGGGAGAATGGGGAAGGATCTAGGAAAGAGCAGATTGGGGGAGGGGGTAGTCAGTGGGATAATTGTTTTGAGGTGGTGGGTTAGGAAAAGACGGGGAGAAAAATTGTAACTCAAAATTGTGTGGAAAAGAATGTTGTAAACTAAAAACAAACATAAAATCTTAAAAAATAATAATACTTGCACTGCTTACCTCAAAGGATGTTGCAACAAAAAAAGTGCCTTATCAATTATTAGGAATTATTTCACTCAATTATATACTAGTAAAACCAACAATATGAGAGAAATGGATGAATATTCACAAAAATATAAACTGCCCTATAAATAACCCTATCTTAGAAGCAAAAAAAAAAATTGAACAAACCATCAGGGAGCTTCCTAAGAAAAAATCCTGAGGACGAGATGGAATCACAAGTGAATTCTACCAAACATTTAAGGGACAATTAATACCAACACTATATAAACTATTTGAAAAAAAAAAATAGGTAAAGAAATCCTACCAAATTTCTTTTATTACACAAAGAGAATTTTGATACATAAACCAAACACAGAGAAAGAAAACTACAGAATGATTTCCTTAATGAATATTGAGGTAAAATTTTTTAAGTAAAATACAAGCAAGTAGATTACAGCAATATATCACAAAGATCATATACTACGAGAGATGAGATTAATACTAGGAATTCAATATTAGTAAAACTATCAGCATAACTGATCACATCAATGACAATAACATTGTCAAAATCAAATGATTATAGCAATAAATGCAGAAAAACCTTTGGCAAAATACAATACCAATTCCTATTTAAAACACTAGAATGCATAGGAATCAATGAAATCTTTCTTAATTTCATAACTAGTATCTATCTAAAATTATCAACAAGGATTATATGTACTAGGGACAAACTAGAAACCTTCCCAATAAGATCAGGAGTGAAGCAAAGATGCCCCTTATCACCTCCATTGTTCAATATTGTACTAGGAATACTACCCAGAGCAATAAGACAAAAAAAAGTCATGGAAGGAATAAAAAGTAAGCAATAAGGAAACAAAACTATCACTGCACATAATATGATGGTATACTTAGAAAACCCTAAGGAATCAGCTAAAAAAAAAACTAGTTGAAACAACAACTTTAGCAAAGTTGCAGGATATAAAATAAACCTACATAAATCATCAGTATTTTATTTTACTATCAATAAAACCCACTTAGGAGTCTACCTGCCAAGACAAACCCAGGGATCATGTGAATACAATTATAAAACACTTCAGACAAATAAAGACAGATCTAAAAAATTTGAGAAATATTAATTGGCCAAATCAGTATAATAATAATGACACTTCTACCAAAGTTAATTTACTTATTCAGTGCCATACCAATCAAACTATGCAAGAATTATCTTATAGGGCTAGGGAAAATAGTAACAAAATTCATGTGGGAAAACAAAAAGTTAAGAACATCAAGGGAATCAATGAAAAAAAAATGTTAAGGAAAACAGCCTAGCAGTTCCAGCTTTCAAACTATATTACAAAGTGGTAATCATTAAAACAATCCAGTATTGATTAAGAAATATAGTGGTGAATAAGTGGAATAGATTAGATTAGATACACGATAGTAGTAAATGAGCATAGCAATCTAATGTTTGATAAACCCAAAGATATAAGCCTTTCAGATAAGAATTCAACATCTGAAAAAAAAATTGCTGGGAAAACTGGAAAGCAATTTGGCAGAAACTAGGTATAGACCAACATCTCACACTACATACCAAGATAAGGTCAAAATGGATACATGGTATAGACATACAGGGTGATACATAATTTTGATTCCATGAAATGTAAAACCTTTTGCACAAGCAAAACTAATATAGCCAAAATTATTATAAGAAAAACAGGAAAGTAAGAGGGAAAATTTACAGCAACCTTCTCTGATAAAGGCCTCATTTCTCAAATAAATAAGAACTAAGTCAAATTTATAAGAATACAGTCATTCCCCAACTGATAAATGGTCAAAGGGTATGACGAGGCACTTTTCAGAAGAGGAAATCAAAGCTATCAATTGTCACTTGCAAAAATGCTCTAAATCAGTAATGAATAGAGAAATGCAAACTAAAACAACTGTCAGACTGGCTAAGCTTACACAAAAGGAAAATGACAAATGCTGGAGATAATGTGGAAAAGTTGGGACACCTAATGCATCATTTGAGCTGTGGACTAGTCCAACTATTCTTGAAAACAATTTAGAAATATGCCCAAAGGAACTATGCCCATAAAAATGTGCATAATACCCTTTGACTCAGCAATACCACAACTAGATCTATATCACAAAGAGATTTTTTTTTAAAGGAAAAGGATCTATTTTTTTCAAAAAGTATTTGTAGCACATCTTTTTGTAGTGGCAAAGAACTGGAACTTGAGGAGATACCCAACAACTGGGAGATGGCTGAACAAGTTGTCATATATAACTGTGATGGAATACTATTGTATTACAAGAAATGACTAGCAAAATGGTTTCAGAGAAACTTGGGAAGACTTGTATAAACTGATGCGAAGTAAAATAAAGAGAACCAGAAAGCTATTATAAACAGTAATAGCAATATTGTAAAGATGATCAACTGTGAAAGACTTAGCTACCCTGATCAAGAAAACGATACAAAATAATTCCAAAGAACCAATGATGAAAAATGTGGTCCACCTCCAAAGAGAAAACTGATGGACTCTGAATGCAGATTAAGCATATTTTTTTACTTTCTTTATTTTTGTTTTATATTGTTTTGTAACATGTCTAATATGGAAATGTCTTAAGCATGACTTCACATATTTAATAAAAATCAAGTGCCTGCCTTCCTAAGGAGGGAGAAGGGACAAGAGGGAGGAGAGAATTTGGAACTCAGTATTTTTTAAATGATTGTTAAAAAAGTTTTTTTTACATGTAACTGGGAAATATTTAACAAAAAAGGTGCTTCATAAACTTAATGTGCTATAAGAACATGCCTTATTATTACAATGCTTCAAGTATTAATGCCTTCATATGTATAGGCACTGTCTCAGTCAGTGCAAATCACAAACCTTCCTCCTCTTAGTGCACTGTCTTTATGAAATACCATTTTTAAAGAAATCACCCTTTGGCCAAGCCAGTGACAAACCCTCTTTAAATCTGGCTAAGTTGCCAGGACATAAGCCCACATCTTACAATGGCCCATACCTGAAGCTTTTCGAGTTTGGAAGGAAACAAGTCCATAAATTGTCTTGCATTCATTCATTCTGCTGATATGGTCTTTAAGAACCCAAGGTTACCTCCATTTCATGATGAAGTGTAATGGTAATGGAATTTAAAGATCCCCTTATATTGGCTTGGTTTTCAGGTTGAGTGTTAAAACTCAGAGTTTGTGAATCCCACTTGTGGGATGGACTTGTTGACATGAGAGAGGGCTGAACAGGGAGAATCTGGTGCCTCTGTGGATTTAGAGAGAAGCCCAAGCAGAGAGAAGTCCAAGCAGAGGAGGCCAGAAGAACTTTTGGGGAACAGTATCATGGAGGCAGAGAGGAGAATTGCCAGGGGCCAGAGTTGCTGAGAGAAAGACTGTTGAGGGCTAGTTGGAGCTGCTGAGAACTGAGGAGGCATATTTTGTCTGTCTGTTTTTATGTTGTTTTGCCAGAGTCGTCTGCTGGTGAAGGACAGTGATACTGTTTTAGAGGTCCTGGAACTTGGCAATTCTCCTCTCTGCCTCCATGATACTGCTCCCCAAAAGTTCTTCTGGCCTCCTCTGCTTGGACTTCTCTCTGCTTGGGCTTCTCTCTAAATCCACAGAGGTTCAGAAGCCCTGGTTCAGGGGGAAAAGTCAACACCCTGAACTTCAGAAAATACAAACAGAATACAAACAGAAGTCACAAGCAGACAAAATATCAGCATCACAGCCATGCCGCCTCCTCAGTTCTTGGCAGCTCCCGATGGCAGTTCTCAAAAGTCCTGGGCAGCCCCAATTAGCCCTCAGCAGTCTTTCAGCAATTCCCTGCCTCCACGATACAGAGGCACCAGCTCTTCACATCAACAAGTCCACCCCACAAGTGGGATTTACAAGCTTTGGGTTTTAACACTCAACCCCAAAACTAAGCCAATACAGGGGAATCTTTAAATTCCATTAATATTAAATGAAGCATCAGAATAGTACTTGTGCCTTAGGCCACATGTGGAGTGTTGTGCTCAGTTCCAGGTGTGTTGATTGATATTGACAAGCTATTCATAGGAGGATAACCTAGATGGGACAAAGCTTTGGGTTCATGTCATATGGAGATCAGTTTTAAGAACTGGGAATGTTTAACCTGAATAGGACAATATTCAGGGAGATGTTAGTTTTCTTCGACTTTTGAAAGTCATTCATGTAGAAAAGGGATTAAGCTTTTTCTGCTATTCCCAGAGGAAAGAACCAACAATAGGTAGATTTTACAAAGTGGGAGATTTAGGCCCGGCATCAAGAAAAATTTCCTACCAATGAGAGCTGCCCAAAATTAGAATAGGCTATCTTGGTTCCCTTACCTACAAGAAGAGTTCCCTTTAACTACTAATTTCAAGCAGAGGCTAGATCACCACTTAGTGGATATGTTATAGTAAGGATTCTTTTTGGGTTCGTGCTGCGACTAGATGGCAAATCAAGTCCCATGCAACACTAAATTCTACAATCATTATGTGCACACTTCAAGGATTGATCATTTCATTATTATCAGTATTCTCTCAATGGAGATTGTAATCCTATAAATCTTAATAGACAATCAGGAAAGAGTTTCTGTGGTCAAAATTTTGTAAATAGTAGGAAAACCTGGTAATGAGATTCTCTGAATTTTGCTAAGGTGGTCCTCAGACAAGTTATATGCAGTCCATCTGAGACCTTTCTAGCTTGCTAGGACCTGTCAGGACTTGTGCTCTACTGGAAAGTCCTCAAGAATCCTGATTTACCTCCATGCCAAGATGAGACACAGGAGTTATAAAATATATCAATCAAGTGACAAGAATACCTCAGATCTCCAAGGATACAAAGACAAAAATGAGATAGTCCTTACCTTCAAGAAGTTTCCATTCTACCTACAGGAGACAGTATATTCACAGATCACCATATAAAGAACATAATAAATATGAAGTGATTGGGAGGAGAAAAACTAACAATTGAGTGAATTTTTAAAAGGTACCCCAAAGAAGGTAGCACTTGAGCTAAGCCTTTAAAGGGGTAATGAATTTCAAGAGGCAGAGATGAAGAGGAAGAACAAGCACAGTACAGCATGGAAAATAGCTTGTACTAAAGTACAAAGGCAAGAGATGCAGTGTCACTCATGGGGAATGGCAAGTAGACCAGTTTGGCTGAAGTTTAGAATGTGGGAAGGGGAATATATAATCAGCCTTGAGATGTAGGCTGAAACCAGACTGTGAAAGGCTTTAAATCGCAGAGGAATTTTTATTTTACCTTATAAGCAAGAGAACCTTTGGAGCTTCTTAAGTAAGACAAAGACAGAAGATTCTTATATATAAATAAATAAAATTGTTAAAAATATTTTACATTAATCTTTCCATAAATATAATTCCTTAAATATAATAGTAATCACTGAATAAATATTTTTAACTTGATTTACAATAGAAAGATAGAAGAAAAAACATGAGAAGGAAGGGGAGCTGTGCAATAAAAGGACCAGCTCTGCTTTCCTTGGGACACTACAATGAATACTGGCATAGGCCAGGGTGTCACCTATGAGCCTATGAGGGCTCTTAAAACAAGATGATGTTGCTGAGAAAGAGTGGGAAAGAGGACTCAGGACCTCAGAAAGTGAAGGTTTGAGTAATTGATAAGGAAGAATAACACAGTGTAACTTTAAAAGAGGAGGAAAAAAAAAGGTTTGAGGATACTATGACAAGAAAAAAGAGACCATAAATTATAAAGGATATTAAAGACTTTAAAAAATTAAAAGGAGTGAAATTTATACAGATTTTTTAAAACATACAAAAAAAACTGTGACAGTACAAAGGACTCACCTGATTAGAAAAGCACGTAAAATTGGAGGATGAGAATAAAGTGATTTGCCACGCTAACTGCTAAAACACATAATCTGAGGGTAAAATGCTAGTATAGATACAAGTTACCTTGCAAATGAAATAAATCATCTGGCCCTGAAGAGTAATTTAGTGGCTCTGGCAGCACTATTTGTGTATTTCTCACAAAATCTAATAAACTGGGACTGACAGGTACAAAGGAAGTTATTGTTCAGTAATGTCTGATTCTTCATGACCCCATGAATCATACTGTCCATGGAATTTTCTTGGCACAAATACCAGAGTTATTTGTCATTTCCACCTCCAGAGGATTAAGGCAAACGGAGATTAAGTGACTTGCCCAGGGTCATATAGCTAGTGTCTAAGGCTGGATTTGAACTCAGGTTTTTCTGATTCCAGGCTGAGTGCTCTATCCACTAAGTCACTCAGTTGCCACCTATTTCTCTGGTTTTGCACCAGAAAGATGGAACTCTAAAAAGTTGATGTATGTTTGACAACTGGAGAGATAGAACCAAGATCTAGAACTACAAGGGCACTACCCAAGTCAATAGTCCAGCTCCTTCATTTTACATATGAGAAGACTGAGCTGCAGGGAAATTAAGTGCTTTGCCCACAGTCACATAGATGGTTAAGTGGCAAAAGTGGGATTTGGATCCTTGTCCTTTACTCCTCTTGAATCACTGCTCTTTCCACTATGCTACAAGGCTTTGGTGATTTTAGTCTATCTTTAAGAAGGTAAGGAGTTCATTGTTACATAGTTTGGTTCCAATTCTAGACACTAGGCAAGATGTGTAAGAAAGAGCAAAGGGGGTGGACTTGATATCTCCTTTTCGATTTGCACTAATTCCCAGTAAGGCTTTTGCTGGTCATTCACATTGTCTATGGCAAAACGCAAATAAAAAGGGTTAATGTGGTCACATTGGGGGGAGGGGAGAGGAGAGCCAAAAAATGACTCCTAAGATCCAATACAATCTAGTACTGACCTGTGTAAAAAGTCTATGTTCTAGTATTTTTATAATCAATTATGTCTCTTGCTAAATAGACAATTAGAATGAAAAATCTAAAAAAAGAAAAAGCTTAGATATTTGAATAAAGAAAAATGGAAATAATAAAAATAAAGAAAAATGAATAAAAAGCAACTGTTTTAAGCCTTTTGTTTTCATACTGCTCTAGCACTATGACCAGGAAGCACAGCAGATAGACTGTCTTGATAAGCATTCAGGCATTCTCCATCTAGATTGTCTTTAAAATGGTTTAGCTCAGCAGACTACAGTAGCTATTCCTGGACAAAAAGCAATTGTAAGTAGGTTAACAATTAAATCCAATCATGTTATCCCAATCTTCTTACAGGTGGACCTAGGTGCTGTTTTTGACACTACTTAATCAATCCCCCCCTCCTCCCTAGGCTTCAGTTACATTATTTTATTGAATTCTCCTACTCTACTTTCAAACACTATATCCCAAGATCCCTTCTCTCTTCATAGTTTTTCCCTTCCTGATCTCATCAATGACTTACAAATCTACGCATATGACCCTAATTTTTTAAATTCAGGCCCATATCATCTGCTGGATATTTCCATTTGGGTGTCCTACTAGAATCCCAAATTCAATATATTCAAGACAGAAGTAATCATTCTCCTTAAATCTTTTCCCCCTCAAATTTTGGCTAATTTTGGTTCAGAACACCATTATCTTCCTATTCTCCACATTTGTAATCTAAGAGCCATCTTCGACTCTTCCCTTATATCTAATCATTTGCTAAGTCCTATTGATTCTATTCCCACAATATCTTTTCTCTCCTGCATGTTGTCTTCTCTCCATTCACATGGTCACTATGCTGATTAAGACTTTCATTACTTCCTGCCTAGAATACTTGATTTCTGTTTTCAGTCTCCTTCTCCAATCCAGTTTCAACACAACTGCCAAAATAATAAGTCATAGGTATGACTATATCTTCTCCAGACCAAAAACCTTTCTAATCTTTATTGCCTCTAGATGTGAAATGCAAATTTCTCTGCCTATCATTAACACCCACCACAATCTGACTTCAATTCATTTTTCCTGCCTTTCCACAAACTTTCACAATATTCCCTTTCACATATTCTATTCTTGACAAACCATTTTTCAAATTCAACATTCTGACTCTACCCTCCCACCATTAAATCAAGCCATTATCTCACAAACTCCTTAAGTTTCAAATAAACTCCCTCAACACCCACTTTTTCTTCTTCCAAGGTTCTGTTCACCTTACACCTCCTTTGTTAAACCTTCTGGATCTTCCTTATAAGTTATATACCTTTTATAAGGTTCCAGTTATAAATGCTATCCTCACATTACCTTATACTTACTTATTTGCGTATGTTTTTTCATCTATCCCTCCAACTCAAGGAGAATGCAAGATCCTTGAAAGTAGAGACAATTTCATTTTATCCTTGTATTCCTAATACACAATACCACTCACACAGGAGATACTTAAACGTCTGATAGATTGGATTGAGTTGTTGGAGGTACACAGTAGGGGGAACCTATCAGTTTATCTTACTTCAATGTTAACCCTCAGGAGATCTCCCCTGTATTCCAAGACTTATGTTTGGGTTTTAAATATTTCCAGAGAGTCAAATTCTTTAATTTTCTGAGCCCTGTAGGAATCACTGAGAAGAGAAAGGGTGCAAAATAGGTAAGACTTACAGAGAAAGCATCTAACCAAAAAATATCTTTCACAATATATTCCACCAATCAGATATTTTGTTGGGTTGAAGAACTCCTCTTCCACATTCTTCTGTGAATGTGTAGCATCATTCACACCTAAATGGGAATAATATTAATGAGAAAATCAAATCAACACCTAGCTAAGACAAGAAGAACACAGATCTGAATGCCAGTTCTTACTGGATGGTAGGAAAAAGGAAGTTTTTAGAGCAAGAAGTAGGCAACACGGATTGTTTTTGACATTCACAGGGCAACAGGAGCAAATAGATGAAAAGTGAGTTAAAAAAAAGTTGCTGCAGGGCAGCTAGGTGGCACAGTGAATAGAGCACAGGTCCTGGAGTCAGGCGGACCTGACTTCAAATCCAGCTTCACACACTTGACACAAAAACTAGTCGTGTGATTTTGGGCAAGTCACAACCCCAATTGTCTTCTAAAAAGCTAAAAAAAATTTTTTTTTTAAATAATAAAATGAAATATTAAAAAAATAGTTGCTGAAGAGACAAAGATTCTTCAATTTACAATCTTGCCAAGGGCCCCAGGACTAGGTACTTAGCTTATTAAAACTACTATAGTTGGTTTTCCAAATTCAGACTGCGACCCTAAGAACCAAAAGTTCTCAAAAAGAACTGCAAACAGTCAACAAATACATAAATATTTATTCAGACTCATAAAAATAAGAGAAATGCAAATCAAACAACTCTGAGCTTTCACCTCATACCAGGAAATTGGAAAAGACAATAAATTATGGGACTAGTTAGTGTTGAAATGCCTACCAAAAGACAAGCATACTAATACTGTTGGTCAAGCAATAAATTGGTTCAAGCACTCAGAAATAAATATTAGAAAGTGATTAAAATGTCCCTATTCGTGGACCTAAAGATTCCACTGTTAGGTATAAACCCCAAGAAAGTCAAAGACAGATAGAAAACAAACATATCAAAATATTCATTCTAGCACTTTCATGGCACCAAAGAAGTGAAAATAAAGGAAATAACCCTCCAAAGGAGAATGTCTAAAAAAAAAAAAAAAAAGTGGTATAACGGAAAGAAACAAAGACTATGTTGAATACAGAGAAACATAAGAAGACAGAACTGACTGGAATGAAATAAGAAGAAACAAGAAACTAAAGTGCATATTGTATATGATAACGTAAACTGAAGGAATTACAAGAAAACAATCAAAATTATGATGATGGAAGCTGGTCCCAAAGAACAGGTATGAGAGGCCCTTTTTCCAAACCCTTTGCAAAAACAGAGGGCTATGGATACTGTATGTAATAACCAGACTTTTGGACAGGCCGTTTAGTTTTTTGCAACATTTCTATCTTTTTTCATACTTTTATTATAATGGATATGTCCCTGGAACTGAGAGTAGAAAATATAAGCAATACAAAAATAAAATTATTAATAAAAATTTATGTATAAGAAAATGTATTTCTTTTCTTCCTTAAAGAATAATAAAGCTATGGGAATGTAACAATGAATGCACTGTCAGAACCACTTAATATGTTGGTTAATTTGTTGAAAAGCTTTTTCCCCTCTTTCTTTTTGATTCTTTGTTATAAGAATTGACTTGATGGTAGAAGCAAGGATAAAGAAATATTAAAAATAAAGGTGACATAAAAATAAAGATACCAATAAAACCAAAGATTTTTAAAACAAAAAGGATACCCAAAAAGAGGTTAAAGAAAATAAGGGAGCAGAGACAAAGTAGCAAAGTAAAAGCAGGAACTTGCTTGAGCTCCAGTTCCAATCACTTCCAATACCTGTAAACAAATTACTATAAACCAGCGGTTCTCAACCTGTGGGTTATGTTCAATTTGTAACAATGAAAATACATCCTGCATATCAGATAGATTCCTAACAGTAGCAAAATTCAGTTATGAAGCAACAACAAAAATAATTTTATGGTTGAGGAGTCACCACAACATGAGGAACTGTATTAAAGGGTTGCAGCGTTAGGAAGGTTGAGAACCACTGCAGTCTAAACAAATTTTAGTGCTACAGAACCCACAAAGTGACAGAGAGAAACAAATATCCCACTGAAGGCAGCCTGACAGGAAGGGTCTATCCCACTGAGCTGGGAGCAGAGTGCAGTCCCGTGTGAGCCGTGCTGGCCCAGACCTACAGCCCAGACAGACTGGCGCAGACATCAAGGGACTGATTCACTGGCAGCTGTGGCAGTTTCCAGACTTCTCAACCCACAAATGCCAAAGAGAAAGTAAAAGGTCAGTAGGGAAATCTGTTGGAATTGGGTGAGAAAAGGATGTAGTTTGGCCCCTGCCCCTGGGGCGGTGGCAGTGGATGCAGCAGCTGCCACATGGCTGCCTCCTGAGATCCAGGCCTACAGATTGTAGAGGGATCAAGCAACCATTCAAAGGGTAATTGCTCTTGCTTTGACCTGCTTGGATCTGGGTCACAGTCTTGGGTGGTGGTCCTGCAGCAAGGAGCATTAGCATGGCAGAGCTTTTGGTGGCTATAGAGGTGGCATCCTCCTCACAGTTCTGAGGCAGGTGCCTGGAAGAAGCTCTGCTAACAGCCGCACAAAACCCTAGAAATTTGGGACACATCACTCTCCACTCTGAAAGCAGAGTTCTGTCATGGCAAAGAGTTCAAAAGTCAGTAATTGGATACCAAGATGAGCAAACAGAGGAAGCATAATCAAACTATAGAATCATTTTTTGGTGACAAGGATGATCAAAACATAGAACCAGAAGAAGACAAGAAGGTCAAAACTCAGATGGTGGGGGGACCAAGTGGCTGATGAGAGGGCCATTGCAGAAACCTCTTTGCTAGTGCTGAGGCAGCAATCTCTTGCCTTGCCATGCTTGGATCTGAGGCACAATCTTGGGTGGCAGTCCTGGGGTGAGGAGGAATTCTGGCATAGCAGAGCTTGTGGCAGCTATGGAGAGGGAGTCCTCTTCACAGTTCTGAGGCAGGTGCCTAGAAGTAACTCTGACAACAGCTACGCAAAACCCCAGAAATTTGGGACACAGCACTCTCCACTCTGGAAGCAGAGTTCTATCATGGCAAAGAGTTCAAAAGCCAAATAATTAGCTGGGAAAATGAGCAAAGAGAGGAAAAGAAACCAGACTATAGAATCTTTCTTTGGGACAAAGAAGATTAAAACATAGAACCAGAAGAAGACAACAAGGTCAAAATTCCTGCATCAAAAGTCTCCAAGAAAAATAAGAATTGGTCGCAGGCTACGGAGAAGCTCAAAAAGGATTTTGAAAATCAAATAAGAGAAGTAGAGGGAAAAGTGGAAAGAGAAATGACAATGATACAAGAAAATCATGAAAAACAAGTCAACAGCTTGCTAAAGGAAATCCAAAAAATACTGAAGAAAATAACACCTTAAAAAATAGACTAACTCAAATGGAAAAAGAGGCCCAAAAAAGTCAATGAGGAGAAGAATGCCTTTAAAAGTCAAATTTGCCAGATGGAAAAGAAATCTCAAAAACTCACTGAAGAGAATAATTCCTTCAAAATTAGAATGGAGCAAATGGAAGCTAATGACTTTATGAGAAATCAAGACATTATAAAAACAGATCCAAACAAATTAAAAAATAGAAGGCAATGTGAAATATCTCACTGGAAAAACCACTGACCTGGAAAATAGATCCGGGAGAGATAATTTTAAAATTATTGGACTACCTCAAAGCCATGATCAAAAAAAGAGCCTAGACATCATTTTTCAAGAAATTATCAAGAAAACTGTCCTAATATTCTACAAGCAGAGGTCAAAATAGAAATTGAAGAATTCACTGATTATCTCTTGAAAAAGATCCTCAAAAGAAAAAGAAAGTAAGGAAAGATTCTGAATAACATATTTAATTGGATATGGAAAAAAAAGGTCAAAAGTGTGAGACAGAAGAAGTGAGAAAGTGAAAGAAAGATTATCAATTTAAGTAAAATCAAAGAACCTGAAATAGGACGTATAAATGGGTGGTGAGGGAGCTTTTGAGAATACAGCAAAAGGCAAGGCAAGTCTAATTACAAAATTTGGAATAAAACAAATTATTTGGAACCTTGCTCTTATAAGTTCCGCCTCTAGAAACCTCTTTTGTAGAAGCATAAAAATTCTGGCCCACTTAAAAAAAAAAAGATTCTGCCTGAGAAAGACAAAGGAGTCCTAAAAAGACCTGGAGTCAAGATGTTTAGAAAAGGTCCAGAACTGGAGCACTAAAGAGAGAAAACACTGGATATTGTGGACTTAGGCTATACCACTGCAAGCCAAGTATTTAAAATGAATTTGAAAACTAAAACAATTACAAATTGGACATAGTTTGAAAGAAGAAATTAGACAGAAGAAAATTTAAACTGAAACCATTATATAGGAAAAATACTCCTATATGAACAAAGGAAAAAGGGTAATAAGGATAATTACAGATCAAAAAACACCACCACAAAAAAATAGGCAAAGACAGGACATCATCAAAAGATCTAAGACTCAAAGTTCAATAGTGGAGCATAAGCTGAATAAGAATCAGCAGTGCCATGACAATGTAAGAAAGCCACTGACTACACTAGACCATTGAATTTATTTAAAGGAATATGAAGCTAACAGAGATCTTATTAGAGTACTTATAAGAGTACTGTGACCAGTTTTGCTACTGCTTAAAAAGACTACAAAATGTCCAGAGAAAACTAACAGCAATGAACAAATAGAAAGTAATCCTTTATCTAAATATAAAATCCATTCTGTCTTTTCCTTCTTTCCCCCGAAAACCCACACTAATCCCCCCCCCAAAAACAACCCTCAGTTTGTACAAGCCCAGAATATGACCTATCATTAGAGTCATTTTCTGGTGCCTAGTTATTTTTTTCCTTTCTAAGTGGTCTCATTTTAGGGCTATAGTCTATTTATAGATAGGGGGAAGTTTATTTGGAAAGGAAAAAGAACTGGAGTTATTTAATGTATGAAAAGAAAAAGTGACATAGGACCATAGGACTTAAAAGTAAAAGAAATGTTAGAGATCTTCTATTCCACATCTATTTCACAGCATTCATTTTAGAAATGATGAAAAAGAAAGTTTAAGTAACTTGCTGAAGGTTATATAGGCAGTAATACTATCTTCAGGGCAGTTACATGACGGAGTGGATAAAGCGCTAGATCTGGAGTCAAAGTTAGCCTCAGATACTTACTGGCTGCATGATCCTGGGCAAGTCACTCTAATGACAAACAACTCTGATATCTTTGCCAAGAAAAGCCCATGACCAAAGTCCATAGGGTCACATAGAGTCAAACACAACTGAACAATAACAAATACTATCTTCAAGTGTATGAAAAAAAAATTATGAAGATAATCAGTTGTTCATTTTGTCTGTAGAAAATGGACAAACAAGAAATGGGCTTGCATTAATTGGGGAATGGCTAAACAAATTGTTGTACATGACTGTAATGGAATATTACTGCGCTTTAAGAAACCACAAATTACTGAGAAAAACATGAGAAAAGTTATGAACTCATGTAGGATAAAGTAAGCAGCCAAAAAAAATGCACATAATGATTACAACAATGTAAATGGAAAAACAAGAAAACAAAATTAAACTTTGCATAATTTAATAACCAAGTTGAGGGGCGGCTAGGTGGTGCAGTGAATAGAGCACCGGCCCTGGAGTCAGGAGTACCTGAGTTCAAATCCAGCCTCAGACACTTAACACAAAAAACTAGCCGTGTGACCTTGGGCAAGTTACTTAACCCCAACTGCCCTCCAAAAAGCAAAAAAAAAAAAAAATAATAATAATAATAATAACCAAGTTGGACCCTGGAGAAAAGATGAGAAAATGTATCTCCCTCCTTTCATAGAAATGGGTGGTGATGGGGAAGGAAAACTATTGCTGTGGAATACTGTAAACACCATCAGCATGTTGGTTTATGGTAGTGTACTTTGCTTTTAAAATATTTTTTCCAAGGTAAGACTCCCTGGGCAGTTGAAGGAAAGAGGGGTATATTAAAAAAAAATCAATGTGTTATAAAAAAAGCATTCATCAAGTTATTTTTGTTTTTGTTTTTTAAGAAATAAACTTGAGGAGAGACTAGGTAGTGAAGTGAATAGAGCACTGGCCCTGGAGTCAGGAGTATGTGAGTTCAAATCTGGCCTCAGAGGACACTTGACACACTTACCAGCTGTGTGACCTTGGACAAATCACTTAACCCCAATTGTCTTGCCTTTCCCCTCCAAAAAAAAAAAGAAGAAGAAGAAGAAAAGAAATGAACTTGAAATGAAGAGAGACCTTATTTGTACTTAGGAGGGAAAACTTAACAACAACAAAAATACAATTAGTTATCAAGGAAGGTTGAAAAGTCTCCATTCCTTGAATATTTACAGGAAAACAATAACCAACTGCATGTCCTAGGTGGTTCGGCCATTTACTTGGCTGAAAACCCAGACCACATAATATTCTAAAGTACCCCTGAGTTTTGATTTTACAAACTACTAAAGAAAATCTATCATAAAATGTTAGTGTTGTATAGTAATAATTAATGCTTATTATCCTTGTGTTTGATTTTAATAAAAATTAGCTTCATACTAATTCTCCATGTCTGCTCCCAAGAGTCCAAGATAGCTAACTCCAGAAAATAGTCAGAAAGCTCTGAGATATGTTTGTACTGAGATTAATACGTTAGTTAATGTGTTCAACCCAAGTAACTTTGAGATATGGCTAGTGACTGAAACATTTTGTGGAGTCACAGAACTGTAAGGTAGTGTCACTAAAGGGCTAATCTAGACATTCATTCTCAAATTCCTATAGGATCTTACATGGAGAATTATATCATGAATATAAAAAGTTTAAAATTTAGTAATCCCTCTGGCTCAAACAGTCTAGAATCAAGTAACTGGGACCATTTAGCACCAAAACTCATTTAACAGTCAATTGGTAAACATAAATTATGTGGTCATATTAGATAATTTTATGCTTTAACTGGGATGAGAGGTATCAGACAGGAGGTCACAGTACTTGGAGAAGTAGGAAGGGTAACTCATTAAGAAAAAAAGGCATAAAAGATGCAAAGGATAAAAATTTCAAGAGCAAATTTCAGCCACTTCACTTCTTTTCTGTGACAACCACTGGAAGCAGAAATAGTTTAGTCTTGCACTTACATGTATCTTAATAAGAACGATGCCACTGAACCCTAAAATTCAGACCAATATTGTTTCACATAATTTATTATTTTTTTAAAAAAGAAAAACCATACAATTTTGTCATGAAGATTTATTCTTAGAGGATTCATTTATCGAGACATCACTGAAAATTAAAGCAGATATTAACTAAAAGTTATCTAAAAGCCTAAATACATCTCTTCTGGAGAAGCTCAACTATGTTTCACTTAGTTATTGCATCATAGTCTTAGGCAGTAAATCAATCAATAAGCATTTATTAAGCATCTACTATGTGCCAGGCACTGTGCTAGTATTTCGACGTACCAAGTTGTTCTAACTTCAAAATGAGGATCTCCTTCAAAAGGGCTTTAAAGATGAAAAAAAACCTTTCATATAAAATGAAAAATGATAAGCCCCATCTCTGCCCTAGTAATAGTGAAATTTGCCCAGAGACAGAGGAAAGAATTTAAGGAATAAGTTTTTAGGAACCAAAATATTTCTCACATACACTGTGCACTGAATAGGTTTAAAACTAAACAGAATTCAAATCTTCAATCTGATACTGCAGATATTTTTAACTTATGAAAAAAAAACCCTGCAAATTAACTGATGGAAGTGTTATATCACCATAAAGTAGCAGTAACTACTTCTTTTTCAAGAGTTTTATGTGAGGCAGCAGAGCTATGAGATGAATATTTTTAGATACTGTGATTCCTTAATATTCCTATAAAGACTATTTTTGGAACTAGGTCTTACTCAACAGGCACAAAGCTCCAACCTGAACATGGGTTTAAAAAAGGCCTATTTCCACTGAAGATTCTTTTAAAACATTTCCTAAGTGTGGCTGAAAAAGCAGCTGAGGATTGATATCTTTTCTGACATAACAAGGTTATAAGGTTCAAATCAATTCATCTAACATTTACTCAGCATTTACTAGATGCCAGGTACTGTGCTAGGTCTGGGACTAGAGGGACAAAAACAAAAAACAGTCCTTACCTTCACGATACGTTCAGTCTATTAAGGGAAAATGCCACATATACAAATAAGCATATCCAAAGTAAGTTGTGTTCATCCCAGACGGAGAGGGAATCTGGGGGCAAACGGTCCCCATCCCCATCTTATTTTTAGACACACAAAAGACAAAACGTTTGCTTGAATGGACATATATTGGCTAAAGGGGCTGATTATATGTATGCTTTACTGTCCAGGTTTTTACTAGGAAGACTTTATGTCATAGAAGGCACATAACATTATGTGGTTTTAAATCTAAAAGAGGCTTGAAGGACTATAAATTTACATCTTCAAGGAAATTTAGAGGTCATCTAAGCTTAACCCTTCATCTTACAGATGAAGCAACAAAGGCCAGAGAGATTCTGTGAGCTACCCAAAGTCACACATTCATAATTAGCAGAACTGTGATCTAAATTCAGTGCTTCTTATTCCAAATCTAATGTTCTAAGCACCATATATGTAGATGCCTCCAGTTGTATAGTTTCATGTTACAGCTCGTTTTTCAGAAAAACCAAGTCCTATATAACTCACTATTTGACTATCTAACCAAATCCTTACTAAGAACATTTTCCTACAACTTTATCTTTTGTACCCAAATGTATTATATTTCCCAAATTGCTTATATACTCTGTTCTTAGAAATTTTCATTACTAAAAACTAAACTGAAATTTTCAATTTAAGATTAAGTGAAAATTTCATTAATTTCTCAGTTAATTCCTAATCATTGTTACTTATGAAATATGCTCTGAAAAGCAAATTTCATATGGATTAAATGCCTACAAGTCCAAATAGAAGTGCATAACTTTTTTTTTATCTAATACCACAGACAAGGTGTTAATAAATGCTTAACACCTTTACAGATGTCTTCAGAACTGCTGCCAAAACTGGCATTAAAGGAGCTAAAATAATCTTCCCTTTCAGAAATGTCCGTTGGATGACTAGAATAAAGAAAATTTATCGTTTTTCTTTATATAATGCTTATACTATCCTTTGTTGCTAATAGCCTATAATGGATTATTATGGTGTCCACAAAGTTAATGTCCAGTATTAACTAAGATCTGCAATAAATCCTAAGAATAAGAAAAAAACTTTTTATTTCTGGCCATGTTTGAAGTCAGAAGAAGTAGAAAAGAACAAGATTTCTTGAGTTGGATGAAATGCCTAAATCAGCATGTAAGAGAAGGTTCCTATTTTGCTTTTAATTCTCTATCAAGGAAAATTACCTTCACTCTAGGAAAGACAGAATGAAAGTGATCTATAGGGAAGTGAAACCAAAAATAAGTGAGATGATGGCAAGATGTCACCCAGCTACTCTCAATAAGTTCAAGTCATCTGGTCCAGTGAACTGTCAGTCTGAAATCAAAAGCTGTGATTATAATTGTTGAACAATTGTCAATAATATCTGAAGAATCTTGAGAAATCAGAGAGGTGTAAAGCAATTGGCAATCTTGCCTCAATTTTTAAAAACAGAAGGTAGATACTTAAATTTTCTCCAGTAAGCTTGTTATCTACTTGAGAAGAGGCATGGCATGGTTAAAAGTACTCTGAATTTAGAGTCAGAGCATCAAATTCTGGCTCTGCCAATTAACTCCCTGTATGACCCTGGGAAAGTCACTTCACCTCTATGAGACTCAGTCTCATCTATAAAATGAAGAATTTGGACTGGGTGGCTCCTAGGTTAACAAAAATCACAGAATCACAGTGGTAGAAGGGCCTCAGGTGCCATTAGTCTAATTCATACTTAAATAAGAATTTCCTGGCATTTGTCCTGATGTCTTGACTTGTGCATGAATTGCACTTAAGTGAGGCAGTTGCACAAAGTTCAGTGTTACTGAAGTCCAGTGACAGGACAAAAATCAAGGCAACTGGCAATGGCCTGAGTTACAGCAGATGACCTTGGCATCTGCTTCAGTAACCTTCCTGACCATTGGAACAAATAATCATCATCCATCCATTCTGCCAAAAGAAGTCTTCACATGCTTGGGATAGCCATCCCCCTAATTCACTGATGGGTTTGAAGATTGTTGGTTACCCTCAACCTGTCTCTTGAGATAGTTTTACTGAGAGTGTGGCCAGTGCATATGCTATAGCTTCTTGGAACCGTAGGTGAGAGCTGGGGGAAAGGTACCAAAAGGTACTGAAATGCAGTTATCTAGCCTTTACTCCAAGACCTGCAGTGAGAATGAAACCTCCTTTCTTCCCAAGAAGAAAGCCTTAGTTGTCAGGAAATTTTCCCTGACATTAAGTTTAAATTGGTCTCTTTGCAACTTCTGGCCATTGTTTATGTTCTGTTCTCCAGGACAAAACAGAACATTTCTAGACTTCTTACAGATTAGTCAATTTGAACATAATTATCAAATCTTCTTTTTCTTAAATTTATCTTCATAAGGCAAAAATCTGAACGTCTCCACCATCCTGGATTGCCCTCCTTTGGACACTCTAGCTTATCAATGGCTTTCCTTAAATATTGTGCTCAGATGTGGTTGATCACTATAACACATGGTTTTGCTTAATTATTGCTCTCTCCACAAGGGAAGGAAAAGAATGGAAAGGGAACAAGTATTTATTAAGCACCTACTATGTGCTAGGGAGGATTCATTCTGGAGGGGGGTGTATAGCCTTTCCCTCTAAGAAATAACTGATATAAAAACAAGATGCATTAATATGTTTTATTATGGAAAATGTTATGCTCATAAACAAATACAATATTCAAGCTGTGATCTAAGTAGGAGACAGTAACATGGGACTATCATTTCCCTAGACCTGGACATTCTGGTTGTCCTAATGCAGCTTAAGACCCTGCTAACTCTTAGGTGCCATACTACATTATTGAAGCAAATTGAAATTGCAGTCTACCAAAACCTTTACCTCTTTTTCAGACAAACTCCTGTCTAGTCAAATTTCTCATTCTGTACTTGAAAAAGTGATTTTTTTTACACCCAAGTATAAGATTTTATCCTCTATGAGTCTCATCTTATTAAATTTAGCTTATTGTTCTAGCCTGTCAAGATCTGTGAATATCATCTAGAACATTAGCTGTCCTTTCCAACTTTGTGTTATCTAAAAATTTTATACACATGACATCTATGTTTTTATCTAAGTCACTGGTAAAAATATTTTCCAGATCCACAGAGTCTACGTAACCAACAATATTATTAAGTGGCAAAATGTAGGTTTGCTGCTCCACATTATGGCTCTTGTCCCTTCTCCAGATCCCTTTTGTCTAAGAACTCTTCCACTGTCCTGCCACTGCTGATGGTTTATGTCTATCTTGGTCCAAGAATTCTTTTCCACTCTACTACAGCCTCCATCTAGTGCCATATCTGAGATCATGTGACTCCCTAAAGAGGATTCTCACAGATGCACATCTGTGCATACTCTGCAAGACCAAATCTGTGTAGTTCCTCTCTGTCTAGTTCTTTCTCAATTTTTTAAAGACCAAGTCAAAGTGTGTAGTAGTAGATCTATATGACTAGTTATAATGGGAACAGAATCACTGAGTCAATGAGTACCCCCAGGACAAGGCAAGTTCATATCTTATTAATTAGGTGTGAGATTTTTTGACAAGGTTAAGGACAAAAACGGGGATTTTGGAGGGCCTCACTAGGTTCTTCCTGAACCCATCCTATATAAGATTTGAGGACACTGGGGCCTAAAGGAGTCAAGTCATTTGTTCAACAGACAAGGCAGTAAACAGTAAATTCAGGATTTCATTCCAAGTTCTGTGATAACAAATCCAGTACTCTCTTTGACTCTTTCATCTTCCTGTAATCTATCATATACAATTAATTATGCCAAGTCTTTTTGATTCTACCTTCTCAATAACTCTTCTAACCATCCTTTCCACTTCATCCCCATTGCCAACTCTTAGTAAGGCCTTTCTTACTACCTTCCTAAATCATCAGAATAGTTTCCTAATGAGTCTTCCTGATAGTGTCCACTCTCTCCCTGTTCCAATTCGATCTTTATACTACTGCCAGATTAATCTTCCTTATTCAAAATCTGGTCAGATCACTTTTCTGTTCAAAACACTTCAATGGCTCCCTATTACCTACCAAATCACGTTCAAATTCCTCACATTTGAAGTTCTTCATTATCTGGCAGCCTCACTGAACATTTCTAGCCCTTTACCATATACACTGTACTCTAGTAACAATGATTTTCTGTCTCCACCCTTTCGGTCATTTTGTTTGGTGCTCCCAGATAGCTCCTTTGCCAACTGAATTCTTATCCATCCACAACTAAAATTCAATCTTCATCATGAAGCTTTTAGTTATGCACTTCTCTAATTCACTGAGATAGTATTATATATTATCTATGTGTTTCTTAGTTGCTTAATATACTGTTAGATCCATGAGAAGAATTACCAGGTCTTACCTAAATCTTGTAGCTCCTCCAAATACTCTATACTCGGTAGGAACTTAATATTAATTGAATTGAATAGCTTAGCACTGCTTAAAAAAAAAAAGGGAGAGAGGGCACTTCCTAAATCACAGTACCTAGTATTCTTTGAAAGGAAGGTATTCATGCAAAAGGAAACAAATACAAGATAAGCTGTAATATTCAAAACTTCCACATGTCTATCATGAGGAAGCAGTCAATCAATAAACCTCTGTTAAATACCCGCTATGTGTCAGACACTGTGCTAAGCTCTGGAGATACTCAAAAAGCAAAAGACAGTCCTTGCCCTCAAGGTACTTAGAATCTAATGGACTATAGTGACAGAATAATCCAGGGGGGAAAATGAGTGAATATATTTGCATTAAACTCTATCATCATTATGTTGTTTTTCCTATGACTGAGAAAGACCAAGAGTAATGTTTTCCTCATACAATGTCTCTTTTATTCCTCTTTAACTTTTATGCATTAAAATAGCCTATCCACACTGCAAAAATGAAGATTTCAAATAGCCTAAAGTGTGTTTCACTGGAGGCAGAGAGAAGTGGATTGCTTTTTATGGGCTACTGTGAGTCATATATGTTTCCTGTATTTTCTGTGGTGCTGAATCAAGGTTGTCTTGAACCTAACGTCATGCATTTTTATGGAATTTGAGGCCTCTACAAAGACTGAGCTCAATTTATGTAAGCATAGATTGCTTGGCTATGGGTTACAATATCATGTTACTTTTAAAAAGGGAATGACTGAATCTAGAATAATTTAGGAAGAAAGTGGGAAATCATTTTCCCCCTTTCTTGCTCTGTAAGTAAAGAGTTTCTGGCTAGACAATGCAGTCGATGTATTTACAACTGATTGAATGATTGGACTCAAAATGTAACTAATTGCTAGGTCAACTCATTAGTCTGAACTAATGAGAAAATGTTTTCTTTAAGCTAAATACAAAGGTTACAAAACACCTTGCTTTTAAAAAAAAAGGAGTCATTAAAATTTTATGGTTTTTTGTAATGATGAGTTTTATCACCCATGAAAGCTACAAGCAGAAAGCTAGTAGGTAAAGAAGATATATGAATTCTTATGGTACAGAATTTCTCAACTTAGTTATTTCTGTTAAACATAATTTAAGGTACTGATAACATCACCTGCCAGGGTGAAAAATTTCTATAACATACTAACAAATCACCGATGAAATGGTTCTCACTAAAATCAAGTGTGTCTTTCTGACACACTTCCCATTTACTTTAAGTAGTGGTAAACTAGTAGTGATAGTAGTGATAAACAGTTCAACTCAATGGAGTCTGTAATGTACACCACAATTAGCAATCCCTCTTTGAAACTTTACTGTACTTCTAACAATCACATTTCAACAACCTATCTCCCTAGAACTTTCTTAATGTTGCACTACTACTTTTACTGGTAAACAAAACTGGATTTATATGAGAAAGGTGAGTTAAATATCATTTGACCTAGAAATTCCAAAACTGGAACTATACCAAGGATGTTGCTGACCATAAGAAAAGACTTATATGTTTAAAAATATATATCAGTGGCATTATTTGTGAAAACATAATTCTTTAAACAAAATACATGTGAAATGATTGGTGAAATGGTTGTATAAACTAGGCTATGTTAATATAATGGAAGATTATACCATAAGGAATAGAATATGATAAGACTTTTACATGAAGTGATACAAAGTAAAAAAAGCAGAGCCAAAAATAACATATACATAGGCTGCAACAATACAAACAGAGACAGCATTCAGAGGCCACAAATCTCAAGTCACACATTATAGACAATGTTGGTACCATAATAATGAAATCATACAACATCCTTTCTCTAAAGAATCAGTAAGCTTCTGAAGTGGAAAATACCAGGTGATTTTGCTTAACTGTTTTCATTAAATATACTTTGTAGGGAGGATTGTTTGAGTGGCTTTTTCTTAAGTCCCTGTTATGTCTAAAAATGTATGAATACATTTAATTTTTTTTAGTAGGCTCTATCTTAAGTAAACAGACTTGCTCTATATAATTTATTTCGGATAAGCATTTGTTCCAAGGTAAGGAAGGAAAAAACTGAGATACAATGTTTGATTTTTGTTTAAGGGTGGCTTCCCTAAAACTGAGGGGGGCAGGGCAGATGTGTGAAATAACTGAAGCAAATATGTATGAGAATTAAGAGGGATATAGGTTAATGGCTTGAGGAGTTAATTTTGTACCAATATCTAGGAAAAGAAATAGATAAAAGATTTTAGGTCTATGAAGCAGAGAGTAGGGCTAGAGGATAGAACAATCAGTGAGGGAGGGGCCCCCTGGCAGAACAATTTTGGACAGTACCTAAGGTTTATGCCCAGTACCTGCCAGAAAGAGTCAACTATTGATCAAATTAAATCAAACAAGGATTTAGGCAAAATTTAAGTAGAAATAAAGCTTCATTAACTAAACTATGTATTTAAAATTTGTCTACCTGCAAATAGTTCATATAAGCAGACAAATTTCCTAATGCCATAATCAAGTGGTTCTTTCACTGTAAATGGGTAAGAATAAATGCAGATGACCCACTAAGAAAAAGTACAACGAATAGGAATAAGAAGCAAGGTTTCAATTTGAAGACCAAAATTTAAAGGAGAGAATCCTTTTTAATGCCCTGGGTTGCACCTTTTATGTTGCAGCCAATCATATATTTTAATCTGAAAAATGACTGGCTGTGAACTCCAGAACCCTCTAATTCAATAAGCATTTATTAATCCTTTTTGCTTGATTCTGCCTCTAGCATTTTGTCACAGTAATATGTGGCATATACACATGTATACATGCTACAAAGATAGATGTCAAATTCTACAATAAACTATACTAACTTTAAAATTTATTGAATAAGCATTATTTGACATTGCTATATCAATTACAAAGCTTTTGTCAAAAATGAGCAGTGATTATGAAGAGACAAGAAAATGTTGCCTTGAATATCCCATGTCATTTCTAGTTAAATTTTCATATTCCTTCCTTCACACTTGAACATCAAATTCTAATCACTATGGAAACCTGGATAGCAATACAGCAGAGTCTTTGGCTAAAACTCAGCTTCAGCTAGCTCAGCTACTATTTGACCTGTTTATATTTTTATATTTCACTAATAAAACATTAGTGAAATTAAGAAAAATTCTAACTTTGGGATATTATTGGATCATGGAATCATGAAATTTTAGAATTGGGAAAGGCTTTAGAAATCATCCTCCTTCAAACTGGCCCAAGATAGAGGAAGCTGTGTTTGTTATGTGCCAGGCACTATGCTGAGTGCTAGAGATAACAAGAGAGATAAACAGTCAGCCCCCATCTCCTAAGAAGCTTTCATTTTGCTGATGGAAGACCACATGTAAAAAGGGAAGTGTAAAGAGGAGAAGGAGAAGGCAGAGTAAGCATACTGGTTGGAACTTGATGATGAAGTATTTCTAGAAAAGGTTTAAGCAATCATCTCTAGTCCACTTCAGGGTGGAGTTGTCCTCATGATGCCAAGGCAGCTGGAGTGTTGGTGAGGCAAACCAGGGGAAGTGGAGCAGGGTATCTGGGACTTCCGATGATGATCTGGCAGTTCCTGGGAGGACATTCATTTCCTTTAGGCTATATTCCCTAGCTTCAGTCCTTAATGGTGGCCCAGATCAAGTCTTCTGTTTAACCCTGGACTAAACCTCTGTTTAGCTAAATTTTCTCATCTGTAAAATGGGGATTATAACCGTCTCAACCTCCTAGGGTTGTTGTGAGGATATAATGAGATAATATTTGTAAAGCAGGTTAAAGCATTATAGAAATACTAGCTGGTTAGCAGAAGAAGGACTAGTATTGGTGGTGGTGGTGGTGGGAGTAGTAGATCAGTCAGCATTTAAGCACATCAGGAACCACCAAGAGCTGGTGCATCCCTCACTATAGATTACATAAAAGATCTATTAACTTAGCAAAATAACATTGTTTCTGTGATGTTTTCTCTGTGTCATTACACCATGAATACTTGTTAATCATAACTCACATTTTAAAGTACTTGAAGGATTTTTATTCTTATTTATTTTGTAAAATATTTCCCAATTGCATTTTTTAATTTAACATTTATTTTTTAGAATCTTGAGTATATTTAAAGGTTTCAAGGGTTTCCAATACTATTATTCCAGGGGCTCAGGAGATGTTGCTAGATAAATTAGTGCTTTTCTTCCACAACTTGATAGCTTCCTTGTTGGAATGGCTATATTATAGATTAATATCTCAAAGCACTTAGAGATTTTCTTTTGTTTCTATAGTAACCAATGTTCTCATTTTTTCTACCTCAAATCACTGAAAGCGGCCTTCATAGTTTATGAGTCATGGTCCTACATGTGCAGTGCTAAACTAAATAACAGAGGGACCAATAAGCATTAGAAAGGAAAGGGCAAAGGTCAACTAGGAATGAGAGATATTAGTAAAGATTATTTTAGTTTTTAAAATGATCTGCATAATTAAAAGGAAAAAAAACATTCTAATGTCAAGAGAGATCATAACAATAGGAATACAGAGGTAGCTAATGAGATGATTTTCAAAACTACTCATCTGAAAATCCCAAAGACTTTACAATACACCCAAAGCCAGAAGAAAAAATAATGCATCAGACTGTATCCTATTCATGTCCCTAGTATCAGTATTCTGAAATTTAAGACCCCAAATTTTTATGAGCTGAACAAGATTTTAGAGATGCAGTCCTTTGATAGGTGAATGAAGGAAATTATTTTGAAAATATTTTTAAGTGCTTATGATAAATGAAGTACTGTGATTACAATGAAGAAACTACAGTGAAGTGAATTATCCAAGGATAATGCTACACAGTCATAACTATGCCAAAAAGAGGACTAAAACCTAGGTCTCCTGATCACCAATCCAGAGCTCATTCCAATATATCACACTGTTCTCTTTGTATACTATATAATTCCTTCTGAATAGAAAGAAAAACACATTTAGTATTATAAATAGTGACATGGTAACAATGAAAAGAAAGATGGACTAGGCATACGGTGGGAGCAAGAGATAATCAGTGGACAATCTATGTGCTCCATGATTATTTTAACAATGTTAAGAGAAACTGAAGAAGGCTTCCTGGATGTTGTGTGTACCACATGAGGCAAGTTTATAAAAGGCCATGGACAAGATTCACAAAGTATGGGGAGATACAGACAGGCTTGTGGGGAATACCCATATGAGATCCCAGATCCATTTTAGCTATATATTAGGAGTCAGAATACCTGCTTTCTAGTTCTCATTTTAACTAGAACTAAAACACTAGACCTAAATTATTGGCAAGGGCATAGACAATTCTAGTCTCAGTCGTATCTACCAGCTTCCCTAGCTGTCTATCCCAAACACTTCTAGGCATATCCATAGGCAGTCAGTGTCATCCTTGACTCCTCGGTGTCCTCGGTGTCAACTCATCACACATACTCAATCAGTTGCAAGATCTTATCACTTCTCTCTCCATAATATCTTATCCACATATCTCCTACTTTCCCCTCACCCTAGTTTATCCCCATCATCTCTCAATGTGACTACTAGAATGGTAGTCCTTTGGATCTTCCTGCTTCAAGCCTCTTCTCACTCTACTCCATTCTCCACAGGGCAGCCAAAGTGATTTTACTAAAATGCTGGTCTTATCAGATCACCTCCCTGATCAACAAACTCAAATGGTTCCTTAGTGGTCCTTGGATCAAATATTATCTCATCTGTTGGGCAGCTAAAGCTCATCACAATCTGTCCTTTTCTCTTCTTTACAATTTTTTTACCTTTATTGCTCTCTTCATATTCTAGTGCTGATCTAATCACTATTCCTCCTGTACACACAACATGCTGTCTGCTCCCAACCATCTTTTGTGGCCTGTCCTCCATGCTTGAAATGTGTTTTCTCCTCACTTTTACCTATTGAAATCCTCGATTTCCTTCAGCAGTCAGTTCACATGTCCTCTTCTTGTGAAACCTTCCTTGGTCCTACCTCTACCAGCTGCTATGCTCCTCCCCCCAACTACACACACATGTATATGTATATGTGTATGCATATATACTCATATGTTCATTACATCTCTTCCATTAGAATATAACCTCCCAGAGATTATTTCATTTTATGTTTCTCCAGCATTCAGCATAGCACTTGGCAATTCCAAGTGCTCAATAAATTCTTCTGGATTAATGATATAATGCCAAGTTCTATCATATTTGGCTAGAAGGAAGCCACTGGTGACCTAAGAAAGTAGTTTCTATGGAATATAAGAACAGAAGCCAGACTGCAGGGGATGGGGGTAGGTAGCGAGTAGTAAAAAAAATGAATTCAACAGACACAAGCTACCCATTTGAGAAATTTAACCATAGAGAACTAGAAGGAAGTCTAGTGTTTAATAAATGCTTGTTTGTTAGTAGGCACTCAAATACTTGTTTGCTGAAGTTAACTAACCTGCCAGTCCTCAAAAGTGTAAGGACAGAAGTGGCACCAACTTTAGAAGCAGTGAAAAAGTATGCAACAGAAATAATTTACATTTTTTTTTAAGTACAGGGAGGGGACATCTTGTGGCCAGGACCATCCATAGATATTCCTCATTGATTTATTCCCTAAACATAGTCTTTCCCCCATTATCCACCACTCATTTCTATTCCTTAGCCCTTGCCCTCATTCTAGGACTTTTTTTTTGTTTTCCTTAGAAGAGCCAGCCTCAGCTCATTCTGAGTTTTGCTGCTCTGGATGTTCTTTATAGGAGATAATGCTACATCTTTGCTTCCTTCTTCTAAATATGTCTATTTAGAATGGGTTGGTTGATAACTTCTCCACTCTCCACACTCAATTCAGTTCTAACAAGCATATAGATAGCATCTACTCTACACCTAGGCATTGTATTAAATACTGGGGATAAAAAGAAAGGCAAAAGTAAAAAAGTAGACTCTGCCATCAAAGACATTATATTCCCTCATGGAAAAATAACATAAACACAGATGGGTACATACAAAAGCAATTTTGACAGCAAGAGTAGAGAACACCAAAAACTTTAAGGTCAGGAAGAAAAGGATGGAAATCAGAAAAGATTTTGTGTTTTTCACTATCACTGTTGACCACACTTGAAGGCAGCTAGGATTCCAAAAGGTACAACATTGAACATTTCAAAAATAGAAGAGTCTCCCTAAAGAAAAAAAAAATCTCCAGAACCAGACAGAATCACAAATTAATTCTACCAAACATTTTAAGAAAAATAATTGCAATATTACGTAAACTGTTTGGGAAAGCAGGCAAAGAAGGAGTCCTACCCAATTCCTTTTGTGATGTAAATATGCTGCTGATACCTAAACCAGGCAGAGCAGAAAAAAGAAAGAAAACTACAAATCAATTTCTCTAACGAACATGGATACAAAAATTTTAAATAAGAGGATTTATAGCAATTTATCACAAAGATCATACATTATGACCAGGTGGAATTTATGCCAGATATGCAAGATTAGTTCAATATTAGGAAAACTTTCAACAAAATTGACTACATCAACAGTAAAAGCAACAACAAAAAAATATGATTATCTCAATAGATGCAGATAAGGGTTTTGACAAAATAGAAGACTTATTCCTATCAAAAATATTAGGAAGCTTAGTAATAAATGGAACATTCCTTTAAATGATAGGTAATTCAACAACCCGACTGAAAAAAATAACACCTTAAAAAATGTACTAACTCAAACGGCAGAAGAGGCCCAAAAATCCAATGAGGTGAATAATGCCTTAAAAAGTTGAATTTTCCAGTTGAAAAAGAATTTCAAAAGCTCACTGAAGAGAATAATTCATTTAGAATTAGAGTGGAGCAAATGGAAGCAAATGACTTTATGAGAAATCAAGATACTATTAAACAGATCCAAACAAATGAAAAAAATAGAAGGCAATGTGAAATATCTCATTGGAAAAAATCACTGACCTAGAAAATAGATCCAGGACAGACAATTTAAAAATTATTGGACTACCTGAAAGCCATGATCAGAAAAAGAACATAGAAATCATCCTTCAAGAAATTCTCAAGGAAAACTGTCCTGATATTTTAGAAACAGAGGGCAAAATAGAACTTGAAAGAATTCACCAATCACCTCTTGAAAAAGATCCCAAAAAGAAAACTCCTAGGAATGTTATACCCAGGTTCCAGAGTTCCCAGATCAAGAAGAAATATTACAAGCTTCTAAGAAGAAACAATTTGAATACTGTGGAAACACAATCAGGATAACCCAGGATCTAGCAGTTTCTACATTAAGGCATCGAAGGGCCTGGGATATGATATTCCAGAGGTAAAAGGAGCAGGGATTAAAACCAAGAATCAACTACCCAGAAAAATTGAGTATAATGTTTCACAGGAAAATATGGTCATTCAATGAGGTGGATGACTTTCAAGCATTCTTGAGGAAAAAAACAGAACTGAATAGAATAGTTGACATTCAAATACAAGAAGCATGAGATGATAAACATGGAAAAGAAATCATAAGGAATTTATCAAAGTTGAACTATTTACATGCCAACATGGAAAAACAATAATTATAACTTATGAAACTTTTCTCAGTATGAGGATATGTATGTGTATATCTACATATCTATAGATATATAGCTATATAGGTATATCTATCTATCTATATATATATGTAAAATTATTATTTACATGCAACTGGGAATTAAGATATACAGGCATTGGGGTAAGGAGATCCATCTTGCCCTACCAGAAAGTCAGAGGGGTGCTGGGGGAGGTTATAGGAGAGAGCAGATTGGGGGAGGGGTAAACATGGGATCGCTGTTTTGGGGTGGTGGGTAGGGGAAAGATGGGGAGAAAATTTGTAACTCAAAATCTTGTGGAAATGAATGATGTAAACCAAAAATAAACAAAATTTAATTTAAAAAATTAAATGATAGGTAGTATTTATCTAAAACCATCAGCAAGCATTATCTCTAATGGGGATAAGATAGAAGCTTGCCCAATAAGATCAGGAGTGAAGCAAGGAAGCCCATTATCACCACTATTATTCAATATTATACTAGAAATGCTGGCTATAGTGATAAGACAAGAAAAAGAAATTGGAGAAATTAGAACAGGCAATGAAGAAACAAAACTAAAATTCTTTGCAGATATGATGGTACACTTGAAGAATCCTAGAGAATCAACTAAAAAACCAATAATGAAACAATTAACAATTTCTGCAAAGCTGAAGGATTTAAAATAAATCTACATAAACCATTAGAATGTCTATATATTACCAACAAAGTCCAACAGCAAGAGATAGAAAGAGAAAATCCATTTAAAATAAATGTAGTGGCAGCTAGGTTGCACAGTGAATAGAGCACCGACCCTGGAGTCAGAAGGACCTGAGTTCAAATACGATCTCAGACACTTAATACAAAACTATCCATGTGACCTTGGGTGAGTCACTTAACCCCAATTGCTCTACCTTCTCCCCTCCAAAAATCAAAAGAAAATGAAAAATAAAATAAATGTAGACATTATACAAAACTTGGGAGTCCACCTGCCAAGTCAAACCCAGGAACTATATGAATACAATTACAAAACATTTTTCACACAAATAAAGTCAAATCTGAACTGGAAAAATATTAATTGCTCATGTTATAGGCCAAGCCAATATAATAAAAATAACAATTCTGCCTAAGTTAATTTACTTATTCAGTGCCATGCCAATTAAACTACCCAGAAAAAATGTATAGAGCTAGAAAAAATAGTAACAAAATTCATCTGGAAGAACAAAAAGTCAAGAACATCAAGGGAAGCATTAGGGGGGAAATATAAAGGAAGGTAACCTAGCTGTACCAGATCTCAAACTATAAACTATACTGTGAAGTGGTCATCATCAAAACAATCTAGTACTGGTTAAGAAATTGAGCAGTGGAATAGACTGAGTACACAATACACAACAGGTAATGACCATGTTAATCTAGTGCTTGACAAACCCAAAGACTCACGCTTTTGGGACAAGAACTCATTATATGACAAAAACTTCTGGGAAAATTTGGAAACAGCATGACAGAAAGTAAGTATAGACCAACATCTTATACTGCATACCAAGATAAGGTCAAAACTGATACATGATTTAGATATAAAGGGTGATACTATAAGCAAATTCAGGAAGCATGGAATAGTTTGCCTGTCAGAACTATGGATAAGGGAAGAATTTATGACCAAACAAGAGAGAGACAGAGAGAGAGACAGAGAGAGAGAGCACTACAAGATATAAAATGGATAATTTTGAGTAGATTAAATTAAAAAGAGTTTATACAAACAAAACTAATACAATCAAGATTAAAAGAATAGCAGATCTGGGGGGGAGGGGAATTTACAGCAACAACCTTCTCTGATAAAGTTCTCATTTCCAGAACATACAGGCTACTGAGTTAAATTAATAAAACACAAATCATATCCCAATTGACTAATGGTCAAAGGATATGAACAGGCAGCTTTCGGATAAAGAAATCAAAGCTATCTATAGTCATATAGAAATACTCTAAATCACTACTGATTAGAGAAATGCAATTTAAAACAACTCTGAGATAGCACTTTACAACTATCATATTGGCTAAAATGACAAAAAAGGAAAAAATGACAAATGTTGGAGGAAATGTGGAAAAACTTGGATACTAATGCATTGCTGGTAGAACTGTGAATTTATCTACCCATTCTGGAGAGCAATTTTAAGCTATGCATAAAGGGCTATAAAATTACATAATATCCTTTGAGCTAGTAATACCATTACAAGGTATGTATCCCAAAGAGATTTTTTTAAAAAGGGAAAGGCTCTATATGTACAAAAATATTTATAGCAGTTCTTTTGGTGGTGACAAAGAATTGGAAATTGAGAGAATGTCCATCAACTGGGGAATAACTGAACAAGTTTTGGTATATGATTGTGAAGGAATACTACTGTGCTATAAGAAATGATGAGCAGGGTGATCTCAGAAAAACTTGGAAAGACTTACATGAACTGATGCAAAGTGAGTGGAGCAGAACCAGGAGAGTATTGTACACAGTAACAGCAATGTTGTATTGTGATCAACTGTGAATGACCTTGCTATTCTCAGAAATACAAAGATCCAAAACAAATTCAAAGGATTTATGATGAAAAATGTTATCTGCCTCCAGAGAAAAAACTCATGAAGTCTGAATGCAAATCAAAGCATACTATTTTTTACTTTCTTAATTTTTTGTGGGGTTTTTTTGGTCTGTGTTTTCTTTCATAACATGACTAATATGGAAATATGCTTTGCATGACTGCACATATATAGACTATATAAAATTGCCTGCCTTCTCTGGGAGGGGGTAGGAAAAGGAAGGAGAGAATTTAGAACTCAAATTTTAGAAATGAATGTTAAAAATTATTTTTACACATAATTGGAATAAAATTAAATATTTAAAAATAAGATAGTCTCCCCCAAAAAATTTTAAAACAGAAGATAGTCTCCCTTCCTTCATCAGAATCATTTGTTTGTCTCTTTTCAGAATATCATTCTTAAGAGAGTCCTATCCTTTTTATAGGCCAACATCCTCTCCAGAAGTTTAGTCTGTGAGATTCTATGTAATCTTTCACTGAACTTCCTGAAATCCACAATCTCAAAATCTAGTGTGCATGTCAAACTATACTCAGTTTCTCCCTTCTTTATCATAAATTCTGAGATGGAGCAGTCATTTCTCTACAAGGATCCTATCAATTCCTTCCTGGAATTGGAAGGCAACCATCTCCATCCTGATGATGGAAAACAGATCTTCAATAATAGTTCCTCATACTTTCTCCACTTTTTTAAAAATTTATTTTACTGACTTGTTTGTTTACTTTTAGTTTACAAGATTCAGTTCCAGAATCACTTGAGTTTCAGATTTTTCTCCCCTTCCTCCCCACTCCCCACCCCCACCATGGTGGCATACAATCATGTATAGGATTTCCAAACTCTTTCACATTGTACAATAGTCTGGTTGTGTAGGTGTTATAGCCAATGGAGTGAACAGCGAGAAAAGAGAAACAAAAGCCAAACATAGAAAAGAATGATAGCATGCATTGCTTCAGTCTCCTTTTAAACTCTGATCTTTCTGGATCTTTCTCTGAATGTAGACATCTCCTTCCATCCTGAGACTTGTAAAGTTGTCTTTTACTTGTGCGTTGCTGAGA
>CM053598.1:134195778-134285778 GCA_028646575.1 Pseudocheirus occidentalis | reverse complement strand
GTAAAGTGTCTGAGATAGGATTTGAATTAATGTCTTTTTGACTCTAGGTTCAGTGCCTTGATCAATGCCATATATTTTTAGTTTCTATAGTATGTATGAGAGAAATCAATGGCATGTGTTATAGCAAAAGCCTCTGGGGGACACAAAATATTTTCAAGGGATGTGGATTAGGGTAAAGGGGAAATGGTGTTTCAGGATGCTCAGACATTACTGAGGGTACAAGTAGCTTGTTGTGGCTTTGCTTCTGCTTTTTTTTTCTTTTTCTTTTCTGTTTTGGATGCTAAGGTTCTCCATGGGTTACTTCTCCCTCCCTCTTTAGTCCCTAGATTTGCTGAATTATAGTTCAGGGGTTCTTCATTTTTTTGGGGTATGTCATGTACACCTATGGCAGTTTGAGGTAGCCTATGCACCCCTTCTCTGAATAATAGCTTTAAATGTATACAATAAAATACACAAGAAAATCAGTTATATTGAAATAGTTTTCACACATACAAAAATTTTTTTTAAAGGAATTCATGGACCCAATTTAATTATCCCTGCCCAAGAGGTCATCTAGTGTTCTAGACCAAACCTTCATTTTACAATTGAGGAAACTAAGGTCTGAGAAGACAAGTGATTTGTCCAGGTATGGACAAGTGGAGTAAAGATGGAGTAAAGATCTGAATCTAAATTTTATTTATTTTTTCCTACTGTACTACAAAGCAGGTCAGAATAAATCTCTAAAGTTAGTACAGAGACTGTTGCTTGACCAGTGGAATTTTTTTCTATCACAGAAAAAAAATTAGATATAAGAAATATTATCATATAGTTTTATTTGGGACTTTTTCTCAGTTCCCAATATTTCTTCATCAGACAAAGAAGGAACATGGAACCTGGTCCCCAGAGGTTGCTTTCCTAACCAAAATGAAGAATGGAGGAATATCTCTGCTACTATACATAACCATAAAACACTGAAGGAAGATGAAGAAATCGGATATAGTACAGTGGCTATCAAAGTGTAATCTGGGGACTTCCTGGTGATCCTCAGGCCCCTTTTGAGAATCTTTAAGGTCAAAATTATTTTCATAATAATATTTCAATGCTTACATCTCTAATGTAGCAAATATTAATACTAGTGACCCCACATTAACAAAAGCTCGTTGGGGACCCTCAATAATTCTTTTTTTTCTTTAGAGGGCAATTGGGGTTAAGTGACTTGCCCAAGGTCACATGGATAGTAAGTGTGTCAACTGTCTGAGGCTGTATTTGAACTCAGGTCCTCCTGATTCCAGGGCTGGCATTCTACTCACTGCACCACCTAGCTGCCCCCCTCAATAATTCTTTAAGAGCATAAAGGAGTCCTGAAAGTGAGCACCAATGGTGTAATGGAATGAGGTCTGGATTGGGAATCAGGGAAACTGGGTTCAAATTCTGGCTTAGCTATGCTACCTGTGTGACCTTATGCAAGTCACTTAATTTGTTTGAGCCTTAGTTCCTTATCTGTAAATTGAGGAGTTAGACTGGATGATTCCTGAGATTTTTCTCTTCCTTAAATATAGGATCATAAGACCATAGTGACCATTTTCTTTTCTTTTTTTTTTTTTGGAGGAGGGAAGGCAGGGCAGTTGGGGTTAAGTGACTTGCCCAAGGTCACACAGCTGGTAATTATATCATGTGTCTGAGGCTGCATTTGAACTCAGGTCCTCCTGACTCCAGGGCTGGTACTTTATTCACTGTGCCGCCTAGCCGCCCCATAACTATTTTCTAGGAGGCTGTTTTTCTGTATTGTCAGAGCTATAACACAGTGAGCTATCAGGTCATCACAGAGTCCTTTGGCCTGGTTTTCAGGCATTTTAACTTTGCTGTCTTCAGAACTACTAATTTCAGATGACAAACCTGAAGAACAAGCAAGAAGAAAGACTGAAAGAGGTGAAAAGTTTGCTGAAATTCGATATCTGTATTTCTATAAAATAACTATTAATTAGTTCCTGGAAAGGAAAAAAAATTACCTTTGACAAAAGTCATCATTTAGGCCATTCATCTGCACAAATAATACTGGGCTTTTTGACTGTGAATTCTGAGATAGTTGTGATAGGCAGCCATTTAGGATGTGGGAAATTACCAGCCTGATATTTAAGAATCTATAGACATTCCATTAATTTTGGTAATTTAGTAAAAGATCCAGATTCCTATGTGATTGGCTATGGTGACTGAGGGAATAGTGAAAATGGTGAAAAAACAAACAAGTGAATAAATAAATAAATAAAAATTCTCTGGTTAAATGGTCCACAGCTCAGTTAGTGATCTGCATCTCCACTGGCTCCTTAACGAGACGAGATTTTTGCCATTTATCTATAAAACCCAGAGAGGACATCATTTAACAACAACAGAGCAGAGGCCAAGCAACCAGCAAAGAAAGAACCGCTAGGTTTGCTGATAGAAAAATCAAGATCAAGTTGGCTTGATGATAATCAACAGTCCTAGTTCCCACCATCTTATTCCTATTAGGTCACTTTTCAACAGCTGTTACCTTAGGCTGCTGCTTAAGATAAGATGCCAGGTATTCCTGCTGAAGTTTTTGTCATATGGGGAAAAGACTCTTAAGACAACAAAAATTCAAGTGACAGTCTAAACATCCATCTAATTCCAATAGCTATGGGCTAGAACTGGTAAGTTAAATAAAACCAGATGAGAAGTTTGGAACTTAAGGTGGCCTTATGTCAATATTTGATGAACCAACAAGCATTTATGAAGCCCTATGTGCCAGCCATTGTCCTAAGTGCGGGGTATACAAAGATAAAAATAAACAGTCTCTTCCTCCAAGAAGTTTATATCCTCTCTGAGGAGACAATTTGTATGTGTATATGCATATACAAAATACGTGCAAGTAATTTCAAGAGCAACAGCAGCTTGAGGAATCTGGACAGGTTTCATGTAGATGGGAGCATTTAAACTCAATTTTAATAATTATGATAATGCTAATAGTTATATAGTGCTTACTACGCATTAGGTATTGGGCTAAGCACTTTGCAAATATCCCATTTGAGACTTACAAAAACCCTGGGAGCTAGGTGTTGTTATTATCTTCATTTTGCAGATAAGGAAACTGAGGTAAGCAGAGGTCGAGTGATTTACGCAGGATCATACAACTAGTAAGTATCTGGGGCTACATTTGAACTCAGGTCTTCCTGACTCCAGGCCTGCTACTCTATCCACTATGCCACCTAGCTGACCCATTTAAGAGGCAGAGATGAAGAGTAAATGTATTCCAGGCACAGGAACAGCCAATGCAATCACAGGGAGACAGGAGATCGAACTGTGTCAGAGGAAAGGCAGGATGACCAGTCTGCATGGGCTGCAGAGTGTAGGGTTAGGAATAATGCAGAGTATATAGCGGTTTGGTCCTTTTAGTCACATCTTACTCTTTGTGCCCCCAGTTGGGGTTTTCTTGGCAGAGATACTGGAGTGGTTTGCCATTTATTTCTCTAGTTCACTTTACAGATGATGAACTGAGGCAAACTGGGTTAAGTGACTTGCCCAGGGTCACACAGCTAGTGAGTGTATGATGCCAGAATTGAACTCAGGCAGGTAAGTCTGACTCCAGAATTTTAATCGCTTCGCCACCTAGTGGCCACAATGCACAGTACATACATTACTATAGTAATGTACTGCAGAATGTCAGATTGGGAATAATTTGTAGGTTGGAAAAGTAGTTAGGGTCCAATTGTAAAGTCAAATAAAGAAGTTTATATTTGATCCTAAAAGCAATATAGTCATTGGGATTTGTTGAATAGGGGGCTGGTTTGGTTAGATCAGTGCATCAGGAAAAATTACTTTGGCAGCTGTTTGTAAAATAGATTGGAGTGAAGTGAGGGGGGGGAACCAAGAGGAGGTTATTGTAATAGGGGATGAAGGCCTTAATTAGGGTGGTGGCTGAATAGGAGAGAAACGGAAGCATGGAAAAGGTGTTGTGGAGGTAAAAAAGACAGGATTTGGTAACTTGGACATGTGAAGTAAGGAATAGCATTAAATTGAGTTGAGAATCGTGCCCTCAACAGTAATTGTGATGGGTTTGTAAGGAAGGTAGGTTTTGGGGGAAAGGTTGATGGGCAGCATTTTGCTCTGTTTGAGATTACTACGGAATATAGTAGTAATGACTACTAGGTAGTTGGAAATGGGCAACTAGCGTTCAGCTGAGAGACTGGGGCTGGAGATATGAATCTGGGAGTCACATGAATAGAGAATTTATGAGGCCATTAAGTGAGAGAGATAGAGAAAAGAGAACCCAGGAGAGAGTCTTGGGGCATGTCCATGTCTATGGGACCTGATACGGATGACAAGCCAACAAAGGAAGCAAAGAAACGTTCAGACAGACTAGGGGGAGAATCAAGAGAGACCAGTGTCACAAAAACCCAAAGGAGAATGAGAATCTAGGAATAAGGGTGGTCAACAGAGTCATGTGCTGCGAAGAAGTCAAGGAGAATGAAAACTGAAAAAAAGTCTATCAGATCTGTCCATTCAGAGATCACTGATAACTCTGAAGAGACCAGATTCAGTTGAGTGCTGAGGTCTTAAACCATATTGCAAAGAGCTGAAAAGAGAGTGAGTGGGGAGGAAATGAAGGTGACAGCCGTAGACAGCTTTTTCTAGGAGTTTTGCTGTTAGTCAAAGCAAAATACAGGAGACTCAGATGTTCAAACATTTAAAAGAATAGAAAGAAAAACTCATGTATCCCCTCCATTACCATGCTTGTCTGCCCGGTTCTTGATGCCCTCAGTGAATGTAATTCCAGTTGTGTTAGAAGCTCTGAGTCCTGCTAATATAAGGGGAAAATGTACATATAAAGCTTGAGATAGGCATGTACTTGGAAACGTACATGTATTATGTCCTGCACACGGTTAGGTAGGTTGTCACTGTAGTGTTCTCCCAAGCAATACTTTGCATGGTGCCATTTCTGCTTCATAGATTGGAGTGTTAATGTGTATTTGATTATTTTAATTTCAATGGTAACAAAGATTGGTTATCTAGAATGCCAGGAAAATCATCTTTGTTGTTTTAAAGCACTATTGTTTGTTTTTATACCATATATTGATGATTATTGGATTTGCTACAGCTGATCTCTGCAAAAGACTGCAAAGAGCTTTGGCCCAGCAGAAGAATATAATCTGAATTCCAAAGCATACTGATATGGGAGTCTCTTCTCATCGGTAGAGGTCAATTCTCTGCACCTGCATGAGGGACAGGGCAAACTTGGCAAATTTGGTCTGTCCAGTTTCTTTAACTCTTTTCAGTTTGTACTTTACAGTCTCTTGGGCTGCTTCTGACTTTCAGCTTGGAAAGAGAAGACGCACGATGCCAATTTCACTTCAAGTTGCTGAAGGGAGAATAAGACTCAGGGAAGAAACTGATGACAGAGGAGCTAGTGGTCTTCATCCTTATCCCTATGTCCAGCTCGATACGCTAGAGACTTTGGGGATTTCTCCTTGGGTGAAATCTTGAATTCTTGATTAAGCTGTTGCCTTACTCCAATGGGAGAGCTCTTTCACCTTGTATCGTCCGGTAAATATATTCCTATGTATGCTTAGTGTGATTTCTGTTTTGTTAATGATTTGGATAAATTATTTTCTTTGCTTAAGGAAAAGTTCAGTATCATGGCATTTTTTATTAGTTATCTTCAGTGATAACTTTTAATTGGAAATTGAAGAGTAATAAATAACAAAAACTCAGTAACATATTGACTTCAATAAGAAAATTTAACAGTTCTCAACATCCATTAAGTGCTGTCCAAATTGCTTACAGAATCACCTCTTTTTCCTTGTGGCTTCCCTGCTCTCTACCCTAACTTGTTTTATATATTTATTTTTTTTACCCTAATCTTGGTAATAAGATTAGTTGGAAGCCGTATCTGGAAACTGTAAGAACATGGCGCTTTTTTGCTTGATGCAGTGGAAATAAGATTTTTCTACCTTCCCAAAATACAGTTCTGATCTGAAGCTGCTCCAAGCAACATTTGAAGAGGTCCCACAGTAGGCCTTTCCATGTAACCAAGGGTCAAATAAAGAGAAGAGTATTTGATACATAAGTATCAGTCAGACCATTGACTCTCCTTTTCTCATGATGATTTTTTATTCTGAAGTGGAATTTTGAAAAATGAGAGAAACTTAAATCAAAAGTAAAATCTTTTATATCCACTTAAAACTTATTATTGGAAATATTTGCCAAAAAGACAAAAGATAATTCTTAGTATCTGCCACCCAACTCCCTCCTTACCACACTCTGCCTCAATCACCTTAGGCCTATCCTCTAAGTAAAAAAACAAAACAAAACATAAATCATTCTTTTTCATACAGCCAATCAAATTGGTGGAAGTTGTCAGCCTTTAGAAACAGAATGCTGCTCTTCCATTTTAAAAGTTATGTTCTTGTTTTATCCAGAAGACCTTTGGGGGAGAGGGTTGTTTTCCTCATTGAATTCCACATGAGTAGCAACACCAACTGAGTCAATCCCTGCTTTTTTTTTTTATCCCCCCCCCCATCCTCATCCACCCTCCAAAACAAAGTTCAGGGCTAATCTGTTGTGATTGTGTGGATGGGAAAACAAAAGGAGGCAAGAAAGATCTAAATTTAAAGTGCTGGAAAATCCAACATTTTATTGACTACATTTTGGTGACTACATAAACGCTGAAACATTTTAACACTGAAAAGCATGATGGCATCATCACTTGCTTTTTTTTCTTTTTTCTTTTTTTTTTTCTTTTTTGCTTAGCAAACACAGCAGATGATATTGCACGGCATAAAGTGAGAACAGTAGCGAAGCTTAAAAAAAGTAAAGAAACCTTAATGCAGTACAGGAGATACCCATAAACAAACCAGAATAATGCCTAATGCATTATACTTTTTGTTTCTACACACAAAAATACAGAAGAAGCATTGGACTGAGAGAGAGAGAGAGAGAGAGAGAGAGAGAGAGAGAGAGAGAGAGAGAGAGAGAAGAGATTGACAAAATATTAGCAATCAACTGTAATTGGGTACAATAATCACTTAGTCTGAAATGCAGATGCAACGTATAAACTACTACTGCTTTCTAATAGACAAACAAAAAAAGACAGCAACATTTGTCTTTTATCAAAAATCTTCTAAGCCCCTCATGGTTTTTCTTTTTCTTTTCTTTTCTTTTTTTTTTTCATTGCTAAGGAAGAACTCCCTCTTGCTCTTGGAAGATTTTCTACCTCTACTGATCTTTTTATTTTTTTTTTATTTTTATTTTTTTTACCTGATGATTGTCTTAGGCACCCTCCTTATATAATTAAACCATCAAGCTAACTTGAACATGGAAACTGAGGAACAGTCAAACAATAGCTAAGGTCAAAGGTGTGTTGAGAATGGAAAAGTTCAAGAAAGGGAAAGGGAGAGATTCCCAGGGAACACAGACTAGTGGGCTGGTTTCAGACTGGACAACACCATCAGATATAGGAACACAACTATTGAAGCAAGTAAAAGATAATTTTTAAAAGTTTATTTTTTTAATACTGTTGCTTTGTTTCAAATGCAAAACTAAAATGATCCCACAATGATGATGCAATAACTGCAGAACATACCACAAAAATTCAAAAGGCTAAAGGAGAAACAGAAAACATAACTCTTAAGGGATACAGTTCTGTTCAGTGTTTCACTGCTGATGGTAAAAGACTAGTTAATAGCTACTGCTTTTCTTTTTTTCTGGATTTTCTTTTTGTTATACATAAGTCACTGCACAGCATTACAGCATGTATTTAAAAGCAGATAATTAGTCAATGTTTACCAATGACAGACCATTGAATGATCCTGCATTTCAGAGTAGCTTTATTGCCCTATTTAAATACTTGACAAGTATAAAATATACCTAAGAAAATGTAACATTTGACCCAAAGTTTAAGCCCTCCCTTTCCTTTCCCACCCTAAATCCCCAATATTACGTCCCTGAAAATGAAAATAAGGTACACCTTGAACTTAACTATTGCGCCTGGAAAGAAAATATTTACATTGGTAATAAATCATATGGATTGATGACATTCATTTCAAACAGAAATTATCACTCAAGCAAAACAGTAGGCATCGTCTCCCCTGATGATGCCACTTGTCAGATTTGTAGAATTCTTCGTGTGTGTTATATACATACATATAATGTATATATACCCACATTGTGTGCATGTATGGACATACTGTGTGTATATATCTATATTTATTGGGCTGATGTGGCCCAAAACAGGGGCAAGCATCTGGAAAAACATCACTGGGGCCCGGTTGCAGTTTGTTCCTTCTAGTTTAGAAAAAGAAAATAGTGTGAGGACGAAGTATGGGGAAGGATAAACAATTTTGGGAAGCTGTTATTCCTTCCATCCAGGGCCTCTGAAAACGATTCCAATTTGATAGATGGGGAGGTGGGGTCTTGGTAGTGGGGGTTGTATGGGGTGGAGGGGAGGAGAGAGGATGTTTGGAAGATTAAGGGTGACAGGCTAACCAGGAACAGGTATGGACATTTTTTTACCTTTTTAAAAAATAAAATTGGTAGTTGGGACTGAGACATTATGCTCTGAGATTCTCCTGTTTTCTCATGCGTGGTGCCTCAGAAATAGCATTGGCTCAGTCATCTGTCCTTAGCAGTGACTTTCTCTTTGGAGGCCCTGAGCCATGACATTCTGTGTATAGTTCTAGAAGTGGAAATGTTCCCTCCAGCCTTTGAAGCCCTCCAGAAACTTGGTTAAACTCAGAAATATTTCCAAATTCAAGTTAGCTTGTTTCTAGAGTTTTTACAAACTCTTTCCTTTCCCATACCCGTGCGAATGGTAAATTTTTTAAAAAGTCAGCAAAGTATCTCACAAATGCCGGTGCTTTTAAACATCAAGCAAGTTTTAAATTCTTTGGAACTGCAGGTCTTACCTGCAAAGTAATCTTTTCTTTAAAAAGACAAATAAATAAAGAAAAAACACACCAATAATGCTTTTCTTCCTTCTAAGTGACAAAAAGGACGTTCTTGAAACACTTGTTTTGGCATGTACAAGTTTTTTGAAGTGGGGAGGGGGAAAACCTGGCAGTGTTTACAACACACACTGAAGTGCCTGCTAAGACAAGGCTAAAGATACACCCTGCAGTTAAGAGAAGCTCTCTACTTCAGCTTATCTTAGCATAAAGAACAAAAAAGATCATAACATAAAGCTTTGGCCATTTCAAATCTACTATATACATTGTTTAAAAACTAGTCATAAATTAAAGTAGTGATTAAATAAGTTTATACAAAATGTAATTAAATTAAAAAATCACAGCACATTATAGAGGAAAAAACAGGAAGAACCCAGTGTCACAAAAAAGATAAATTTTTTTTTACCCTGTGAAAAAATCAACTACCAAACACAAAATTTCTTAAGTAACTATTGAAACGAAAATAATTTTTTTTGTTCCTTTCTTGCATTTTTACACAATCTTTAACCCACCTGGGGAACATTTCCAGAAATCAAAAGTCTTCCTTGAGCATCCTAGGACAGTTCTGCCAACCAAAAAGCAAAACAAAATGAAACCCAATCAATCCCGAACTGAAGGGAACAAATCCTCAGTGATACATACTACAAAATAAATAAGAATTATAAAGATTTTAAAAGTAATCTTAACAATTATCAAACTAGTAAGTTTTGCCTTATCACATAGACTCTCTATACAACATAACCCTAAAGCTTCATTACTATGAGGTATTTGGAGGAATTGGTAAAAGCGATGCACGGCCTGCCTGGTGGAGGGACTCAAACTGTGATGGGAGGGGAGAGAGGAGAAGGAGCTTTGGTTCATCAGCAAGAAAGTGGAAAAAAAAAGTTTTCCTTTGGTATCAAAGAAAGTTTCATTGCATGGTTGCACGGAAAAAGCACCACGGTGAATAATTATTCCTTTTTTTTTTCCATTAGTGGCCTTTCTAAGAGGCTGAGGTATTCAAAGAGTATAAGGTGAGAGAGGTCAACAGCGGTTTAACACTTTGGTTCAAGCAAGGCACTCGTCCTATGAGTTTACAAAGTTTGCAACATGTTTGCCTAAAGATTTATTAAGTAGTATTAGCAGTAGTAAGAGTAGTATTTCCTAATGTCATTATTATTATTACCATTATTATTATCAATAATGAAGACAACTTTATACACTGAGTGAAGATTGAGAAAGGGGAAAAGAGGTGGGGGAAAGGAATGGGGCTGAGTCCCCTTTGCAGACCAAGGCCGTGCATGAAAAAATCTTTGGTATTCTTTGGTATCATCAATGTGATTAAAATCACCAATGGAAATCGAGTGAGGTAGCGTCTTTGGTTCACACTATAAATAGTAGCTTTTTACACATTTATTTTTTACATTTGTGGAAGTAGCTATTTCTTACCTTTTGCTTCTTTGTCCTTCATATTTAGGAAATAGTTACCAGATGTATAATAAAGCTAACCACACCACAATAATAACCCAGAAGGCCCAACAAGTCTCAAAATAGCCTCTGGCCTTTGAATGCACCCTAAACTTGGCTTGATAGAAAAGGGAGAAGTGCTTTCTCTTTGTTTGCTAAATGCATAGTTTTTATCCTTTATGTACAAAGGGAGGACCTTTCCAGGGAAAAATGCCTTTACAATTCATGTGAGAAGTATCCTAGAACTCTTTGGTATAGTACGGTTTGCATTTAACCTGTGAAGACAGGCCATTCACCTGGGATAGCATTGAAAGTGGGAAGAGTCCCAAAGTAACACAGTGCTTTTCTTTTTTTCTGGCAAAGGAATCGCGGTGATCTTGGTTTGGGTGCAATGAATGACATGGGTCAGTTAGAATTTCTGGATTCCACCACACCCTTTCTTTGGTCTTTAGGGTCTATTCCAGCTGCATTCTGAGGTTGAATCCCTGACATCCAGAATTATTTTACCTGAACTCTGATTAAAGCTTTGCCTTCTATTCTTTGGTACATGCTTCCTTCCCCATACCACCATTCTTCCCACCCTCCTGCTTAGCCCCTTTCAGGAAATATTTCCTGTGGCCATAGGACCTGAATGGTTGATGGATGAAATCAGACTAACTTCAATTCCACCAAAAAAAAAAAAAAAGAAAAAGAAATGTTAGAGATTATTTGAAGTATGGTGTTGGAACCAACAGAAAAAAACATTAAGATTTGTTTTTTAGTTGAATTTTACTTAGGGTAAGAAATGATCAGAACTTGAGTGAACTAATGTCAAGATGTTTGCTTTGATCTATGTATTAGGTTAATATCCTGAGACACAAAATAATGCTACACTAAGCAGAAATGGTGACATTCCCTTTTCAATGTGACAGTTAGAAGGTAAAGAAGATGAAGCCTGTGACTATGAGGTGATTAGCATATTGCTTGTGAAGAGGTGGGGCTTGTCCATTATGACTTCTAAAAATTAAAGGTCTTAAGTATGCATAACAGGTAAGTAAAAAATTATTTTTTCAGGCTGTAGTTTGTGCATCTGTTTATGTGAAAATATATCTCTAGGTCCTGAAATTGCATATTGGGTGCAAATTCAATGCTGGTATGAAAATTCTCTTTGGTTTCAGCAAATAGGTTAATTGATTATTCTTCAAAAGATATTATGATGGGAAGTACTTAAAAAAAGTGGAGACATTTCTGGAGACTGTGTCTACATCCAAAACAACTGGTTGCAAAGCAAGAAAAAAAGTATACAAAACGATCATTTGGGAATTATGCTGTAACATCATCAGCATCAGCAACAGCAACAACAATAAAATAAAACCCGGCTGCTTGAATTCAACAAGTTTTTTGGTGGGCTTAAAAAAAATTACTGGAATTAAGTAAAAATCGTCTATGTGTGTGCCGACATAGCTTGAAGTTCCCTGAATTTTATATTCTCATGTTTGGAATGAATAAGGCTTCCCCCTCCCAACATGATAAGTAAGTTTGATTGCAGGTTTTCTTTTCCTTCTGGAGAGAGCAAACATTAATTCGTTTTCCCTTTAGATTCATGTTGAATTGATAATGCTGAATTTCTAGGAAACTTGAAGGTATGCAATTTTAGAAGTTTGTCTAAATAATTGAATGGTAATTGTGCCTTTTTTTTCTTAAAAGAAAGCTGGAATTCAGGATAAAATGGAAAATCCTAAAATAAAAATGCCTTGAGGCAATAACACTGGAGATTTCATAAAGGAGTGTTGGTTTCTTTTTCCCATTCAACATTGATCTCAGGAGGAGGGGTGGAATTAATGTATTGTGACCGAGTTTTACCGTTTTTAGATTTCTGTCAAATAATTAGAGAAGCTGCTCAAATTTAGTACTAGGGAACTAGGTAGTATGTTGTAATTGCTGAATTTCTTTAACATTTTTGAGATTTGAATAAGTTACTTGTTATTGGGACAATGCTTAACTTATAGCAGTCTAATGATGCAAATGCAAATGCAGTTGTGGCTTGAACTGAGGGAATTTTCTATCTGAATCTCCATAGTTCTTTAAAGGAGAGGAAATGTTTCAATACTGTACCACCAGTGCATCATCATTATCTGATTTTGTTGTCTTTTCCATTATTCCTAGCTATCTAAAAAAATCTCATGGTTGTATATTGCCCCAGCTCTGTGAGCAAAATGGAAAAATTTTGTCTTGTGTTTAGAAGGTCTGGTTGAGTGCTCTTTTTATCTGGCCCCCTTTAAAAATAAAGTGGAATCTATGGCATGCAGTATCCAGCTTGATATAATAGCAAGAAAGAATGTAGTATACATGGAGGTTGTGCTTAGTGATGCAAAGACTCTAAGAACTGCAGAATGGAAAGTCGACTTCTTTTTTGCCTTTTTCTATGTACTACCAACAATCCTCCCAATTCAAGGTTGAATCATCCATTGTCTCTTGACACCCAGATCTCACCAAAGATTGAGCTGGCTATCCAATCACTTTGATTCGCTTATTTAAGTGGTTAGAAATGCTGGATAGATTATTTTTTGTTGTTTGGTTTAAAAAGCATTTTGGCATCAAATGGTTCAAAATAATAGGTCAGATCTGCAGGATTGGCAGTCTCTAATTTGATGATGTGGGCACCTACCAAAAAAAAAAAAGGATTTTACTGATGCCACTTTTACAATTTCATGGTGTTAAGAGCAGATTCAGAATTACCAGTAGGGTAATAATTTGGAAAGAACAATATTAGATTTTTCTCAACTATCAATGGATTGTTGGGCTGTATCTAGGGTTCCACTCAAGTGTTGGTTATGGAACTGGAATGGGCTTGTGTCAACTGAATGGAAGGACACACTTATGGCATCAACCTTTGTAATGGGATATTAGTTGCTTCCCTGAAGCTACATTCTTTCTTGCCAGTTCAGAAAACTAATGTTTCAAATGCTTCAAGAATCCTAAATAACAGTCATGATTATATGTGTACTGTATTATACAGTTATGTCAGTTCATACGTATAACTTTACATAGTATTTTGTGTAAAAATAGCTTTGGAATATTAAAATCATTGCAATAAAATACCTGCACTATAATATTAAATGTGTTTTTTGGTACCTAGGTGATTTTTTGTAATGGATGGAATCTTGTTTCACTTTTTAAAAAATATCTGAACATTCCTTAACAAACAAAGAGAATGCACTGGTTTAGGAGTCATTCAAATTTTCTTTGCTGGGTTTGAATCTGCATTTAGGTTATAGGCCTGGCAGGTTCAAACAATACAAGAGCAAAATCCCACTTCTGTTCAAATGAACTCAGACAACTCCACACCATGTTGGCTGTACTCCATGGCACAACCCTTCCTGAAGACCAACCCTGCCTAAGTCCCTAACCATTAGTGGTGGGTATGTGTGGGTGGGTGTGTGCACGCACAGTACTGAGACACCATACACCTTCATGGTGTGGTAGAAGAAATGAAGGAGTCAGATCTGAAAAGATGTCCATTCAATGGCTAAAAAACACTATGCTTCAAACCACTAAACAGCCAAGCACAGTGAGAATGATCATGGATGGATGGTGTAAGACCCAGTAGTTCTCTTGCTCATAACTTCCTTTGCCAAGTCATCACCCTGCTGAAGTGTGTGTCTCAGAACAAAGTCCGGATGCAGGTGAGTTCAGTCTTTGGTTTCTTTGGACTATAAATAACTTTTTTTTTCAAATAATTCTAAGTATAAACCTGCTATCTTGAAGTACTGGTCTTTTTTTTTTTTTAATTTTTATTTAAAGCTTTTCCACCGAGGTTTTAGTTTGTGGTTATTTCTTCATGCTTTGGTACAAGTGCTTGATGAAGAAGATGAATTGCTTGAATTGGTGCTGCCCTCGTCTTGCCACTTATCCAGACTCCTCCTCCTTGCATTCATGAAAAAGTTGCTGACGGTGCTCAGCTCCAACCCGAGCTGCTGGGAAATGGTGATTTGCAATTCTTTGGATGGACGCTTATTTTCTTTGAATATTGCATGTAGAGTTCGACGCTGGACATCTGTGAAGACCAACCTAGGCTTTTTGGGTGTGTTCCCTCTATCCTTCCCATGTTCTTGCTCTTTCCTTTTGCATGCTGCAATAAAACACATATTTATGTTAGAATATTGCCTGGAAAAATATGGAGGCCATAAGGAGGGACTAATGAAGTTGTCTAACTGGTTGCATCAATGAATGCAACAATTTTATCATAATTTTGCTTTGAAATACATTTTTTTCTTATTTCTATTTTTTTGCCTTATGAATAAGAAAAATGTAGCGCATCAAATGATTCAGTTTGATTCTTCTTGGCTTTCTTAAATTGTAGTCCTTTTAGTGTTAATTATTTTTTACTTACTGATGTAGAGATTTGAGCTAAGAGTAGTTGGATTGGATTTGATTGGGGGAGGAAGATTGAAGAAGATTGAGAAGAAATAGTTTAGCCTTAGGCCCTCAAAAGTATAATTGGGTTAGATAAATAGAAATTGGGTGTTTGAGTTAAAAATAAAAATGAAAAAATCTAGCTTTTCCACCTCAATTTATTTTCTCTATGTATTTGTTATTTCACAGTTAATAAGAAAATAGTATGTTGGACTTCCATTACACAAATCAAGCAATGGAATTAATTGCCGCATAGGACCAGAGAGACAGTTCTTTAAAATGATTAGCATATCATTAGTCCCTCCCTTTTCTTTCACAGTCTTATGCGGGTGCTCAAACTGTCTAGGGCTTATCAGTGTATCAGGATTTGCACTACTAGGTTTATACCCCAAGGTGATTGATTAATGACAGCAAGAAAAGAAGACAAGGTATAAAACTATTCATAGCAGCACTATTTGTAATAGCAAAACCCTAGAGCCCAATCATATATCCAATGATTGCAGGAATAACTGAACAAACTATAGAATATTAAAGTAATGGAATAAATATGACGGCACCATACAGAACGATGGATCCAAAGAACTTACTGAAATGTAACACTTAAAACATGAAAAAGCTTTAACAAAGTCATGTACACTGAAGAAAGCAGAATCAACAGAGAGTAACATACATAATCTATGAAAATGTAAATAAAGACACCGCTGAAAAGACCAACTATAATCAACAATGTTGGTACCACATTGTCCAAATTAAAAGCACTCATCCTTCCTTTCTGCTAGCAGTCAGTAAATTACAACAGTGTAAAATGACATGTACTCTCAGTCACGATCTTGCTATTTCTGAGTGATATATTTTAGAAGGGGTAGTGGTGGTGAAAGAAGTTGAGCAAAAAGAACCTAGGAGCAGAAGAAGAAAAAGAAGAATAAGGGGAAAGAGAGAGACTTTAGCTGAAGAAGAAGGAAGTTGGTAAGACGAGATGAGAAGGTGCCAACAAGGTAAGAAGGTATAGAGCAAATGAGGTGAGTTGTTCAAGGGAGTTAAGAACATGAGCAACTAGGAAGAGGGACAAAGGACAGAGGATTTTGCAACCATAAAGGATGTAGATCAAAGAGACCTTTGACCAAGGTCAGAAGGTTACAGAACAAGGTTTGCGTCAACTCACATGGAAAGTTCCACGTTTGTCTTTCTACCACTGCCAAATAATTGTTATCTATGTACAAAGTGTAGACTGATTTTTCTTCTAGGGAAGGCAAAGGGGCAAAAAAAAAAATCAACAAAAAATCCAAACAAACAACAAAAGAAAACCTGCAAACCAACAACAAAACCTTTCTCACCTTTCCAGGTTACTAGGGAGAAGGAATTACTCCTTAAAAACAAAGCAACGGAATAAGGACTCCTATGTGAAAACAAGGGAGGAAAAAGAATGGAAGAGGCAGAAGGAGTTCTAGACCTGTGTCAGGAGTTTAGTGGGTAGAAAAATATGATGTAGTGGAGATAAATATAACTGGGGACTAGGGGAAGGAGGGGGAGAACTAGCTAATGAAAGTTATTGTAAATAGATGGTAAGAAAATAATCAGTAAACAAGCAAATGGGAAGCAAATAGTATAAATAGTAAACAAATCAAACCAACTAGGTTTTAGGTTAACTAATTAAATATATAATTGATAGTTGGAAAAGTGTACAACCTTAATTTCATCCAAAAGATGGGGCTAAGGAAAATCATAAGTATACATTAATTTTCCACCTAGGAGGGACAGAAGGATGGATGATTTTAATGTGATTATTTAATGTGATTATTAATGTGAGCAGTATTAAATGGGCTCTAAGTTTACAGTAAACTCTAAAGATATTCAGAGCCATAGATCTCAGAATGGCAAAAACTAAGAACTGAGACTTAAATTTGTCAGTGGAGAGAAAATTAACTCCTTGTAATGGCATGCAAGGCCCCTGTCTGTAACTGATGTTTCTAACTTTATTTTTAATTAGTTCTTTTCATCTACCGTTTTGCTTCATCCAAACTGGATTATTTACATTTACCAAAGAAATAAGTTCTGAAACTTTGCTCACACTATTCCCTATACATTTCTGTTTATCCTTCAAGGTCTCTTTCATGAGGTCTTAAGATACTCCTTCCCCCTTCCCCATTCCTTCACTATGAAATGATCCCTTCCTCCTTTAAAATCTAACATCACTTTGTGCAGTTCTTATGTCTCATCACATATTCTATTCATTCTCATATTTACTTCTGCTAGACTGTAAACTTCTTAAGTGTGAGGAATATTTCTTATTTATTTTTCTTTCCTTTAATACCAAGCATAATAACAGGTGCCCAATAAATGCTTATCGAATAAATAAATGAACTAATGAAGTGGGAACCACTGCTAATTAAAGATAATAAAGGGTAGTACCTTATACTCAGGCAAGTTGATAGTTGGTTCCTAGGTCAAAGAGGGTTAGAAAAAGCAATTCATTTATTCAAAGGGAATTGCTCTCCATGTTTTCTCTAGTACCTCCTCCCTAGCACAGAGTATCTAATGAATAAGTTGCTATTCTGCAAAACACTATTGCTGATGGGGAGGGGGATGAGGAGAGAAATCACTTCTCCCTCTTTCACCTGCACTCTGAAAAGGGCACAAGGGAAAAGCCTTCTCTTGTAACTGGCACTCAAATGCCAGGGATGATTCCCTTTCCATGACAGAGCTTATCTTGGAGTTAGTCTCAAGCTTGCTTTTTAGATGCCATGAGCAAAGTCATTTTCCTTCTTCCAGCTAGTGGTTGACACATATTGTGCATATGACCTGGGGCAAGGCAGTAGGTTTCTTAGTGACTTGGGCAACTCTCTAAGACTATCAATTGCAGAACAGTTGCCTTTCTGCTTCCTTAGAGGGAGTTTTCTTACCAGAAATCCCCTATATCAAAGATATTACAGTTCTAGGTTCTTTTCCCCTCTCATTTGTTTTCTAAATATAAAAAATCCAACTTGTAAGTCAGGACACCTTCGTTCTAAAACCAACTCTGACATGAAATAACTATTATATCCTTGGGCAAATAACTTCACCTCTCTGGGCCTCCATTTATATATTTGTGAAATGAGATTATTGAACTAAATATTCTCTAAGGTCCCTTCCAGGAGTAATCTATTATTCTCTTTATAATTTACCAAGTTAGCACTTTTCATATGAACTCTCCTCTCCTCTCCTTCCTTTTCCTCTCTTCTCCTCTCCTCTCCTCCCCTCCCCTCCTTCCCTTCCTCACTTCCTTCCTTCCTTCCTTCCTTCCTTCCTTCCTTCCTTCCTTCCTTCCTCTCTTCTCTAGTTCCCCATCTCTCCTTTTTTTCTTCCCTCCCTCCTTCCCATTCTCCTTCTCTCCCTCCCCTTCTCTCCTTATTTTCTTCCTTCCCTCTCTTTTTTCCTCTCTCTTTCCATTCCTTCTTTCCTGAACTTTTTGTAAGGCACAATATTCCAAGCTGTGTGGTTTGGAACAATCCAATTTAACCCTTAGAAAAGTAAATCTGATGAAGTCATTAGTATCAGACAACCATCATATCTTTTACAGCCAGAGGACACTTACCAAGATTTTAAGGAATCTGTTTCAGTATATTTCATAATTCCTTGAGATTTTACTTCTTGTAGCCTCCCCTCCTTGCCACATATTAACTTTTATTTGAAGGATGATCAAATAAAAAGGCTGCAAGCCTGGGACTATGTGTCTTTCAGTTCGGGGCAATTTTGTGGTTGAGAGTATGATACCTTTTCATTCTTCTCTATTTCAGTTTTTTCTCTGTTTACCTTTTTAAAAGGGCTTTCCTGATTGAAATCTAAGGCAAACCTGGCTGGTTGTGGCAGATTCCTAGGTTACAGTACTGAGACTGTCAATTCCATCTAAACAGCATAGAGTTTTTCTCAGCTCTAGATACGGGTGCTAAAATGGTACAATCTCATTCTTCACTGTTGTGATAACCCTATCAACTTTAAAGGGTCATGAAAAAAAGCTTCTGAGAGTACCTGGTCATGGACTTCATACCGTACTTCAAGACTTTGGACCGCTTACTTTTAGGGACTTACATTTACTGAGTCTCTAATTTTCTACTAAAGCCATAGGATAGTGTGTTTCAAGTGTTTCCTTATCCCATTTGGGGCATATTTACATGAATAGATTTATTTGTTAGTACAGATACTACCGTAGTCTTCCTCTTGTGCTTATCTTACATTGAAACAAGCTTTTAGATCAACTTCAGAGTCTCTGGGGCTCAAATTTTGCTTTAATGCTCTTTATTTTGTTGAACATTTTGTAAAGTCAGGAACAGCGCATAAAGATACTGCGAGGTAGCAGATTTTATACTTGGGATCTCTTGAATTCTAATCTTGGTTCAGTCACTCACATCTGTCCTAGTGGGTAGGTTATTGATGACTCACTTTCACAAAAAGAGACACAATTCACCTCAATTTTTATCTTGGGGCACTTGTGAAGACAAGAAAATCAAAAGAAAAATGGAATGATACAAACATAGCACATCACGTCTACTTACATTTTCTCTCCTCCCATGTTCTCATTCCCAAATGAATACATAAGGTGGGGGTGGGGTCATGAGAGTTATAGAATATCAGGTGTGGGTACTCTAGCAGTATCTGCAATCATTCATTCTCATTCATCTTCATTCATCTTTTAGATTCTCATCTCCTTTTCCTAAGAACAGTGATAAACTCCAAGGGGCACAGCAAATAGTAAAAATTTATTGAAATTTGGATCATTTAGTGCTCCTTCTTTCCTTTGAATAGTGTTGCTATGTAAATGAAAGAATGTGTAAATTCTTTGTATGTAACTATGTAAATGCTATAGTAAATGAAAGAAAAAAATACAAAGAAAAAATCAGAAAGAAGTTCCAGAAGGAGACAGAAAAGCAGGGGAATGTTGGTACTTTCATATGAAATTTAATATATACTCAAAGAAAACAAGCCATGCATAATGAAGATGCATGGATTCACATACAATCCCTTTTTCTCTTATTCCTTCTATGTGGAAATGTTCATGTAAGTCAGCGGGATTCCTTGGCACTTACTCCCCACCACTGCTCAGTTGATATAGTTACAGAATATTAAAACACATGATGAGGTTTTGACGTGCTAAAAAGGTGTATTAAACAGTGATCCCTTTATGAGGTTCAAACAATACCTCTCTGATTGAGTAGAGAAGAGAATGAGATGGGCTGAGCAAACAAATTAGCCGTGCCCCTGGAGACTTTAAGCCCTGGACAAATTTCAGCAGTAGAAAAGATTGTAAGTGAGTAACTATGCAGGAAATGCTCTTGTTGGGGGAGGGAGGGTAAGGATTGAATTTCTATCTCCTCTTCCCATATGACACATCGCTTTTAAAAGGAACTTTTGCAACAGTAGGAGTCACTACTTCCATCAGAGAATAAAGAAAAATACTCTAGGTAGATACAGATACAGATAAAGAGAAGCAGTCACACACAGAGAGGAAGGAAGCAACTTCAAGGAGTGTGACTCCTGGTGGCAGAGAAGAGAGTCAGATTATGGAAAGGACTGAACCCTAAAAACTCAGCTGAGCAACCAACACAACAGAAAAGTTAATCACAAAGCCAGATTTGTGAGTACTCTATGAAGAGAGAAACATTTCCAAGCTCAGAAGTACCGGGAATTGTAAATTGCTTCGCCACATCCTACTTGCATGCCTCATGATAATTGTACGATAAGCTTAAGACTAGTCTCCTTTAGTATGCTTATGTATTTGTGGGAGAGTGCACTCCAGGCATATAGGAGGAAGGTTTTATAACTACTGTTCTTGCTATGCCATAAACATAAATAAATGCCTCTGCTAAGAGCTAATTGAGTCTTTAGTTGTTGTTGAGTCATTTTTCAGTTGTGTCTGACTCTTTGTGACCCCATTTGGGATTTTCTTGGCAAAGATACTGGAGTGGTTTTCCATTTCCTTCTCTAGCTCAGTTTACAGCTGAGGAATTGGGCCAAACAGGGTTAAGTGAATTGTCCAGGGTTCCTTAGCTAGTAAGGATCTGAGGTTGGATTTGAACTAAAAAAAAAAAAAAAAAAAAAGAAGTCTTCCTGATTTCAGTGAGAACACACTATCCACTGAACCATCTAGCTGCCCAATAATACCTGTATCAATGCTTTATATTAATCATGCTTTTCTTAGATGTTCTGTTGTTTTGGTCATGTCCAACTCTTTGTGACCCCATTTGGGGTTTTCTTGGTAAAGGTACTGGAGTGGTTTGCCACTTCCTTCTCCAGCTCATTTTACAGGTAAGGAAATGGAAGCAAAAGGGTTGCTCAGTGTCATACAGCTAGTAAGTGTCTGAAGCTGGATTTGAACTCAGACTCAAGAACCAACACTCTAACCATTGTGCTATCAGGCTTTTATCTATTGAGTCTACTGGCTTGTTAATAGAAAGCATTCCAGCGGGGGGCTCATGAATTACAGTGTGACCAGTATTACCTTTAGAACTTTAGATAGCATGTCCTCTCTACAGACCCACCCTTAGAGTTTGAGGGCAAGTTGGGGAAGCAGGAAGTGGTACAAGAAAACTGAATAAGGAAAAAAAAAGAAAAGCGCTGCAGTGAGAGAAAGTTAGCTTAGCAAGCTTAGCTAGATATTATTCATGGACTTCTTAGCATGTGTGGCAAAAACCCATTCCCAAATTTATATTGCAAATTAGTTTGCAACATCTCTAAAGCCTATGATCTTTTTCTTTGGTCACAGTTGTTTTAGATACATTATCATTTGTACTGCATAAGGATAGATTATTGATATGTTAGTCTATGCATGAATTGATTGGGACAAAGGTAAAATGAGAAGAAGGAAAACAAAAGAAAGAAATGAGAATCAGAAAGAGAAAGAGAATATCAGAAAGATATGAAAAGCAATAGGAACCATTTAGAAGAAATTTGGAAGGGGTGAAACAGCATGAATTAATTGATTTTGAAAGGCTTCTGACAGTAGCCAAATGTAAAAGCTTGAGGGAGAGATAAGGTTGTGTGTGTGTATTGGAGGAGGAACTTAGAGAATTGGAGTAGTTAACCCTTAGGAAAGATGACCTCCCTGGGATACTAAGGAAGACCTGACTGATTGATTTACCCAAGAAACTGCTTATCTACCCTCTGATGATTAGAAAGGACCTCATATGCCATCTAGCCCAATCCCTTTATTTTACAAATAAGAGCAGAAACAAAGGTAGAACTGGGAATAGGAAGAAGTAGAGAATTTAAGGAAAAATCTTGATATTTGCTCACATTTATCTACTATTTAAAAATTTACAAAGCACTTTCCTTATATGATCCTATGAGGTAGGTAATACTAGTATTCTTTTTTTTTAACCAACATTCAAGGATTTATTTATGCATCCTTTTTTTTTGGAACAAGAAGGGTATGAGGTTGTTACTTTAACAGACCTCAGTGAACCCTAGTTTACCTCTCCAGTAGTAATGGAAACTTTAGCTTCAACAAATGCTCTTGTCCCTGGATGATCTTGCTCAGTGACAGTTAGCACAGTGCTGTACCAAGGAGACTTGGCAATGATAGTGTTGAACTTCCATTTCAGATGTGGATGGGAGACAGAAATAAGGAGTAAGGAAAAGCTGGGTAGGACTGAACATTCTCTGATTTGCTTTTGTCTCCCCCCAAACCTAGGTAGTGGCAGTCCTATGATGTAACCTTGGCAAGGACAAAGTAAGTCGTGTTGGTTTATGTTTATGAGACCCCTGATGAGCCTCTGCTGGCAGCTGTGATTTTCTGTTTCAAAGCAGAAAACAGCCATGTGTTATAGAGGTAGGGGGTGGGGATTGCCAACAAAGCAGTATCACAAGGAGACAAGGCATTTATCGAGGTCCCTGTGGGACTCAGTGGGAGATCTTAAAGTAATGAACTGGCACAGTTGTGACTACCTCAACCCTGTATTTTAGTTAGACAAAGAAAAAACTCCCTTCTCAAAATGGAGAGAGGGTGAGAAATAATTAAGGGTTAAATACATAAAGGCAAATATGGTAGATCTGTTATTAGCCTTATTTGGAAAATGAGTAATTGAAGGTCAAAGATTAAGTCACAAAAATTCTTTAGAGCAGTGGTTCTCAACCTGTGGGTCCCGACCCCTTTGGGAGTTGAATGACACTTTCACAGGGGTTGCATAAGACCATTGGAAAACACATATTTCCAATGGTCTTAGGAGCTGAGACACTGCTCCTCTATCCGTTTACAGGAGGGTCCACCCACATGCAGATATACCCACATACGAGTATTAAAGGGTTGTGGCATTAGGAAGGTTGAGAACACTGCTTTAGAGAATCATAAAATTGCAGAGTTGGATAGGACCTTAGGGGCCATCCATACTTGGGGGGAAAATCCTCTTCACTCCTTACTGATCAAGTGGTTATCCAGCCTTTGCTTTAAGACCTCAAGGGAAGGTGAGAAACTACCTTTCAAATCAGTTCATCCCAGTTTTGGATGGTTCTGCTTGTTGGAAATCCTTAAAGGAGGCTTACATCTGACTCTGAAACTTTTCCCATTGTTCCTAGTTTTAACCTCTGTGGGCATGGAGAACAAGTCTAACTCCTTTTTAAATACTTGAAGACAAGTGCAATGTACCTTTTAAGCCTCTCCTTCAGGTGTTAAATATTGTCTGAGTCTAGTGTAGCGTGACCTCAAGGCTCCTTACCTTCCTGATCACTTTCCTTCGGACATTCAGTAACTTATCAATGTCCTTCCTGAAATATAATGCTAGGAACTGAACACAATACTTCCAATGTGGTCTGATGAGAGCAGAGCCCTGTAAAAGACGCTCATTTCCCTATTGCTGAATGCCATCTCTCTCTTATCGTAGGCTAAGATGGCATTAGTTCTCTTGGCTGCCTTGCCACGAGGCTATTATACCAGATAAAGCTCATCTTTTTTCAGATGAATTGCTGTTCAGCCTCACCGGTCCTTTCTTGAAGTTGTGAAGTTGATTTTTTGAACTCAAGTGTCAGACATTGAATTTATATATATTGAATTTCATCTTATTAGTATCCATAAATTGTTCTAGAATGTTAAGACCATTTTGAATCTACACTCCTTTCCAGCAAATCAGCTCCCAGCTTTGTGTCCTCTGCAAATTTGATAAACATACCTGCTATATACATTTATCCAAATTGTTCATGAAAATGCTAAATACCATAGGGCCAAGTACAGAACTCTGTGGCAGTCCACTGGAGACTTCCTTTTCAAATAATATAGAAATGATTGCTTAGCTTTTTTGGGTGTGAATTTTCTTAGCTGTAAAATGAATGGACTGGAGGAAATGGCCTCTGATATCTCTTCAAGCTATAGATCTATATCCTTATAACTCTACTCTTTGGGACTAGTGACTAGTTGGCCATTCTGGAATCCACTTTATTGTACCAACATTTAGTCTGGATCTCTCCATACCTTCTTCACAAAGTACAAGAAAAAATTTCTCAAATGCTTTGTTGAACTTAGGTAAAGCACATCTATAGTATCCCTCTGGTTTCCCAATTTGGTGACACTATCAAAAAAAGAAATAAGGTTAGTCTGGCATGACCTATTTTCAATGAAATTATATTGACTCTATGATCACTGCTTCCTTTCTAGATGCTTACTTACCATCCGTTTAATAGCAAGCTTGAAAATTTTGCCAGGAATCAGAATTAAGCTCACTTATCTGTTGTTTTCAGATTCCTTCCTTTAAAAAAAATTATAACATTTGCCCTTATCCAGTCTTGGGGTACCTTAATTAAACTTCACAATTTTTGTGAATTTTGGATTAGTTGTTGACTGTAGCACAACCATCAACTTTTTCAGGACCCAGTTCATCTGGGTCAGGTGATTTGGACTCAGGAAGGCAGCAAAGTGCTTAAACTGAAATCCTTATGTACTTGGAATACCAATTCCCTGTCAGCTATTCTTCTGTCCTTTCTAGTACAAAGAAACTTGAGGATGGAGGTTAGGAGGAAGAGGTATGATTGATACTTGTGTCCATCTTTGCAAATAACAAATGGTGATTAGCTCATGCCATGGGCCTATTTGTTAAGTATATTCATGGGACAGGAGTCAGATTTATGGCCAATTTCAACAAATACTCACACAGAGAATATGGTAATAATTGAGATAATAAATTAGTTAGGGATGACACCATAGGACATACTTGGAGTAATTAAAATTCAAGGGATGAAGGGCTCAGAAATAAGTTTTTAGAAAAAGGGCACAATTAATTGCTCCTAGATGAAAGAAGAAAAAGTTGTTGGAAGACGTTTGTTTTTGGAATCCTTTGCCTGAAGGAGAGATTCACATTTGTTTAGGACACTGTAGAATGATCTCAGCTATGGTGGAAATCTCTTTTGCTCTCTGAACCAAACAGGGCAGACCACTGTGGTGGATGGAGGGACCTTGAGACAAATCATATTGGAGTTCTTTCTCTCTTTCCTTGCCCTCCTTGCTCTCCAGTATTTTATACAAGGGTTTAAAAAGACAAAGATGAAGAATAGATGAGAAGGTTAAAAAAAATCACAAAGAGAGCAACATACAGCTAGATGGGAAGAAGGATGGGAAGATTATGGCTTATTATATGCTACTCAATTTGTACAGTGGAAAGAGTCATGGTTTTGGAGTCAGAGGACCTGACCTTGAATCCTGGTTCTAGAGTTTAATACTCTGTGTCCTGGGGCAAGTCAATTCATCCCTCTGTGACTCAGTTTCCTTATTTACAAAATAATATTGGACTGGATGATGACCTCTAAGGTCTGTTTATAGTTACAATCTCAGGGACTTAATGTATTTTTAACAATAATTCCTTGTCTTTCCATTTTAATATCTTTTTTGTGGTTTTAGCTAATTTATTTTTTAAAAATACATTTATTTATTTTCTTGACATCATTCATTTCCATGAGATTTTGAGTTACAAATTTTCTCCCCATCTTTTCCCACCTCCATTTTAACATCTTAACATGCCACCAAAGAACCTACAAAGCACCAATGCTTATATTGAGACTCAGAGCTGTAACTAGGAATTTTTGCACTGTGGACAAGCACCATAAACCCAACCTTAGGCAAGATGTACTAAAAGTGTCCTCAGTTAAAAGGGTATGAAGTGGAGCTGAGACACTGCCTATCTGCATAGAGGCATTGGTTTTGGCATGAGGACAGTTTGAGAAAATTGATGATGAAGAGGAGAGCAGGGATAGGGGAGGAGCTCACCCCATCTATTATTATCCTTTTAAAAATTGTTATTCTTGCCAAATGGGTGCTACTTGGTTCTCTCTCTGCTTCTGAAGGATTCTAAGTACTCTAAATTTGTCATCCTCTACATTTGCCACTTATTTAGGGGAACTGGGGATTGTTTAGCCCTAAACACAGCTCTGGAGATGCCTGAGGAAAAGCTCAGCCCTGAAGCTCTATTACTATTCTGCAGTCTGATACCACTCACCAAATGTAGGCACTCCAATACCCAATGGGATAACTCTTGCCATGATTATCCCTACTCTTAAGCACCAAATCAAGGTGCCTAGCAAAGTGCCCTATAAATAGTAGGCCTCCCTAACCACCCCTACTCTAGCTCACTCTTATCTTTAAGAAGTGAGGGCTGCTACTCCAGACAGAAGCTTGTGGTCTCCCTTTCCTGCAGGCCTGGGCTACAGCTCTTTTGTGATCTCTTTGTCCTAAACAACTCTGTAATAGGGTCATAGAAGACACAACTGTCCTAGTCCGTTGTAATGACTTGGAAACCTTTTCCAGAATCTCACCTGTTATTGGATACCTTTGCTAGTTCAGAAGACAGAACCAGAAAATAGCTAAGATCTGCAGAGTGAAGATAGTGAGAATCACATGACGCACGCGTGTGTTCTATACATTCATGTGTGTTGTGTTTGTCTCTGTTGCTGTTTATCTTAAGCTAAGGTTGAGGTATGGGGAAACTGGAACTGAAAGATTATTTTCTTCCAATACTCCTTTTCTTCCCTCTTTCTTCCCAAACACTATAATTCACAAATTGGAGGAGGGAGGGAAAAAAGAGAAAATGAAATGTAGAAAGTAAAAAAAAAATTTCTCTTTAAATAGAATGAAATCATGGTTTTCTTTTTAAAAATTTACTTAACTTGAAGACCTTCCTCTTATACTCCATTTTCCTTTAAACCCTAGAGCTTTTATTTTCATTTAACAAATCTATTGAAAGGGCAAAATTACCAGATTGAAAAATGGTGGATTAAAAAAAATTAATTTTATTGTGATGCAATAGGGATTAAGTGACTTGCCTAGGGTCACATGGTTAGTATCAACTGTCTGAGGCCAGATTTGAACTCAGCGTCCTCCTCACTCCAGGGCCAGTGCTCTATCTGCTGTGCCCAGAAATGAAGGTAATGAAAAACAAAATCTATCAGTAAGGTGTTTTTTATCAATAAAATATTTTATACAAAGATTGAGGATGTAGGTAACAACTCTCTTCACCCCTTTGTTACCCTGACAAGACCAGCAAATACAGATTAAAAGTCCTATATTTTACTCAATAGCCATTGAAAGGCTTGAATTAGCTTCAATAAATGTTTGTTGTGTTGAGGAACATCAAGGGTGTAGGCAAGATGCCAAAGTAGCAGGAAGAAGTGAAACGCAAGGGAAAAAAAATCAGATGAGTCATTTTCCCAGCCTACATCAGCACAGGGAGGTTGACAGAGAGGTCTGTGGATACTGGAGATGGTGTGTATAATGGGGCTCTTCACGGAATATTCCAAGGCAAAGAAGCCCTCGGTACTAGAGCAAGAAGAGGCCCCAGACCCAGGAGGGTGCACGAATAAGTGCAAATGGGTAGCTCTGTTATTCTCTATCCAGTTCTGGATTTTAGATCTAGTGATGAATGGAGAGTATGCCTATGTGCATTGTCACAGTGGCTAGAGAACTGTGTCCTGGAGTTATAAAGATCTGAGTTCAAATCCCACCTCAGACACTTACTAGTTGTGTGAGCTTGGGCAAGTCTTTCATTTGAATCAGTTACCTTAACTATAAAATGGGGAGGGATAATAATAGTACCTGCCTCCTAGGGTTGTTGTGAGGATCACATGAGATAATATTTGTGAAGCACTTCGTGTAGTGCATGACACAGAGTAGATACTAAATACATGCTAACTGTTGGTGGTGGCGGCAGAGGTGGCACAGGCGGGGGTGAGGGTGAGGAGTGGTCAGAGGTCCTAGGATATGTATTGGTCAAAAAACAATTTCAGAAGCAAGCAGCAGCCGTGTGGCTTGGACTCTAGAAGTAGAATGGGGGTTCAGTTACAACTTCCATCCAAGTTAGAAGTTTGCAGTGGAACAACCAGGGTAGGGATCCCCAACAAGAAAGGAATCTGCAGCCCCTCACTTTGAATTATCAAAGCTTTCCAGCCAGCCGATAATGGCTGAGTCCAGCAACAAACCACTAGTGTTCCAAATGGGGCGAGCTTACAGGCATGTGACTCAGACCCAAACCTAGGTCAGGAATGTGCAGAACTCAGACCAGGAAGGCAGTAACTAGACTTTGCCACAGATGAGACCATTTTGGGAGCACTGAAAGCTTATAGTCCCCAGGCTGAGCTGTTCTTGAAATCCTGGAATAGTACAACATTTAATACTCTAAGAAAGAAGTAATAGAACCAGCCTGGATGTTGCCTCTAGAAGTATGCAGAGTCTTGTCCTAATATCAAGTCCAAATCCAGGAAGCAGGCTAGAAGAAGAAGCAAACAAAAGAATCCCAACATAAAAAATTGTTATGGTCACAAGTATGCTCAAGACACAAACTCAGGAGAAGATAATGACTCCAAAATATGTATAAGCAAAGTCTCAGAGAAAAACATAGTTTGGACACAAGTTCAACTAGAATTCCTAGAAGAGATGACAAAAGAATTTAAAAGAGATTTTAAAAATGGTTTTATAAACAAAATGGGAGAGCTGGGGGAAAAAGAGAACAAGGACCATGATAGAAAAAAATGGCAAGGGAATTGACAGGTTGGTGCAAGAGGTAGACAGTCTTGTCCAAGTAACAAACTCTGAAAATTAGAATGGATGAAACAGAAGTTAACTACCCTATGACACCCCAAGAAATATTAAAACAAAGTTAAAAGATTGAAAAAATGGAAAAAAATGTAAGATATAGCAAAAACAACTGATCTGAGAAAAAAATCAATGAGAAGGAATTTAAAAATTAATTGGTTTCAAATCCAGCCTTAGACGCTTAACACTTATTAGCCGTATGACTTTGGGCAAGTTGCTTAACCCCAATTGCCTGCTCCCCAAATTATTGGGCTACCTAAAAGTCATAACCAAAAAAAGGAGGGGTTACACATCATCTTTCAAGAAATCATGAAAGAAACCTGCTTAGGTCTCTTAGAACTAGAGGGAAAAGTAGAAATAGAAAGAATCCACTAGTTACCTCCTTACAGAAATAAAATTGAAAATACTTTAAAGCCAAAATTCAGTCCCCAGGTTAAAAAAAATAGTATAAACAGTCAGAAAGAGAGAATTTAAGTACTGAGGAGCCATGGTCAGAATTTAGTAGCCACCATTATACAGGAGCAGAAAGCTTGGAATATGATATTTCAGAAAGCAAAGTATATATAGGCTTACACCCAAGAATAACTAATCTAGTAAAACTGATCCAGTAAAACTCCTCTTCAGGGGAGCAAAGGGGATCCTTAGTGAAAGAGAGGACTTCTAAGCATTCCTGATGAAAAGGCTAGAGCTACATAGAAACTTTGATCAAACACAGGAGTCAAGAGAAGTAAAAAAGGTAAACATAAATAAACAATCATAAGGGATAAAATAAATATAAACAGAGGATGTAGAAGTGGTTCAATAATATCCTGATCATCTTAAAAAAAACAGAAAGGGAAGGGAAGAAGATTACAATGGGGAGAGGGAAGGAGAGGTAGGAAGGGGAAAATTATCTCATAATCAGGGTATGTAAATAGAAGTTTTTACAAACAAATATAAAGGTGTTGTGGAGTGGGTTCTAGTTGAATCTCCCTCTCATTTGAACTGGTCAAAGGAGATGAGAACACACATAGTTGTGTGTTGAAATGAATTTAATGGAAACAAGAGGGGAAAAGGAGAAGAAAAAGAGGAAGAAATAAAGGAGGGTAGGTTAAGACAGGAATTAGTCTTAAGCTAAACAAGCTCTAACTAAGGATGTACAGAAATATTTATAGCTGCTCTTTTTGTGGTAGCAAAGAATTGGAAATTAAGAGGGTGTCCATCAATTTTAGAATTGTTGAACAAATTATAGTATATAAATGCAAAGAAATTATGAACCTGGGAAGACTTAGATAAACAAATACAGAGTAAAGTGAGCAGAACCAGGAGAACAATATATATGCTGATTATGAAGACAAGTATCTTTGAAAGACACGGGAACTTTGAATAGTGTAATGACCAATCCCAATTCCAGAAACTCAGGATGAAACATGCCACTCACTTCCTAATAGAGAGGTTAAGGACTCGGGATACAGAATAAGACTTCTTTTTTTGGACATGCTCAAACATGAAAATTTATTTTGTTGGTTATATGTATTTGTAAGAGGAAAAAATAATAAGGACATCAAAGAAGTGGAAAACAAACAAAAAAAGAAACAAAAAAGCAAGAAACTTTCATTTAAATATTCATAAGAATTATTCGTCTTGTAATAAGGTCAGTTTCCTAAGAAGCATTGTTAACTTATGTTTTGAATAATACTCTTATCAATAGCTGTTTATAAAGGGATTAGACTATATTAAGTGAAATTTTAAATCATCAGGACCGTTTTTCATTGTACCCAAGGAGCAGGTCACTCAGTAGTATGCTGGTAAACATTTAGCAACCAGCTTTCCGAACAAAAGAATGTACACAGGACATACTTTTAAATTTAATCTGAATTATTAACATATTCTCCCTCACTTTCTTAAGCCTAGATCATCACTAAACTGATTAATTGAATATTGAGTTGTAGCATTTGCCGTGAGTTCTGAAGTGTAAATGCTCAAACTGAACATTTAACATTTGGTTCTCAGGAACCAGAAGGCAGTAATTCCAGTACATCTTTGCCTTTTGATGCTCTATCCTGAAGCATCATTTCCTGCATCATCCACAAAATCACAGTATTACAGAGCTGGAAGTAACTGTAAGAGGTCTAGTCCAACCTGGATTTTATCAATAATCTCTTCTATAACATCAACAAGTGGCCACCCTGTCTTCGCTTTAAAACTTACACTAAGGAGAAACTCGTAACCTCCAATCCACATTGAGACAGCTCCAATTGTTAAGAAGTCTGTCCTTGTAGAAATTCCAAGGCTGTTTCTCTTCTACTTCCACCTTATTTGCTTTTTCCCACCCCTTGGGGCTAAGAAGAATAAATTTAATCTCTCATCAACTAAATTAAATAGCATTAGCTTCCTACTTACTAGGCTCTACTCTATGCACTGGGGATAGAAAAACAGAAATGAAAACAATCCTTGCCTCAAAATTATATTCTAAATATGAAACACTGCATCCCACATGAGGCCTTTCCTGATTCCTTCCAGCTGCTAGTAGCATCCCTTCTCCTTTTTACTTGGTTTGCAGTCTGTGCATATTTGTTTTGTAGATACATCTATCTATCTATCTATCTATCTATCTATCTATCTATCTATCTATCTATCTATCTATCTATCTATCTATCTATTTTTGGAGGGCAGTGGGGTTAAGTGACTTGCCCAAGGTCACACGGCTAGTTTTTTTGTGTTAAGTGTCTGAGGCCAAATTTGAACTCAGGTCCTCCTGGCTCCAGGGCTGGTGCTCTATTCACTGTGCCACCTAGCTGCCCCCAAGAAGCTTTTCTTGATTCTCTTTAATGCTGGTCCCTTCCTTCTGAGATCAGCTCCAATTTATTCTCTATACATCTGATTTACACATAATTGTTAGCATGTTGTCTCCCTCCTTAGAGTGTGAGCTCCTTGAAGGCAGGGACTATTTTTTTCTTTTCTTTTTTTCTCCAGCACTTAACACAGTGCTTAGCACATAGTAGGTACTTAATAAATGCTTGTTTATTAGTTGATTGGTTCTACCAGATAGATAGTCATTCAAAAATGCTTGGAAATAGCTATCATATTCTCTCTATGCCTTCTGTTCTGCAGTGTAGAATGCCTGGCATATTGTGCCCAATAGATGCTTGTTTCCTTCCTTTTATAGCTTAAACTTGCCTAGTACTCCAACCAATTCTAATATGACTTGGTCTCCAGTCCCTTCATCACCCTGTTCATTTCACTTTATGCACCTCCCTAGCTCAGAACCAAAAACAACTAGGGCAGAATACAGCAGGATTATGACATTTCTCATTCTGGGCATTAGCCCTTTCAATGAGGCCTAGGATCATATTTGCTTTCTTGGTTTCCATTCCACATAATGCTCATTCATTCTGAACTTTTAGTTTACTAAAACCTTAATACCTTTTTTTTACATAGTTGTTTAGCTATATACAATTACAGGTAGACAATTTTCTTACATGGTGGTCTATAGTAACTATAGCTAGACAACCTTTTTTTTTTTTTTACATAGTTGGGCTCCCCTATCCTACACTTTTGAAACTGATTTTTGGACTCAAGTATATAATTAAGCACTTTTATCTTACTAGAGGTGGCCCATCATTCTACCTTAATGATGTCTTTTGGGGATCTTGATAGTCATTCTATGTATTGGCTAGCTCTCTCAGATTCATGTTACCAGAAAATTTGATGAGCCTGTCATCTATATCTTCATCTAAATACTATTTAAAATATTTGATGTAACAGATATTTGCCAAAAATGAGATTGTTCAGAATTTGAATCCAGGACCCCTTGTATCCTGGATGAAAAATATATCCCTGAAGCATCAAGCAGGGGCACTGGAAGCTCTTTTGTGAGAACTGTATCTTCCCTTCTCTCCTCTTCCCATCCCACTGGGGATGAAGTAGATTGGCAGATCTACACTGGGGAGATAGCCTTCTCCCTAGTTGATGAGTGAATTTCAAGGAAGTAAGCTGACTCACTATTTCCTTTAAAAAATCATTCATTTTTTACGTGACCTATTAGCACAGTGAAAACGACTCAAGAAGAAAGTCAAAGCAAAGCTCTTCTTTGTGATAGTCTTAGAAGACTTAATCTTGGTTAGAGTTACTGCTGACTACAGGGAGACCAAAACCAAGATTTTGGCAAAGAATTATATTATTTTTCTATTGAAGAGCTGAATATATCTGTCAACTAGTATATTGTTTTATCATCATGTAGCATTCTTTGTAAATGGAAATGAGGCTACTCCTTGGGGCATTCATCCTGTTTATGTGGCAGTGAAGATGGATTTGTGCTAATCCTTCAACACTCTTTCATCCTAGACCCTCTGTGACCAATGGAATGCATTTGCAAGATCATTGGCTGGAATGAGCAATGGTAATGTTAATGAGTTTTGGAACAAAGCTAAGAACTAGTCTCCTGGCTTAGAAAAGACCCTAGATTTGGAATAAAAAAAATCTGGGTTTGAGTCTAGTCTCTTCTAATATGTGAGCTGGGTCAAGTTACTTAACTTCTCATTTCCTCACCTAAAAAATTAGTGTAAATAAATAGTTACACCATCTGCTTCACAAGTCAAATGAGATTTTATATATCAAAAAAGTGCAATACAAATGCACACACGTATTTTGCAGGAGGGAAGGCAAGGTGAATGGGGTTCAGTGTCCAAGGTCACATGGCTAGTTAAGTGTTACATGTCTGAGGCTGGATTTGAATTCAGGTCCACCTGACTTTAGGACCAGTTCTCTATTCACTGTGCCACTGATACAAATATTAACTACAGGCTTAGACCTCCAAATTTTGACCTTATTAACACTTTCCTCTAGTAAGCAGAACAAGGGATACGGATTGAACCTATGACTTCATTGGTACAGGAAACTCTCAGATGAAGAATCTCCTTCTATTGATGCAGACTGGTAACTTCTCTGACACTTGTAGTCTTAGAGAGTTGCCTGGACATTAAGAGGTTAAATGATTTGGCCAGGGTCATACAGTCAGTATGAATTGGTTGAGACTTGAACCTAGGTCTTCCTGGTTCAGAGGCCAAGTTTCTATGCTCTATGCTATGCTATGTTATGCTACCTGTTAAACTGAGTTACCTAACAATAATATATAATACAATATTTTCTTCCTTGTTCCTCCTTTTATCTGTTACATGTCACAATAACATTTTTCTAAGATGTTCCCCATTCCTCTCTGAGAAGCTATGTCCCCTCTATCCTCCATCCTCCAAAGTTTTCCAAGAATAATCCCCATAAAGCCTTCCCAGAAAACCTTCTAATTCACTGCTAGAGACAAGATTTCAGCCAAGAATTAGTTTAATATAATGAGGCAGTGCAGGTCTAGGAGATGGAAGAGGATATGGATAGTACCTCTTGGCATTTTGCGAGGACTTTGGGAACAAGTTAATGGACTGTTTTACTTCATGTTGTACCCAAACATCACAGCTTTTGCTAGCTCCACTCCCTATTATAATTTTGTGGCTTTAGCCTATATAAGCAAGATCTGAAAATCCAGAAATCACTGCCCATTTGAGTAAGAACTCTGGCAATCACGCACTTGCTTAATAAATCCACATCTAAATTTATCATGAACCCAGATCTTGACTCAGTCTTATTTCTCTGCACAACATTCTGGGAGCATTCTGGGAGCCACGTACTCAAGACTGGAGCTGGTATATCTTTGATCTGATCAACCTAACTGAATATGTCAGTGAGTAGAACATGGGATGATGGTGAATGTCATTAGGGGGAAGAGAAAAGAATAAGTGTTTATAGTGTCTACTTTGTGCCAGCTACTGTGCTAAATACTTTACAAACATTACCTTATTTGGTCCTTACAACAACCCTGAAAGATAGGTGCTATCATTATCCCTACTATACAGTTGAGGAAACTGAAGCAAACAGAGGTTAAGTGACTTGTTTAGGGTTACATAGCTAGTAAGCTTTTGAAACCAGTTGAGGCAGAAGGACCAGTTGAGGCCAATTGGTACAGTGCAGCTTTGATTCCCAGTGTTGGAGCATGAGTATTTCTTCCCTTCGTGTTTTTCATTGTGATGCATGGGTTTTGTGTTTGCAGGTATCTGTGTTGGACTAGCCTGTTCTATGAATTATATAATAACTAATAATTATTAGTTCCTAAGCCAGCATGAATCAAAATTGGAGGGCAAAGTGATGATGAAACTAGAGTCCAGATTCAGCCTCCAATTGACAATTTGAATTATACTGGATTCACTTACTTATGTTCTCTAGAGAGGGTATGTCTAGCATGGAATATTCAAGATAGGACATTTTCATTTTTCATTCTCCCCATTTCCTTGGATAATTAGCACTACATATGTGTTTTCTATTATTGCATTTTCATTGCGTATGTGAGTCTCTGTTGGTATTATTGGAATTTACACATGATTTTTCATCTTTCAGTTAAAGAACCAGAGACTCTACAAGTTGGAAGGGAAATCAGTGCCATCTAGTCCCTTCCATACCCAAATAAGAACTGACTTTACAATATACTTTACAAGGGGTCATCCAGCCTTTGCTTGAAGACCTCCAGGGAAGGAGCCCCCATTACTTCCAAAGTGGTTCTTTGAACTCCTAGGTACCTCCTAGTTCTGCACCCAGGGGTCAAGTGAAACAGCGAAATCCTTTTTCTATATGACTACCCTTCAAATAAGGGAACCCCACTATCACATCCTCTAACCCAAGCTTTCCCTTCTAGGGCAGTCAGGTAGCACAGTGGGTGTAATGCAAGACTTGTCAGGAAGACTTGCATTCAAACACTGCCTCAGATATGTACAAGCTGTGTGACCCTGGGCAAGTCATTTAACCTCTGCCTGACTAAATTTCCTCAACTGTAAAGTGAGGATAACAATAGCATCTAGTCCCCACGATTCTGAGAGTTAAATGAAATAGCACGTATAAAGTGCTTTGAAATCTTAAGGCACTCTATCAATATTAGTTATTCTTATGGTTTAAGTGCTCCAAGTTCTCATATGACTTTACCTCAAGGTCCTTCTACTTTGGATATGCTCTGACTTATCACTGTCTTTCTTAAGATGTGGTACCCAGAACTGAACACACTACTCTAGAGTTGGTTTAATGAAGTCAGAAAACAATACTCCCAGACACCGGGCCTCTCAGTTATGTTTATAGGATCATAGATCTCAAGTTGGAAGGGATTCTAGAAGCCATCTAGTTCAACCCTTTCATTTTACAGATGAAGAAGCTGAGGCCCATGAGGCTAAGTGATTTGCCCAAGATCATATAGTTAGCAGTTAGGATTTTAACTCTAGTTCTCTGGCTCTAGGGCTAAAGTGCATTCCTTTGAACTCCATGTCTCAGTCTTTTGCCTTATTTAAATACTCTTTTGGGGAGAAGACTATCTTCCATCTGGTTTCCAATCCTCACAGCATACAAGGGAGCACTCAATGACTGCTGCATTACCTAGTTGTTGACTGAAAGAGAGGCACCAGGATTAGTTTAAGAATTACAATATTATTATAAATAATATATATCTATGTATGTATGTGTGCACACATTTATACATTCTTCCTTTGGTATTTGGTAAAAATTACCCTTCAAGTGACATGGGACTACATGACATGATCATGTAATAACTGATATGGCAGTGATTGTAGAAATAGGTGCTTATGCATTTGAAATTGCCGTCCTCTGAATACTAAGAGGCTACTGAAATTTCTTGATCTGAGGTGTATAATGACCTTCTCATCTCCAAATTGACTAGCTTCTGTTTGGTTCTTATGCTCTTTAAGTTTCTGCCCGTTTGGATGCTAATGACCACTTCTTCCCTCTTGCTATCCTCTGCTGAATAGAGGATTCTCCCCACAACCCTAGGACCACATCTACTCTGCCTTTTGCAATGGCTCCTTATCTTCTTCCTACCACTGAAAATGAAAGACCAAGAAGATTCTGTTCCTGGTTTTCTTCTTCCTCTCCATCCATATAATTTCTCCCTTAATGATGTCATGGACTCCCATGGTTTCAATTTTATCTTTATCTAGATATCTCCCAAGTTCATATTTTTGCTCTTGACCTCTTCACAAAACTCAAAACCCAATTGTCTGTTAAATATTTTTCATTGGGACACTTCACTCATAGCTCAAACTCAATATATTTGATATTGGGTCTATCATTTACACTCTAAAATCTGTACTTTACCCCCAACTTCTCTATTTTTGCCAGTCACTTAGGCTCAAAATCTGATTCATATTTGCGCATTCCTTCTCCTTCATCTCTTGATCGTTTGCTACATTTAGTAGCATCTACTTTGCATGGCACTGTCCTAGGTACTGAGGGAAAAAAGGCAAAAACACAACAGTCCTTTGTTCTTAAGGAGTGTGCACTGCCATGATTTCAGGGTCCAGACACACTCTTGATGCAACTGTGACTCAGTCTAGCCATGGCTTCCTTTAAGTCCCAGATAAAATCTCATCTTCAAGGAGAAGCCTTTTCTGATCTTTCTTGATTCTAGTCTCTCCCCTCTGTTGATTACCTCCAATTTATCCTGTACATATTGGCTGTTTGTATGTTGTCTTTCTCATTTGACTTTGAGCTTCCTGAGAGTAGGGACTAAGTTTTTTTGTCCTTTCCTTGTATTCTCAACATTTAGAACGGTGTCTGGCTCATAGCAGGAGCTTGATAATATTAGTTGACTGACTTCAAATTATACTAAAAAATGACTACCTGTCTATAGCTTTTGACTCAAGTGATCTCACCACTAGGCACATACCACAAAGAGGACAGAGAAAGAAAGAACATACACACACACACATACATACCATATACACCAAAATATTTATAATTATATTATTTATTGTAACAAAGAACTAGAGATAAAATATATACTCATTGGTTTTGGAGTAGCTACACAAATTATGGAACATGAATGTAAAACAACATTAATGTACTATAAGAAATGATGAATATGAAGTATTCTGAGAGATATAAGAAAATTTATAGGAACTGAGTAGAGTGAAATAAGCAGAATTAGAACAAACAATATATACAAACACCACAGCAATGTAAATGGAGAGAATGCCGTGTAATTATAATAACCACGTCTGACTCTTGAAAAGAATGGAGAAAATGCACCTTTTCCCCTTCACTAAAGAGGTGGGGGACTCTGAGTATGTGATATTGCATATAATCAGAATGTCAATGTATGCAGTGCCGATGATCAGTTTTTTCCCTTAAAAAATCTTTGTTATAAAGAATAACTCATTGACAGAATGAGAGATATAGAATAGAAGACAGAATAGAAGAGAATATATTTGGAAATATATAGAAGAGATGCAAATAATAGAAGAGATATATTTGGAAAAGAATGTGAAATGAAAATAAAACATGTCAGTAAAATAAGATAATTTTATTTTTATTTTCTTTATTTTTTGCCAGCGGGGATGGCAGGGCAATTGGGGTTAAGTGACTTGCCCAGGGTCACACAATTAACAAGTGTGTCAAGTGTCTGAGGCTGGATCTGAACACAGTTGCTATTAACTCCAAGGCCAGAGCTCTATTCATTGTGCCACCTAGTTGCCCCCAAATAAGATAATTTTAAAAGAAATATCAAAGGCAGAATAAAAGCCCAAGTCTGCCTGACTCTAAGTTCAATACTTTTTGTACTACATTATGCTGTTTTCCTAGCACCCTTGCTCATGCTGTTTCCCATGCTCATAATGGGTTCCCCTTCTTCTCCCCTGTCCCAGACTACCTCTGCCTAATGAAATCCCTCCCTTACTTAAGGTGGCACCTGGGTGCCACCTCCTCCATGAAGCCTTCTTTGATTATCCAGTTCAAAATGAATTCTCCCTCCTCAAATTCCTCAGCATATCTTATCTGGAACTTTCCTTTACACTGCTATTCTTCATAAGTGTTTGTGCACTTATCTTTTTCTCCCACTAGAGAGAAGAATTTAATTTAATTTTTGTATCCCCCAGCATCTATCATGGTGAACGTATACAGAAGGTGCTTGATAAATGTTTGTCCAGTTGAATTTATTGAATTCCTATTCAGTTGGGGTATATTGCATTTTGAAATGATATTAAATTCCCAAAGACCATAAGTCAAGACATCTATTTATATGATTAAGATGTGTGTTATAGCAGCAAGAGTAAAAACAAACTCAATTGCTTCAACAGAAATATAGCTGAAACAAATTGCTTCAAAATTCTGGGTATCACATAGCCATTTAATGAAGACAAAAATGGCTTCCTATGTTCCTAGTGCCTCTGAACAGGCTGATTGAAGAGCAAATCCCTCTTATCATTACCTAGTGAAATTGTCTTTTTCCTTTTTCTGCTGATCCCTCTTGGCTATTTTGGATCAAGTTTTTGGCATACGTTGCCCACAAAGCAGACATAACATAACATAGTTGCTCACACTTCCTAATGGCCAGTCAAAAGGCTCACAATAAAATTCAACTCATGAGTTTCCATCTGTAGCCAATTCCTATCTCTGTCTTGGAGTTTGGTCAGGTTCTTCATATTGCACGCAGACATCTGTTTTGCATGGTAATAGGGGTAGTGTGTGCATGTTTGTATGTTTTTGTGTGTGCATATGTGTGTGTATGTATGTTTGTGTGTAAGTAGGAAGTGGTGCCATAGATACAAAATCTCACTCCAGAACAGCATACCTTTATGCCAGAAAAAAGATGTGGGGGTTCATGGGTTAGTAGACTTCAAAGTCAATATGACAATATATTGTGGTAGTCAAAAAAGCCAATAAAATATTGAGCTACATTAAAAGACATATAGCTTCCATGAATAAGGATATTATATTTCTACTGTACAGACAATATCTAGGATACTGTTCTCAGTTCTGACCAACACATTTTAGGAAGGATATTAATAAATTGGAGATCATTTAGAGGAGGGCAACCATGTTGGTGAAAGGCCTGGAGTTCATGTTATATGAGAATCAGTTGAAGGAACTATAGTTATTTAGCCTAGAGAACACTCAGATGGGACAAGATTGTTGGCAAGAATTTGAAGAGAGTCCATATGGAACACTAGTTAGGGTTATTCTGTTTCACTTCAAAGGAGAGAACTAGGAGCAATTGGTAGAGGTTCAAAAGAGGCAAGTCTAGGCTTTTATAGGGGAAAACTTCCTGACAATTGTGGAATTTTGCCATTAGAGGTAGTGAGTTACCTCTCAGTGGAGGTCTTAAAGAAAGGCTAGATGACCTCCTTTCAGGTATGTTGCAGAGGGAATTCTTCAGGCAAGGTTTGGACTAGGTGACCACTGACATTCAACTCTGAAATTCTGGGATTCTATAACTCAGTGAATAACTTTCATGGCTTGTTGAGCCTTTAATAATACCCAATATCAGGCAGGATGGGGTAGATTTGAAGAGTCATATAGGAGCCAATCTTATATGCTTTAAACTTTTAAAAAGCTTGATCTAGAGCAGTGGTTCTCAACCTTCCTAATGCTTTGATCCTTTAATAGTCATATGTGGGCATGTCTGCATGTGGGTGGACCCACCTGGAGACAGATATAGGAGGTTCCTAAGACCATGGGAAATATGTGCTTTCCTATGGTCGTAGGCGACCCTTGTGATCCCTGTAACCACTGTGAAAGGGTCCTTCCACCCCAAAGGGGTTGCAAACCACAGGTTGAGAACCACTGATCTAGAGGAAAGAGAACTAAACTTGGATTCAACAGACTTGGGTCACAATAAAATAAATACATTTATTTCTGGCTTTAGGATGACAAGTTATGACCTAGAGAAAAGTAATATGTATACACAAACAAAATTATAATCACCATAGCTCATATTTATGTGGCACTTTGTTATTTTCAAAGTACTTTCCTCACAACAACTTTGCAATGTTGGTAGTGCAAATATTTGTATCACTATAGATGAGTAAATAGACCCTGATTTGTCAAGTCTCAGCTAAAATCTCCCCTTTTGCAAGAAGTCTTTACCAGCCCCACTCTCCCTTAAGGCTGAAGTCTTCTGAAATGATCTACAATTAATTATATGTACCTGTTTTGTGTACGTAGTTATTTGCAGGTTGTCTTCTCCAATATATTGTGAGCTCTTTGAGAGCAAGGGCTTTTTCTCCTTTTTCTTTGCATTCCCAGAGCTCAGGACAGTGCCTAGCACACAGCTCATACTTAAAAGATTCTTGTTGATTTGATTTGTTGTGTTAAATGATTTGTCTTTGGATCACATAGCTTAGAAAATGTTGGAGCAGGGACTAAAACATAGATACCATGAGGCTAAGCATTGTGCTTCCCCCCATGATATAATGTGGTTTCTGATCAGTTTAAATAGTGAGGCATTTCCATGGGGAAAAAGCCTCCGATTCTCAATTGTGTAAGCCAGGAAGAAATACAGAGTAGATTAGATTTATTTCATGTTTTCTAATAATTTTAATACTAAGGAGATTTCCCGACATTTGGATACTGGTTAAACATAAAAATATTTTAGTTAACAACTGAGGAACTTAGTTCTCTAGGCAGTTATATAGAATACCTAGTAAGCAGTGTGATATGTAGAAAAAGTGTCATATCCATATCCAGATTTGAACCTGGGTTCAAATCCTATTCCTGAATTTTATTAACTGTGTTACCCTAGACAAGTGTCTGAGCCTCAATTTTCTCATAGGCAAGATGAAAATAAAGATGCCTCATTGGGGATGGGGAGGAAGCTTGTAAGACACGAATGAGACGGTACATGCACAACACCTTGCAAGCTGTATAATTCTATGGAGATCTCAGTTCTTACTATAATGAAATATTACCAACTGTGATACAAAGGAATCTGTCTCTATCAGAATCAAAGGTAACAAAAGTATATGGTGTCCTAATAGAGGAGAGGGTAGGGTTAAAAAAGAAATTAGTCAAAGCATGTGTTTAACATATCTAAAGCAGCTGAAGATGTGATTTCAGACTTTTAACAAAGAGCTAGCTGTTAAGTAGTCTTTCTTCCTTTTCAATAGCTACTTTTTATTATTTGAAAAGGGTCTTTTCTTTTGTCAAGCTAATGCTGGGTCTGCAGATTAGTAGCAAAAATCTTCCTTTTCAGAACCTTCCTTTAAATATCAGGATTAAAATAATTAGAGTTGACATTTAAATAGTACTTCAATTTTTATGAAATCACTTTACATATTTTTCCTTATTTGATCTCAATACAACCATGAGGGGCATTATTTTAGAGATAGAGAAACAAACTGAGAGAAGTTAATGATTTGTCCAAAAAAACACACAGCCAATAGCTATCTCAGGAGGGGATTTGAATTTGGGTCTTCTTTATTCCAGGTCTAACATTCTAACCACTTAGCTGCCTAGGGTCATTTTCATGCCTACTTGGATACCTGAAACATCTGTATTTTCATCTATATCTACCCTATATGTGAGTGTAGATTACAATCCTTCTGTGTAGATTATTTTAATAATAATCTATTCAGTTCACTCTGCATCTGCTGCTCTGCCTGTATCAAATTCATGGAATAAAATACCTCTGCCAGGTCAAACTCATAACCCCCAATCTCATCACCATACTGCTAACTCAAGCCTTGACTGATACTCCCCTCTCCCCAGCTTCCTCTCCCTTCTGATTGGAGGGCTGGAGGGTGGAGTACCAAACTCCTCCCATTGCCTTCCTTTATAGAGGGCAGAAACTGGACTTTTGGCTCACTCTGCTCTGCAACTGCTGTTCTGCCTCATTTCAACTCCATAGAGCAAAATGCTTCTACCTGGTCTTCCCTCAACCAGAACCCTCTCCTACTTTCCTGACTTCTTTTGTGTGTTGTAGATTAGATTGTAAACTCCTTGAGGGCAGGGACCATCTTTTAAAAATTAATTGTATCCTGTACTCCTTAACAGAGTGCCTGACACATACATAGTAAGCACTTCATAAATGTTTATTGGATCATATTGGATTAATGTCACTATGAGCAAAAGAATTCAACATGTAGTGGTCAACATTCTAGCAAGGAGTTTTTCCAAACTTGGTGAGGCTAGTCTTTAGATGACACACACACAATTTTTAGATGTGGTTCTTATTCTGCAAAGGGTTTGCAACATTTTTGGATAATATGGGAAAAAAAGAAGCTAATTTTGTCCAGGGATGTAGACTAACTGCTAAAGTACCAAGGGGTTTTTAGCCACATCTTTTCCTCCAAACCATTTTGATGAGCACTTACTCTGTTTAATGAACTTGTAGCATTACATAATCACCCAGTTCACTGGATTAATGATGAAAAGAGGAACTGATTTCTCCAGTTGCATCATCTGAAGTAAATGTTAACTTTCTTTCAGCTGAGTCCTTAGTTAACCACATTAGTGTGACAAATATGTCTTTGTCTAGCATAAGTAATTAGAATTTAATCACTTTAACTGCATCTTAATTACCCCAAATGAATTGAAAGGACATTTAATAGCAAAGATTAAATTGCCTTAATGAACGATTTTTGTGACTACATCAATACTTTAATCGGGTTAGCCACTCCTATCATACACTCTCGTCAGCAGAAATAGTAGGAAGAGTTGGGACCACTAGGTGGCGGAATTTCATCATTTTTATTGTAGAAAGCCAAAAGAAAGTGGCACACAATCTTTGGTTAACTTCCTTTGGGAGCTATGGCATCCTCATGATATGAAAAAGGAATGCAGTTGTTCCAGAAAATAATTCCTAGGATAATATTCAAATTAAAATTTTAGCTACAGAATGTTTGGAGACATACAAGGAGTAATTGAATTTTTTAGGTTTTCAACATCCCATGAAAGGCTGCTTGGCCTAATGGATAGAGAGCAAGACTCCAAGGAAGGAAGATCTGGGTTCAATTTATACCTCTGACACATTCTAGACATATAACCCTGGCCAAACTAGTTAGCTTCTGTTATTCTAGGTGAATCTAATATTGTTGTTTGCAGACAGTTTCTTATATTGATGAAATCACCGATGTAGTTACTATCCATTTAGATCATGGTGTTTGACATTTTATAGACATTGTATTATCTATATGTTATCTAAATGTATTATTTATGTATTATCAATGTATTATCTAAAACATACACAATTCTGAAAAATAAGTAAAATACAGGCTTTGTATGTGGCAAGCATGAGTTCAAAGGCAAGAAATAGAATTGCAACCTAATATACTATACAGATTCCTAGAATTGCGAAGGTACCCCCCCCCCCCCGTTTGGTCCCAGCAGTCAGTGATTCCAGGTGGAACAGAACAGCTTATAGGACACACATAGGGCATGTAGGAGAATGAACAATGGCCTGGCAAATTGGTTCCTTTACTGCCTTGCTATGTATCTTTTGCTTTCCTTCTCCAGTTTCAACAAATGGAAGCAATAATACATAACTCTAACAGGCATGTTGTGAAGAGAAATGAGGTAAGAGATGTGAAGTTTTTTGAGATCCCTAGAGAAAAGGCATTTGTGTTATACGCTTAAGGCAATGTTGTTCTTTTTCATAGACATTTCAAGTTGGGTCTATATGAAGCTGGATTAGACATAGGGAAAAAACATTCCATCTATTTGGTTCACCTGTACAAACAGCAGAACCTTTCTTTCTGGTTGCTCACCATTTAATTTGTATATACAAACCAATCATAGTAAATTTCACAGATTAAATGCTAGGGTGTAGTTAAATTCAAGCATTGTCTTAAAGAGATTTTTTTTTTATCAGCATGACTTCCTTAAAGGATCAATGCATTTCCTAAAAAGAACATTTTTTAAATGACTGGATATGTTATGGAAATGATTAGAAGTGCTAGTTTTCTTTGAGGCTGGATAATCACCAAATAGGGGTGGTGTCATGGAAAGATTGCTGGTTTTGAAGTTGAAGATGTGGGTTTTAGTTAATAATACCTAACTACTTGTGTAAGCTTGGGTAAGTCATAACCTCTTTGGGATTCAGTTTCCTCATTTAGATTCCTTCTAGCTCTAAATCTATGATCTTTTGATAAAAGAACAGTGACAAGACATTTTAGGTATCCATTTCCTTTACTTTAAATGTGAATAATAATACTTCCTCCACTTACCTCAAATGACTGTAAGATGTATATGAGATGGCGAATGCAAAAAGACTTTAATGCTTTAATATAATACTATATAAACATAAGACTAGTCCAGTGCCCAGAACATTTTAGGAACATAATAAGTGCTTGTTTATGCAGTCCAATTAATTTGAACAATATAATACAAGATTGCTTTGCTGGTTGCTCTGGTCAGTTGCTTCACATCCAATCACCACACCTTTCCATAACTGCTAGTACAATGATGATATCTGACATTACTGAATATCAATAGCCAGGAAAAAAAGAAGGCAACAATGGCATGGTTAATCATTTTCATTTTAATTAGAATTCTTATTCGGCTGCAACCTGGGATTTTTTTATCCTGGTACTATATGTTAATTTTCATTGTTAATTACCATGCCCTAAGGTTATTTAATAAACTCAGAAAAAAAGGCTCACTAAACTTCAGTAGAGAATTAAAAGATCCATCCTAGTCAGTAATACTGTGCATCACTACAAAAAAAAAATAAATTTTGTCTTTAATACCATAGATTTAGAGCTGGAAAAAAACTTTAGTGATAATGTAATCTGACTAATTTTAAAGATGAGGGTGAGTTATTTACCCAAGATTATATAGTTGATGGAGCCAGGATTTCAATTCATTTTTTCTGACTTCAAATTTATTGCACTATTTTCTGACTTGCAAGTTCAAATGATCGTTTCCTGTCTAATTTTAGTATTCTCATTAAAGTATGTTTTGCCATAATATGGGGGAGGGGAATTAAAGTTTGAGTTTTAAAGGAAACATTAAAATGTACACTTGTAGTTGTCAGCTCCACATTCAAAGATATGAACTGATTAATATACACAGTATGCATTTTATGGTGAAATTAAGTTCTTTTACTTGGATTTATGAGAGAATAATTTTAAAAGAAATTAATTGACCAAGTAGGTATGCTTCTTCTTATTAGTAGTATATAACATCTTAATTCTAATACATTTCCATTATTTGGAAAAATGAAGAAATTTTTATGCCAATGTCCCATGAACTCATACAGTTTTATAAGAATTTAATGTAATATCTTCAGTCTCAGTCATACCTTAGAACATTGTTACTAACCTGGTTTGGGGTACCCTACTATCTCCCCATCAATTGAGGAAACAAATATTAGTGCTCAAATGAAATTGATAATTTTCTCTTCTTACTCACAAAAGACTCTGAGGTTGATCTCAGATATATAATGAATATATATTTAACATGTAACATAATACATGTTGAAATATTCAGTGCTTATAGGCAAAGAATAGGGAGAATTGCTTTTTCAAGGACAAAGTCATCTTCTATCAAGGCTGAACAGTGCTATATCAATGACACTCCTTATTAGTTACTGACTTCATTAATCTAAGAGTATCCTATTTTACCAATCTGTAATCTAGAATTATTCCCTATTAAAAACAACAACTGTGTGTAGTAATGTTCCTTTCATTAGCTGAATCGCCATGAATATAGAAATGATGACATCAAAACCTATCCGTGTTACTATCGTAACAATCTCCTTAAAGACCAGTTAGATTAGAGATCACTATAGATTTTTCTCAGCACGGATCAAAGGGACTGAATCGAACGTTTTAGTTTAATGATCCAACCCATGTCACACCCACAGGGACGAACATTTAGATTCTACAAAGCAGGTGTGTAAGCACACTCAGACACAAGCAGAAAGCAGCACTGTAGGGTGGGTGGGAGGGAGGGGGAATGGGGGTGGGTCGGGGAAATCAGTCCTTTGAGTTTGACACTTCCATTCACTTTGCAGTGGGTGCAAACATCCCCACTTGGGAGTTTGGGACTCCTCCATAATTTAGCTCACCTCAATTAACACGTATTTTCCCATTTACCACTGTAAGTTCCTCAAAACATTCTTAGCTCCTTTGTAATCGCAAAGCAAGGCCCTGCGGGAGAGATCAAGCCTGGGACAAATTCGCTTTAGTAAAGGTACCCAGGAGAAGCCCTGTCCAGGGTACTGAAGAGAAAACCTAGCCTAAGCAATGCCAGGGAACCGAGACTGTATAGTCTTGTTCTAAGACAAGTAGTTATTTTTGATTTAGCGGCCCCATCTTTTCTAGAGGTGATTCTACATACAACGTGGTCTAAACAAAGAACCCAATTTCCCTTGCTCTGGCTTAGGAGGATTTTGTTTTCTAAGAAAGGAAAATAAAAACAAAGCAAACACAATCCTAACATTTCTTTGAAGGAAATGTAGTCCATGCTGCCTTCCTTTAGGGGGGTCAAACCCAGAGTCAGGTGAGAACCATGTTTTCTAGTCATATGACTCTGACCTTGATATGGTCAAATAGGTATCACAACAAAAGAAAGTACCAAATCTTAATGCTGAGTAAATCTACTTTGGAAGAGGCAGAAATGCTCTAAGACAGAAAATTTGTGGTTGAAACTGTCTCTTTACTGAGGAATTTTTCAGTCATAGGTTTGGAGAGCCTCAGTATAACCACTCTTTGTACTACAATACCAAGTCTGAGACTTTTAAGTTTTTATATGTAACTCAGTCTTCCTCCTAACAATTAGAATTGCCTAAAATAGAGCTGACTGCTTCAGGAGGTAGATTTTTCCAATACTGAATGTCCTCAAGCAGCAATTGGATGATTCCTGTCTGGGATGCTATGGAAAAGCTTTATATTGAGATATTCAGAAGACTTAATGACCTTTGAGGGAACATACAACTCTGAAATGCTATGCTTCTACAGCTCATCACCTTCCTCTTCCAATCCATCTTCTTCTTCCTAATAGTGTTATTAATATTAATTATCATAACAGCTAGACATTTTTAATAAACATAGCAATAAGATTCTTTTCCTCTGAATTGCTTGCTGAATGAAGGATTCCACCAGCTACCAACCTACCTTATATTGGCCAGTAGGGGGCAAGCCCAGCTTTTTTTAAAAAAAAAAAAGTTGTAGCAGCTGGGCAACTGAAGGTCGGCAGAAATGTAGGGTAGCATGGCAATATTATGCATCCAGAGCTCTAGTGTAGACATTTCCCAATTATCTCATAGAGCACTAGAGGAGTCCTGCTCCCTTGGATGTTTTTGTAAGCAAGCAGACCAGACGCCAAAGACTGTTTCAAGGTTTGTACCTGCTGCTGCAAACACACCCTAAAAATATGAGGTCAAAAGGTGATTAGTGGGGAAGCAGAGGTATGTCTGTGTGGTGGGTAGTGGTGGAGATGACAAAGCAGATTAATGATAACACTTCTATTATCTAAAAACCCACCAGGATAGAGTCCTACTGAGGCCTCCATGGACGCCTGAGCCGGGCCTATTGGCTAAGCAGTATTTGAGACTACCATCCAAACAGATTTTTTTTCTCTGAGAGGGAAAAGCCCCTAAGGGTAATGGTTGAAGTTCTACCCCAAAACGAGATTTTCTCTATGTTGAAAACTTGGTAGTACCCAGAAGGGCAGGGAAAGCTCTTCTGTCTACCAACCACACAGGGTAGTCCTTCCTGAGTGTGTAACCTTTCCCCTGGATTGTTGTTTACAATGATACCGCAAGTGAGAAAAACAAAAGAAAACTCTAACAACAAACTATTCTTTCGCTTCTTGAAAAAGGGTGGGATGGGGGGAGAAAAGAAAAGGAAAGGGAAGTTAGAATTCAGGGAGTCTCAGGCAGTGTCACCTTAGGGTAATTTCGGCCTCACAACTCCCTAGAGAGTATCTGCAGATACTGACACGAAGACTATGTAATGCAGAGTAGGTTTTGTTACTGCCAGCCCCGGTCACTGTAGGTGACTGTCAGAGAGACAATGACAATGACACAGACAGAAGCGACCACTACTACTGGTAGCCGTTGGAAGGAAAGTGGGGGGACAGAGAGGAGTAGGAGCTCCATAACTCTGATTGAGACCCCAAAGTGGAAACTGAGTATGCTTCGTGAATGTGTTTGTGTAGAGAATCTTAATTGGGGTGAGAGGAGAAATAAATCCCCAGGGGGCTCCCAGCTGGGCCAGTTCTGCCACTCCTCCGCAGTCCTTTTGTTCACCGCCTCTGCTCCACTCAAAGAGCAGCTGCGACTGGCTAAGCCAGGACCAAAGGTGTGTGTGTATGTCTGTGTGTGTGTGTGTCTGTGTGTGTGTGTCTGTGTGTCTATGTGTCTGTGTGTGTCTGTGTCTGTGTGTGTGTGTCTGCGTCTATGTTGGAGGAGATCCTGAGGCTGTCTCTTTCCTGTTATATCTGGTGTTTCCTGAGTGGGCCACTTGTAGGGTCAAAAACCCCTTTCGCCTCAGAGTTTCAGGACACTTCCCTCCCCAACCTTTTAAAAGGGCTGATCTTAGCCCGCTCCGAGTGTACCAAGCAGTCCGTCTAGTGACGCTAACGACGTCGTCCCTCTCCTCTCCCCTTGGACCAGGGTTCCGGGCCAGCCCTAGCTTTCTGGCACAGAAGAAACGAAGGGACCTGTGGAAATGCTCCTTGGCTTCTCTCTGCCCTCCTTCCCCCAATTTGGAGAAACATTAACAAAAAGCAAATGGAGTTATGCAGGATTCAGTTATAAATCAACCAGGCCACAAGGCCACTTACAGCAAACAAGCCCCAGGTTGGCCCCGCCGACACTTTCTCAGATTCCGGGTGACCAGGAGAGGGGCTCTGGGCCTCTGGATGAAGACAAGAATATCTCTGCAGCTCCAGGGCGAGGTCACTTTCTCTGTCCAAACTCCCCCAGTCTCCTTGTAATTCCCCAAAGCAGAATAAAATGCAGAATCTGGAAGGGGAAGGACTGGGGAAACACCCAATGCTCAAGACTGAAATGAGCCTGAGCCAGTCTGGTGATTTTTAGGAGTCCATTTCCCTTCTCCCTCACAGTTAGCTTAGGACGAATTCTTTTCATTTTTATTGGTTCCCTCTGGATACCAGCTTAATGCATTTCCGAAACCTCAGTTGTATACACGCAGAGTGTTTGAATCCAAGCAGATATGGAGCCGCGCTTTGCTAGGAATGTTCAGGTTAACAGATTTAAGTACAGAAAGGTGAATGAAGGCAAAAGCTTCCTCCACATAGCGTTCCACTTCCCGCCCAGTCGGGTTCAGCAGCTCCGCCAAGCACATTTATGGGATCTCTAATTGGAAACTAATCTCCTCCTCCATTTGATAGGCGTCCACGTCAGAGGCATGTCACCCCACCCCACCCCACCCGGGACACAACACTCTAGCGGCGCGAGAGCTGCTGGGCTGCATCTCTAATAGGGAAGCAGCGATTATTACATTGAGGAAAAAATATTGATTTTTTTCCTTGCATCTAATTCCGTGAGACTTCTCTCCGTTGCCCATCTCATAGAAACCCAGTGTATCTAATTTTCTTAGGAAACGAATAACATATTACAATAAAGCTGAGGAGAAGGGGTTGAATATGTATATGGGGAAAAGGGGAAGTAAATATTTGGGGTAAATCCTCCAGTTGCCCTAGGGGCCTAGTGGCCTTTCTCCCACAGTTGCTAATCACACTGAGACCTCTTCAGGTCCTCACTGGATCCCAGTCCCATATTTTCCTTCAGTCTGGAGCTCAGATCGGGGGCTTTTTTGTCTTTACGTTTGTAGTATGCTCCCTTAAGCAGCACATACACTAAAAATCGAATTCATGGTGACATTTTCCTTCCTTAAAAATATATATTTGCTAGAGGTTTCTCCTCTTTGCTTTAAAGGGACAGGACTAGGGGGAGTAAGGGGAAGGAAAATGCTTACAGTTCAGCTCATTGTAGTCTTCCACTTGAATAATTTTTTAAGGCTTCCAAAGTCATGGAGAAAAGTCACCCCCAAACTACTCCTCTACTATCCCTACAAAAGTGCTTTTAAAATAGAAGCTCGATCATAGTTTTAAAATATTCCTGTATTTCACAACCCTTTACACAGTAGCCCTAAGGTTATTGAAAGGCGTACACCTCATGCTAAGGCTTACATTTTAATTCCATCCAGGTCATGATCTTGGTTGTCCTTGGTTACTATTCATTTTCTCACTAGCCATCACTACATCACTACTAAAATAGCTTCATGGCCAAACCATCCTATCCCAGACTCCAGGTACCCACCGTTATCTCTCACAGCCATTTTCCTCTAAGACTTTTTTTTGTCATACAAAAGGGAGGGGAAGGGGCAAGAGAAAACTCCCTTCGAATTTATTTTAACTTATTTTAAATAAATGCAAATGTATTTGTTCTGAGGGCAGTAGGTTGCCTCCATTTCTACTACCAGGTAGCTCTACTGTTCAAGGGAGGAGGGGAACAACCTATTAAGGTTTTAATGGAAGAGTAGAAGAAATTAGACTGGAGAGAGAGAGAGAGACAGAGAGACAGAGAGACAGAGAGAGAGAGAGAGAGAGACAGAGAGAGAGAGAGATAAAGAGAGTAGGAAAGAGGAGGAGGAAGAAGAGAATTAAAGACAGAAATTGGAGGAAAAGAGGGGGCAACTGCTGATTAAACTGTGAAATAATACTGGATATGGGAGAGAAAAATTCTGTGACCATTTTCATTATGAGGAAATGTGATGGGTCAGTACCTTGACGTACTATCTATGTAATCAACTAATGCTTCCCTTTTCTGCCTGATTTCTGGCTAGGTAATGGATTAGGGAGAATTCTTAAAAACAACAACATCAACCCAACAACACCAAAACTCTAGAAACCCATTCCCTCTGAAGGGCCTTCTAGTACTACTCCATCCAATTCCTGCCTTGAATAAGAATCCAAGGAAGGCCAACTCATTCTTTCCCTTAAGGGCAAGCCATCACAGTCTCATATGTTGGTTCTTCCTTAAGGGCCAGGCTGCTATAGGTCATTTGGTCAACCGATGGAAGAGTATAAATTGGAAAGGTGCTACCTGGGATTCAGTCTCTGGTGATCTCCCAGGCCTTAGGAGCAAAGAGAGGGAGAGGGGATCTCACTGATTTCTGTCAACCTGGCTTTTCCCAAATTCATAGGAGAAAACTGGACCTGCTATGGTCTGCTCTCCAGAAAGGGGAAACCTTGTTTCCATTGTTAGTTCAGGGCCCCCACTGTGCTTGCATCCAAGTGTAGTGAAAGGGCTCCCACCCTGGAGGTTAGTGATCCAAGCATTCCTCACCACCTCAGCTACTTCCTAATGTATACCCAAGTGCCTACCTTCACTCCTCTGATGTCTGGGCTTCTCAGGTCTCCCAGACTTCATCTCTTAAGAAGAGAGCTGAAGACAATGTCATCATCTCCTCCCAAATTAACAGGAAGCCCAAAATTATGGGTTTGGGGAATCTGGAACTAGCAAGAGGACACTTCTTTCCTAAGGAAAAGAGGAATTACCTTCCAGAGTCAGGAAAGAGTGCATACCTCTTCTAAATCTCTCATGCTAGCAGCCTGGGTCTAGCTCAACAGTCTGAGGGAAGTGTACAGTTTGTGTGTGTATGTGTGTGTGTGTGTGTGTGTGTGAGAGAGAGAGAGAGAGAGAGAGAGGGAGAGAGAGAGAGAGAGAGAGAGAGAGAGAGAGAGAGAAAGAGAGAGAGAGAGAGAGGCTTTTTGGTGATCAGAAGTCCTATTCTTTCCCCCTCCCCCCCCCCCCACTGTGGAAAGAGAAGAGTATGACAAACATACCTCCCTCAATGAAAACATTGTCTTTCCTATAGGGGACATGGGGACAGATAACAGTCTGTGGTTGAGTAGTCTCTTTCCTCAACCTCTTCCTATTTCCAGAATGACCCAGAGAGGAATTTGGAGTATCAAATGTGAGGAAGCCATCATTTAAATGGCGCTGAAAAAAAATGAAGCAGATAAAAACAGAGGGATCAGTGAGTACGGTCAATGTAGTACAGGCGAGGAAGGGATAGGGTTCTGGGATTAGTGGGGTTGGAACAGTGAGGTCAAGCCCGAGGAATATTCAAGAGAAGTAAAATTAAAGCAAATAGGCGTCGCAGTTGGGTTTCATATTTAAGTTTTAGCCCTGCCAGCACCTGGCCTATCTCTCTCTTCTCATTGGAAGGCTGATGGAATTAGGGGGATGACCGGCAGGAAAGGAGGGAGGGAGATAGGGGAGCTCTGGCCTTCTCTTTGATTTTAGCCTGTGAAACGGCTCAGTGCCCCCGGCTCTGGCTCGGATTGACTGTCTCTAGTTCTCCTGGGACGAATTAATGGAGAACGATCAGTTAATTAACAAACCCTCATTCAGGCCTTTACCATTCTATTCAAGACACTCACTCAGCCTGGGAGCAGGGTCTGAGGTGTGGAGGCTGAAGGGGGCGGGAGGATTAAATTAACCTAACTGCAGTCACAATTCGGCCTCTGATCCCTGAAGAAAAAAAAAGAATCAGTTCCATTTCTTCCCACAGCTACAGCCAGCACCTGGACTCCCCCCTCCCCTCCCCATTTCCCTTGCTTCCCTGACGTGTATCTCCTCTTAGTTAATTTTTTAAATGTCATAAATTCCTCTCATCCTGTGCCAGTTAGATTCTAGCCCTAGCTCTACCACAAAATCATAAGAATAGCCAGACAGATAACGCTCTTGCCCTAATACCACCACTTCGGAAATAACAATACCAGCGGGCGACAGACTGAAATTGCCAGGACACAGAAGCTGGTAACCGATTCGGGTCAATCGCTGTCCTGCTTCTTACTTAATCTCAGAGCTGAAAGCTACCGGCGGGGCTTCCTACAGAACTTGGGATTTTCAGACCCTCCCTCAGACTTGGAGGTTAATTTTTCAAAGAAGCAGCAGAATAAAATGTAATGAAAAGTCCTTAGCATGCAGGCACCTAAAGAAACTCAGCTTAGCTGGATACAAGCTTACTCCCCCTCCTTTTCCTTCTCTCTTTTCCCTTCTCCACTCCTCATTCTACGAAAACATTCAACTCTTCAGTAACTCGGTTAGTTCCAGAGAAAGAGAGCCAAAGAAGACAGAAAGAGAAGGATGAGGAGAATGAGCATTCATAGTTACATACATGAACACTCACTAGACTCAGACACATTGGCACCTTAGCATAGCTACTCATTGAGGATCGGACATCAGCGGTTGTAAATTATGACACATGTTGGCCCGACGAAGTAGAATCCCAGGCAGGACCCGATTCGCCTACATAAATGAATGTAAGTTAGAGACAGTAAAGACGTGAAGTTTGCGCCATCTCAGAGCACCTGGTATGTTCTGTTCCAGTCCCAGAACCCGAACTTCTTGTACTGGACTGGAGCCCAGGGCATTGGATTGTGAGTCCCGTGTGAATAGTATGAATACACATTTACAATAATACTCACCCGTGTGTACGCGCGTGCACACCACACGAGACTACTTTGTGGGTAGACTGGACAGCTAAAGATTCTGGCAGGTATCGCGGGTTTTCTCGAGCCGCTGCCAGATCCTCTCTCAGCCCTGTTCACCTACACAACCTCCCGAAGCCGGAGCCCCACTGGCACCTGCGCTTGGGACTGCCTGGTTTGGGTCCCACAGAGAGAAAGACAAGGGCATAGAGAAAGGGGAGTAAAGCAGCCCGACCGGAGAGGCCGTGTACCGCGCGTGTTTTCGTCCCTGAATTTACTTGTCTAGGTGGAGGCGCATCTGACTACCAAATCAAATCCGGTGTCCTCTATCCCAATCTCCCCGGCACCCTAACTAGCTCCTCTGCCCTCCCGTCTCACCTGCTAACCGGAGGGCTGACATTCGCTGGAATTCCGGCTCCTGTAACCACTTCCACATTCTCCGGAAAGTCTCCCGGCCGGATTTCAGTTTGCTCCAGGGTTTAGGGTTGCGCAGCAGGTCTGAGAGGGTCCCTTGCGAGCGGCACAGCACCCTTTGAGCGAAGATGGCCTGAGGGATGCTGTACCGCTTGAGCTCTGTGGTGATCCGCTGCGCCACTTCTTTGGTATTGATTTCTTCCATTTGCCCTGAATTACTTCCATTACTGACCTGGGAGCCGGTCACCGAGGGGTTTGGCTCCCGGGCGGTGCCCAAGATCTGCCCGTGACCCTGGGCATTTAAGTGGGCATGGGGGTGGTGCGGGAGGCCGTTGATGGGTACCATGCCTGCGGAGGTGGGGGTGAGGTGCTGTTCCCCATGCCGGGCTAGCATGGCGGGATGGTGGGCTTCGAAGCCATTGGGGGTGAGCATCTTTTCTGTGGGCATGGTGGCGCTTGGGTGGGCATAATGGGGCAGTCCTTGTTGGGAGTTGTGGATGCCCCCCAAGCCAGAACCGGAGAGGGGCGAAAGGCTCTGGCCCATGCCAGGTACGTCCTTGTGGTAGGGGGTGTAGAGGTTATTCATGGACGCTAGTCCCCGCTCGTCCCGCATGAGAGTGAAGCTACCGCTCACATTGCCGGCTATCCGCTGGTGGTGGTGAGGATGGTGGTGGTGGTGGTGGTGGTGATGGTGGTGTGGGAACTTATCCGAGACGGTCGAGATGGGAGGTAGAGGCTGCAAAGGGGTTAACGTGGTATAAGTGCTGGTCATGCTCATACCTGGAGGGGTCTCGCACGCCATGGTCATGGTGGGGTGCAGGGGCCCCGCCAGGGCGTGTTCGGGGGGTCGGTGGTGGTGATGGTAGTCCCCGCCGCTGTCCAGGATGGACGCCATGCCCATGGAGCGGGGGTGAGCGGACAAGTGGCTGCTGCGATGGGCTACGGTGCTGCGGTGGTGGGGGCTGCTGCTCATCAGGTCGGCTGTGGCAGGCACCGGCTCATGGCTCACCCCGTGAAGATCGCCAATCGCCTCCATCGTCAGCTGCGCGTTCATTGTGATTCGTGCGACCCGGCGGACAAAACATCTATCTGGCCGGGCAGTGGGAACGGCGTAGGAAGTCTTCACATCTGGTGGATGCGGGTTGTTTCGCTGTATTTGTCTCTCTCTCCTTGTCTCTCGCCCCCACCTCCCTTTCTCGTTCTTTGCTTTCTTTCTTAAAAATTAATTTAAAAATGTTTGAGCTGCTTTGGAAACACTATCCCTCCACCCCCTGTTTCCTTCTCTCTCTCCTTTCCTCTTTATAATTATAAGGCCCCCGGTTCCTTTAAAATTGCCCCCGCAGCAGCCGTGGTTGGTGTCTGGCTGCGTCCCTCGCCATCTCTAGCCATGTCTCTTTTACTGTTTCAGAGTCTCTGGCCACTGCTCCGCTGCTGCTATCGGAGGAAAGCTCGCATGCGCACTGGCACGGCCCCCACCCCCCCCACCCCCATTCTGGGCCCGGCCAGTGACGTCCCCATACATATTAAGGAAGGGGCCAGGCGCCTTCCTATCGGAGTCCGACTGGGGAGTCGCGAGCACATGCAAAAAAGCAAGGAGGGAAAGCGTGAGAGGAGCCTGGAGCTGCAGCTGCAGCTGGAGATGCGCGTCCTGCTCTATTTTCTTCGATGGGCTCAGGCCCGCAGTCTGGCTTTAAAGGATTTCTCCTCCCAGCTCCTGGAAGGGGAGGCCGGACCAGGCCGCCAACCTTTGTGCTCCGCTGCTGGGGCCCAGGGGCCGCGTCATCCCCGCCCCCTCTTATCACTGCAGCCTCGGGGCCTTAGGCTGTAAGGGAGGAAGGGGCGGGGCTGTCAAAGGACCGAGGGGTGGTGGTGAGGGGGTGTTGGTGGTGGTAGTGATAGTGCTTGTGCTGGTGGTGGTGGTGGAGTGGAGCAGTGTAGAGAGGGCAGATAGGAGAACTGATCCCAAAATCTTCCAGATTTTTTTTTTCTTGACCCTGGGTTGGGGTGGGGTGCAGTGTGGGAGGCAAGAAGGGAAGCGAGCTGGTGGTTTCAGCTTCCCCCTACCTCTAACAAGGACTTCTGGCAATCCTCTTTCTCGCTCTCATCCCATCCTCATTTCAATCCTAGGAGCGAAGGGTGAAAGGGAAGTGGGACAAAGTTTTCCTGGCCATGGTCCTGATGGGACAGTGCCAGGATTAGTTTGAGGGTCGGTTCTACAGTGAGCTCCCGGTCCTGGGAGCCGGGCTCAGGTGGCTGGGGTCGGGGGTGGGGGTGAGGGGACCTTTTTACGCACCTAGTTCTTCCCAATTGTCTTGTTTCTTCCAGTCTTTCTCAGTAATTAACACAGCAGTCAGTCAGTTGTCTCCTTCCTTTCCAAAGACCTGGTATTTTCGGGGATGGGGTGGGGAGGGTGTTGGTTTCCTACCGCCCGCGAATTTTCATTTTAACTTCCGGGTCCTGGCGGGGCAACCGAGTCCTCAGCAGCCCAGGCGGAGGGCCCAGTTAGTCCCCCTGGCCATTGTCCCGTTTCCCCTGCCTGCTAGGCTAGCCTGCGTCCTCACAAAGGGGAGACTGCGCAGAGCTCAAGGACAGAAGAGGAAGGAGGGGCAGTGGGGGACATCATACCGGGTGCCAGCCAGTCTTCACTTCAAAGCGCCTACTATTTTGCCTGACCCGGTCCCGACTCCAGCCCAGACCTCGCCCATTCCCAACAGGAAAAGTCCTTCGCTTTACTGAAAAGAGCTTCAGAGAGTGAAAATTTGAAAAAAGATTCCAACCCTTCGCACTTTCCCCGAAACCCAGTTCTTTTAAGGAACCAGATACCCGTGGAAATAGGACATCTCAGACTCGCCTTTGCTCCCTTCCTCCTGACCAACCTCAGTTCCACAGTGGAGATAGACCGAGGCTTTAGTTGGGGTGGGGGAGTGGGGAGGCTCTATAAGGGGGCAGCAGTAAAGCGGAGAGCTGGCCCGGGTGCCGGGAGCACGCCAGTCCACCACATGCCGAGGTTTTCTTTCGTTTACAAAAGGGTGGGGGTCACAAAACAAAAGGCAGAGCTGTGTCCGCTTTAGGTGCTTTTATCCCTTGGAGAATGGACAGATGTGCTCATTGTCTGCCTGTGAACAATAAAGGCCTTGCCAGGGACGCAAGGCACCCCCCATTAGTGAAGAGGGGGGCTGAGTGGAAATTAAATAGCGCTCAGATTCAGAATACCTATATTCCAAGTCTGGGAACACGTGCTTGCGAGGTAAAGCCTTTTCTCCTTTACTGTATTTGTTGTTCCTTTCTAGGCTACTTGTATTGGCCTAGGACAGGTGACACCTTAGATTTAAAATGGAAGATCCGTCTGAAATCGGTGCCAGAAAAAGCACGAGAAGCGGACTAGAACACATGAAGACTGGAACCCACCAAAGATCACCCCACCCCCTCCCCGAGTTTAGGTGTTCCCTCCACTTGGCAGGGGAAGGGTTCTGGCAAGCAGTGTGGGAAATGGGATGTGGGAAAGGGGCAGCTTGATAGTACTAGATGGTTTAGGTTGCATAGATAGACTTTTTTCCCCCTAGGGACCACCACCAGAATTGGGTAAACTTGAATGAAAACAGAAGGCAGCCTAGAAGGTAGCGGGCCTCTCTTTGTTCCAAACCCAGGTAGAAAAGTTTGTGATATTCAGTTAGGGACAGTCAAATCTTCCACTACTGAAACTGACCAGGCTTCACCATTCTGGTCGATTTAATAGAATCAAAGACTTAATAGGATTTCTGAGCTAGAATCTCAGAGGATACCCAATCTTGTTCACACAATGTTGTTCAGGCCCTTCTTGAAATAGAAGAGCATAGTGACAAATGAAAATTCAAGTAATAAAGTGACAACAAAATGATCCTGCCATGTTACTGGAAAAAAAAAAACAAACTACTGATACAACACTTAAGGTTTGCAAAGCATTTCCCCTCACAATATAATCATCATTATTGGAAGAAAATGAAAAGATTCAAATATAAATTCCTTGAACTGCTTCCATGAAATCATTGCAGTAACCACTATGCTGCACACAAACTGGATTGTGGGTCAAAAGATAGTTGTGGAATATTGCATTCTGAAAACTACTAGATTTCTCATATGTTTTCTTCATTATGAGAAAAGGGATTTCTAAAGGCTAATGTTGCGGTCATATGTCTTGGAAACTATCACTTCTTTCCCCTCCTCCCCCATTCTCTCCAAAAGATTGACTTCCCCTCATGTTAAATAATTTCTCAAAAGGTAATAAGAAAAAAAAGGCAAATACTACTAAGTGAATAAATTGTTCATAGTTTTCTTTATGTGTAGTTAAGTAAGTTTTGATCCTGAAACACTCATGTAAGGCCCCCAACTAAGTTTAGTCAGAACCACCAGGGAAAGTCTGAAAGAGTATGATTGAAACCCATTCCCAATAACTTTATGTATGGGACTATGGTTAAGTGTATGTTTATAAGGAGGTTGTCCAAATAGAACTATTGAACATGTCCTATGTTTGACTTAACTGAATTTGGTTTCTCTACACCACGATGCATTTTTGAAGGAGTGTATTGTAAATTTAGGACTAGTTTCATTTTTGAAGTCTTATTGGTCATATTTTATTCAAATATTTCCTTTAATCACTGACATCCCATAGTTAGAGGAGAATGAATGACTTTCCATCCAGGTCTTAAAAAACACCACTTGCTCTGAATTTTGAGGAAAAACTATCATTAATATTTCTGATGGGGAAGAAGGGCCTCCCATTCATCTTTAAAATGAGCAGGAAAGAAACAGTAGGACAAGAAAATAATTTATATATTGTCTGGTGAAGCACTATATGCTTAACTTTATATGCCTAATGAATGATGCTTGATAGTATATCAAGTGACAGCACATTGTGGCATAGAGTGCTGGAATGGCATTCTATAGTCCTGGGTGCAGATTCTGACTACCACTTACTACCCATGTTAACTTGGGCAAATGAATTACCCTTTCTGAACTTCAGTTTCCTCACTTCTAAGTGAAGGATGTTGGACTTCATAACTTCTAAGCCCCTTAACAGATCTAAACATGATTCTTTGAGAGCTTGATACCCTTTGGCCCCTAAAATTATCTGCTTCTCATACTTTTTGGAATTCTTCTAGGGAAGAGGGCTCAAAAGCATTTCTCATTCTAGAAACCACTATTCTTTCCAATCACCAATTTCAATTATTCTGATGCAAAATTTCTGTAATGAAAACCAATTTTGTAAATTTGTATGACTAGGTGATATTATTGTTGGGTATCCTGAGGCTAAATAGGACTTTCAGGGCTCTGAATTCACTGTTAACAAAATCTTTCAGAAAAGGCAGCTAACTCAAAAGGAAGAGTCTGTTGATCTGGGTCCTAGTTCCAGCTCAGTTTCTAATCAGTTATATAGCTTTGAGCAAGTCACTTGGCCTTCGGTCTCTGTCAGCAAAATGAAGATAATAAATCTACATTAAAAGGTTGTTTTTAAGGATCAAATAAGATAATGAGTATGAGACAAAACATTATGAAAATATAAGGTATTATTAAGAAGAAAGTTCCTTTTTATAACCAAAAATGATTAAAGGAAAAAATTATAATAATATTTTCTTCCTTATCGCCACATTTAAAAACATGTTCATAACATGAAAAGAAAAATGAATTCTGGCAACTGAGTTTTGATGCTAGCAACATTTTATATTTTGAACTAATAAGAACAAGTTATTTATTTATATTTAGTAAATGTTAGCAGATAATTTTCCTGGGGAATGTATGCAAGCCACACTGTTCATACCAGATCACAGAAGTGATGAATATTGATTGTGAACTTGATATTCCTGAAACCTGGATAGAAAAAAGAAAAATATGAAGGAGTTAATAGTTGATAAAAGGACTGACATTTCACCAAATAATAGCTGTCTAGTGCCTCTCTCTGAGAATTGCCATTTTTTTCCATAGAAGGAAAGAACAAGATTAGTGTTATCTTTATAAGTAAGAAATTCAGAAAAATTTTTGAATGCCAAATTTCAGAACAATTCAGAAGAAACATTGTCACATACTCCCAACATATGTTTCTTTAATATTCATATAAATGTATGAAAAGCATAATTCTTAAGAAAGAAACTTCTGGGGCTTAAAGACAAGTTATGCAGACTTTGAAACATTCATTCATCCAAGCAAACAGAGAGACAAATAAATATGAATTATTGAGAGCCCACTAGTGAAAAGAGCCCTGTGCTAAGGACTTTGGTTGTGGTTGTGGTAAAAACCAAATTTAGATAAGATAGATTCTTGCTCTCATGGAGCTTACAGTCTAGTAGGGAAACAATACATTAACACCATTACATAGTGAGCACAGTGGAAGGATACAACACAGTTCTATATTAGGTCTGAGAATAAAGGTCATAACCTAATTGGAGGTGGGGATCAGGGAAGGGTTTATTAAGGAGGTGGCATTTGAGATGGGTTTTAAAGCATAGGCAGAAATACAACAGCAGAAAGTAAGAAATTCCAATCATATGGAACAGCATGAACAGAGGCAGGAGAGGAAACAGCATGGAATCAGGAGAATGAAATTCTGGGGAGCAAGTAGTCCATTTTTCCATAGCACCATTTTTCTGTGGGCTGGGGAGTAATAACAGATGAGAATGGAAAGGTAGGGTGGTGTCAGATAGTGGAGGGACTTGAATGTCAAGTAGAAGTTTATGCATATTACTCAGTAGGTAATATGGAGTCTTTTTTGAGCAGAAGAATGACATGATCAGTTCAGTAACAAAGGACATTAGCCTGGCAGAGGTATGGAGGATGAATTGGAGATAGAAGAGAGTGGAGGCAGGGAGATGTGTTATGAGGCTGCTGTTAGAGTACAGTCAAAATTGAAGATTCATGATAAGGCGGTAGAAATGCAAATGGAAATGAAAGTTCTAAGTTAGAGGCTTTGGGAAGGAGGGATTAATAGGACTTGATAGCCAGTTGAATGTAAGAGTCTAGAAAGAAAGTAAAATTTAACATTAAAGTTTCAAGCATGGAAGACTGGGTGAATGGTAATGCCACAGATAGAAGTAGAGATATGAAAAGGAGAGGAAGACTTAGAGAAACAGAAAATAAACTTATCCTGAGGATCAGAACTGAAAAGACCATATAGCATATGGATTCTTGGATTCAGAATGGAGTGTGAGAATGAAGAACTTAAGATGAAGCCCACTTCTTTGTGTTCTCTAAACTGCCTAGCAGGCACTGCAGGGACTTAGGGTGGGCAAGGTAGACTGCTGCCTAGATACAGCATTTATTCAATGAGAATTGATTATCAGGGGATGGGAATTTTGATGCTTTTTAATATTACTTTTGAAGTAATCAATGACTTTGCAGTCATTAAGGTAAGAAAAGTTACACTGTAGTCACTATTAAACATGCAATTGGGCTCATATATTGGGAACTAAGATTTTATTATGCTGCTGCTATTTCTCCAAAGAGAAAGTATTCTTTTAAAAGGTAAACTTGCTTTTCACACTCCAGTAGGGGTTGGGGGGGGTATATTTGTGAGGGGCAAAAGAAAAGGGTTGAAGAAAAAGTAAAGTATTCAAATTTTCTAATCTTGCTAATTCTGTTTTTGGAAATCAAGTGCACTTCAGTAAAATTGGGTGGTGGTGTGGTGTGGTGTGGTGTGGTGTGGTGTGGTGTGTGTGTGTGTGTGTGTGTGTGTGTGTGTGTGTGTGTGTTCACGTGAAGATCTATGGTGACCTGAAAGCTTGATGCCAGCATCTCTGGATCTTTTTTCACTTAGAGTTCTTCTGCTTTGAAATTTTTGCAATTCTGTTTACTTTAGACATTCAGAATTTTTGTGTGTGTATATACTGGAAAGAAAATAAAGAAATTTATAGGGGGAGAGAAAAAATTGGGATGATTTTCTAGTATAAAAATATTCCTTTACATCAGTTCAAAAATACTTCTCTCCATGTCTTGGAAGTGAAAAGCACTATTGTTCCACACTTCTAATAGAAAAGAGAAGCAATAGAAACCAATTAATCCAGGATGGCAGGTTTGCAGTTGATTTTCCCCTCTTTTTCTTTTGTCTTCCATTTTGCTTAGCATATAAGGCCTTTCTTTGCTTTTCACTCATTAACTTTTCTCCTTCTCCTTCAACTTATACATATTCCTATTAGTTTTCTCTTTCTTTTCCTTCTCTTTTTCTTTCTTCCTTCCTCTGTCCCCCCCTTCCTCCCAATTTATCTTTCTTTTTCCTCTCTTCCATCCTTCCTTCTGAAAACACCAGTTATGGGAATATATTATAGTAAAATTCTCTTACTCCATTTACATTCCATTTACATTCTTAAGTTTCTTCCTTCATTTTCAGGTGGTGAGAGAGGAGACAGTAAGTCATACAATCTGGATTTAAAGAAACAGGCCCAATACCCTCTTTAAAATTCTTTTTTTGCCTCTTGATTTGGGTCAAGAAAGCCATTCTGCTAGGGAACCAGTTTTAAAGAGTTGTTCCCCAACCTTGATCATTTTGGAGGATCCCTCTCCAGGGGCATAGAAAAAGTCTGGACACATTGTTCAGATTGGAGTGGTTTAAGGTTATCATGGGATGTCTTGTTCTGAGTTCTGTTGCTTAAAGCTCTCAGATCTTCAAGACAAATTCAGATTTACCTATTGCCCTTCCAGGTGAAACCACTCTTGACAGTTGATGGGCTTAGGTAGGTTCAAGGCTTAGAAGCAAACACTACAGCCAAGAATCTGGCTGATTAGCTGACAGTCTTGATGTTGCTGAGGGCAAAAGAAATTCTAGGGTGCCTCTCTTGTGAAAGAGCACAAAGTATGAGGAGGAGAAAGGTTCCTGGAGCTCTGTTGTCTTCAGCCCTAGAGCCAACACTGTTTTCCAATATTTCTTTTCTTCTGGGTTATATTTTAGAACTGAATTGTGAAGTAATACAGATCTAGTGGGATGAAGTCTTTCAAGCCTAATTTAATTAAGAAAAAGAAAGGAAAAAATAATGGATGGAAGGAAGAAAGAAGGAAGGAAGGAAGGGAAATTGCATTCTAGGGCTTCCTTCAGTATCTACAATTTGACTTCAAGGTGCCCTCCAGAACGTAAGGGTCTGAGGTAGTAAGAAGCAGAGCGCCAGGTTTCTATTAGGGCTGCGGCTTGATTTCTGTGGATGTGTCGGTGGAAAGATGGGTGCTGAGCCATAGTTAGCAATCCGTATATTGAAAGAAAGGGACCCTTTGCCTGTCCTGTTAGCTAGAATAGAGTTGATGAAAGGTAATCCGTATAGTCTCACTCACTCTACTCTGGTTTCTCTCGGTTCCACTCCCTACCCCGTTCAAGTCTAGCCTTCTGATAAACTTCTATTTAGGTGGACAATTTCGAGGATCCCTGGATGAGACCAGATCTTAGAGGAAATTCACCCTGGCAGAAATCCCTACCGGCGAGGAACCTGTAGTAGACGAACAATTAAAAGGTGTGGTGGGTAGAGGAAGTAGGAAGCTGTTCACATTTTTTCCAAAGTGTGGGCTACCTCCTAGATAGACCCAGAGGGTTCTGGGACTTCAGAAATCGGGGCTCCACAGCTGCAGTCAATGCTCCAGCAATCAGCTTCACGTAGAGTTTCAAGGCGCCCCATTCAAGAAGCTTCCTGTGTTTAAAAAGCCAGTCTCTTCCTCCCGGGTGGGCGTTTGTTCCCTTCTGTGATCACCTCCAGCGGCTTCACTTGGTAACACAGAGGGGAAGCTTTGGAGAAGCTGCACTAGGGAGGGAAAAACTCTTTAAACAAATCATTTCGGTGTCTAATCAATTAGTGTTTGTGTAGTCAAGTGCCATAGATTTAACAGAATAATCGTTAACCGCCCTTGTCTTTATTTGACCCGCAGACACCTAGAAGATTTAAAAATGAAACTTTTGTGTTTTGCAACTACCTATCATCTTCCTCCATTCCCTTTTCTCTTTTCCCTTTCTCCTTTTCCCACTTCCTTGCGATCTCTCCCACCTTTTTCCTCCTTCCCCATTTTCGTTGCCGTGCTTCCTACTGTTCTTTGTCTCCCCCCTTCCTCCCTCTTCTTACCTTTCCTTTTTTATTCTACTCCCCCCACCTCTTCCATGCTCTTTACCCAGTCTGTGGGACTCCCTGGCGCCTGCTTCCCCAGAAAGCGGTATATCCAATACTATTTAAACTACACCCTGCGGGGCCTAGAGTGGCTTCTGCGGCTAGCAGAATTTCAGCATTACCAGCTCGAGAATCAGGTGGCTAGTACAGGGAGCCCACCTAGGATCTGACCCTTGTTGAGAGAGGTCCATGCAGAAGGATAAAAAATGCACAGGAATGCACCTTTTCACTTGTGCCTAGAGCAATCAGCTACATTCTTACATAAGAAAGACTTTTTATTACTTTCACACAGGAAAACTGATGTTCATAAATCTCTTTCAGAGCAGGACCTATGGATTGCATTTACATATGATATTTCTAGTCTTGTAAGGGGATGATGCATGCAATAATTTGATCTCATTTGTTCAAATAGACTGATAGAACCCTACTATTTCCCTCCCCCCCCAGCAATCCATATATTAAATAGATACCTTCAATCTGATGTCTTCAGATAGATCACAAAACACCTACAGATATGCAGTAGACATAGGTAGACCTAGTTTATGCCTTCCTACTAAGAGAAAGAAAAATAACATGAAGAGAAGGACTAGATTTCTCTCTCCTGGTCTCCCATATGCAAGACTTCCCTTGAACTATACACAAGGTTTCCTTTTACCTCACATTCAAGACTGAGGATGTGACAAAGCAGATCCTTGTGGAAGACTTGTACTCTGTGATTACCCTCTTTATTTCATCCCAGCTCTCTATTTCTGGAATTCTTAGCTTTTGGGTGAAGAAGGCAGTTGGATTTCCAGGCCCTGGTTAGTCATTAAGTCTTTTAGATGGATAAAAGGTAGTGAACTCAGTGCCTGTGGAGCATCTCAAATGGAACAGGGAATGGAGGGGGGCAATCTGGACATCGGTTATTAATATGAATTTGTGCTTAGGTGGAGGGGTAATGGGATAGGGTAGGGAAAAAAATGAAAGATCAGGTGAAGGCCTCCAGTCAATGGGAAGGAAGAAAGAGGAGCTATTCTATCTGAGTAATAGTGAGAAGGAGCAACCTCCAAGACAGTATGCTGATTTACAGACTGATTCCCCTCCTCTCTAATCCTGGTTGCAACTTGTCTTGTAACTTTAGGGAATACCATGGCAACAGTGATGGTGAGAATAGCAATAATTATCTGTATAATGATCTCTCAAACTAGAATAGCCACATTTTGGGCACCAGGTAGCCCTGGACAATTTGTTGGCTAAATGCTTGGCTCTCTTTCAATGAGAGGCACCTAGCTAAGAAGGAACTTCAGCCCTGCCATCACTATTTCTGTCACCATCATTCTCAATGTAGTCTGATTCTACACCTGAGCCTCTGATCTTAAAGAACTTGGCCTTTCTTTTCTGTGCTCCCCTCTGTTCCAAAAAGGCTTCTTCGGGGCAATTGTCATCTAACTGAGAAAGGTCTCCTTCAACAAGATGCTAACAATGTACTTTATGTTAAACATACATTAATCTAAGAAACAACAACAAAAAAATGAGTATTGCTAACAATATCTAATCAAAGAAAGAAAGAAAAACCCAAACATCATGTTTTTAGTCTTTCTCATCCTTTTTATTTGGCTATTTCGTTCTATTTGACCTTTCTTCTTCAGCTCTGATGCTAGCCCCTTGACCTCAGGGGTCTTTTCCTACAAGGGAGCTTTTCCCTTAGCCCAGCTTGGAAGATCCCAAGAGTTCTTCCATCCTCTCAGAAAGAACTGAATTTCCTGAGATGAAGTTTTCTTTGTAGGATTCTCCCTCAGTTTGTCTTCAATTCTAAGTTTTATTCCTTGCAAAACTGTGGGGATCTTTTCTTGGGGAGAGCAAGGTTACTGGAAGGACTCATGATTGTCAGTAAATTCTGGTCCCTCACTACATTCTTCCCCAACAAAATGCAGTTCTGTCCGAGAATAAGAGCTCTGAACCCCAATGAGATCGGGAGCCCTATATCTAGGCCCAGTCTCTTCCCTCCTCCCCCTTTGCTTCCCAGCTTCATACAGAAACACAGCTGGAAACCAGTTAGGGTTTCTTATGGAGAGTTGATCCCTCACCCCCTATATTGGTGTTTTCCACCTGGAAGGAACAAACCGGAGGGGTTAGGTAATGAAGGAACTTAGGAGGTTTGCAAAACACTGTAAATAATTTAGTATTGTATTTCAAGGAAAAAAATAGCTTTCTTAAATCATCCCCACAATATAAATTGCAGACTTACAGTATGGTCCTGGTAAGTCTAAATTTTTAAAGGAGCAATATTCAAAGAGACATAGATGTCTGTATTAATTATTTATTCGCCGGTGCCTTCCTTCGTTTCTAACTTATTATTAATTAGGCGCCTCTAGTCTTTCGCAGAGAGCTCCACAGAGCCAGTTGCAGCTTTAAATATGAATTAAAAGCAAATCCAAGCTACTGTAATGCGAAAATTATTCCGTGTCTTGCATGGCAGAGATGAATAGCTATGTGGATCAATACTGCGAAACTATGCTCCAAACGACAGGGTTATTGATAGCTTATATTAATGATGTTAATGATGGAAAGAGGAAAACAACAACCGAGCCGACTTAGAAACTTTTTATCTGCTGAAACCCCGCAATAAAGTGGCAAGGGGCAGGAATTAAGGGGCTTAAGTGTAATAAGAAAATTATTTATGAAACCGGATAAATTACTTCAGAGTCTGATGCTTTTGAACTTTACGCTCTCGGCTCCTCCCTGACCCGACTTCAGCTGGGGCTACTGCTAAAATCTCAGTCCGCAGGGACCTAGGGGTGAGTGTTTGAGCCGGAGGGAGGTAGGCTCCCAGTTGAAAAGGAGAAAGGAACGGTCAGCGTACAGTTCGGACTCGGGGCATCCCCTTTCTGATTGCAGCTCAGTTAGAAGCAGCTCAGATCGGGAGCTTTTTCTAGGCGTCGGATTGCAATCCCTTCATTTTAGAAGAGGGCTAACCGTGTGGGGCCACGGAGAGAGTTAGCGGAGCTAGCTCCAGAGGAGTCCCGCTCAGGGTCAAGGCCTAAGAGCCACCCTGAAAGCCCGCGGCTAAGTTTAAATCTGTAAGCTGCCTGGGGAGTGAAATAGAACCTAGCAGATGGAAGGCGACCTAAGAGAGGGGCAGAGAGGCACCTCGTTAGTGCCCACGACTTCCTACCAAGGCGGCACTTTGTCTATTGCAGCCTGGGCTCCGGACTCTGAATTGTGTTACTCTCTCGGATAGAGTAGTTTTGGGTACTATCACGTATTTAGAACCAGATCAAAGAAAGCCCCCTTAGGTGAACCCCCCTCCCAATCGCCGACTCTTCTTCCAGCCCCCCGGCTCTGCCTAACCTCCTCACTGCCTTTCGAGTTCTTGCTACCTGCTGAGCCCGAGAGTTGTGAGGGTGTTTTTTGGGGGGAGATGGATGGAGTTGGACAAACAGATAAAATGAGATCCGTTGTAAAAAAGCGAGAAAAATTGAGAGGTAACCTCCGTAGGGCTCATCCACCATGCTCACCTACATCCCCCACAGGAAGTCGGTTTCAAGGACCCAGGCTAAACTGGGGCCTTGGCAATTCGGAACCGACTTTCCCATCCCAATAAACCTTTTTTTGGTTTCTTCTCTACATGCATGGGTTCCTTCCGCTGAGCAAGGTTAGGCCATTTCATCATGGTCCGGGACTATCTTCTCTTTCTGGCAACCAGATATCCTCTCTCCCTATATGGAGTGTGCCGAAAGCTACTTCACTCTCCCTTTGCCCTCTGCCCTCGAAGACTGCCCCCAAATATCGACCCAATATCCTCCCGGAGGGCTTCGGGCTGCTAAGCAGACTGCCCGCGGAGAGAGAAGAGTTAAATAATGACCCTAGAGGAGCATCAGGAAAGGTCAGACACAGGGGGTCATCAGCGGCCCCTGAGCTTCCTTCACCGCTTGCGTTCCGGATCTCCATATCATTGCCCAGTCCCCTCCTCAAGTCTTGGCTCCGACCCCAGTGGCCTCTCATCCTAGGCTCTCAGCCTACACCCTGGTCCTTAGGGTTCTGCTCTTAGATGGATATGAATGTATTTGCCAACTTTGGGAAATTGGTTCACTATTTCTTTCCTCCCATTTTCCATCAAGCAATGTGGATTTGGGAAGAAATGTCACTCTCATGCCCTCTCCTCTCATAAACCCAAACAGAACAATCGAAAAACAAACAAAACAAGCCAAATATCCCCCGACCTCGAAAACCAAAAACCAAAAACCAACCAACAAACAAAAACCCCTTGCAGCACCAAGCAATGGACGGCCTTGGCAGTCCTGGTAGTAGAACTGATGGATACAGCTGGTCAACATTTGACTTCAAAACATTTCAGCCCGGCTTAAGAGTTTAGTTCTACTCTCTGACCCTTTAAAATTCATGAAAAAGTTTTATTTTGTTTCATTTCTTTTAAAACCCATACAGAAGATATGTTAATTGACCTGATTTTCAGCCAGAAGGAGAGATACATCAAGGAAAAAGCTATAGAGAAAGATCTGGCTTGCTGGATCACAGGAAAGACAAAAACCTCAGGCTCTTAAAAAAAAAAAAAGGTCCACCCCCTAACCCCCTCCCAAATTCGAACGAACAAGATTTTTTTCTCTGCTTGTTTGGTTTGTTATACTGCAGTGTGTGTGTGTGTGTGTGTGTGTGTGTGTGTGTGTGTGTATGTGTGTGTGTGTGATAGGAAGCCTCCGAGATTTCAAAGAGATCTTTTTGACATCCAAAAACCCCCAACATTCTTTGTGAAGGAGGAGAGCACTCGGGATAGTGTGGGGAGATACTTTTCTCCCTTGTGAGGTTCTTGGGAGGCCTTGTAGGCTGTCCAAATTCAATGGTGATCTGTTAACTCTGCTTTCAGCGTTCTTGAATTTTTGTCTCAAGTGGAAGATCTGGCACATTTGCTCCAGAACTTTATTAGGGGTGGGAGAATTCTACCTTCCAAAGCAGTCTTCTACTGCTTTGTTCTGCAATCCCCAAACACTCGCCCACATAGTGGGTTTTAAATCTCTGACTATATAAAGAGGATTGTTTGTTTTTTAAACAAAAGAACTGCCCTTCACTATAGTAGGTTTTAGCACCAGCCACTTCAGAACCAAGGAATTATGGAATTATCCGATGGGCATACTGAAGTGGTTGTCCGAGGTAATTATCCGGCTAATTCGCGCAAACACACACTCTCACGCACAACCTGCCCCTTCGGAAAAAGCAGATTCCTCCCCTCGCAATCATTCACCTTGGTTGTCCACACCGATCAAGTAAATGTTTCTGATAATTGTTCAGCTCCCGGCTTCATTTTGTCAATATAGACAAAGCCCCAATGCTACATAATCTCCGTGAAAACGGCTCTTACTGACCAAAGTAAACACAACAGACACTGCAAAAATCACTTGATTCTAGGAAAAAAAAATCAATATCGAAATTAGATTTATTGTCTGCTTATATGATTAAAAATGACAAAGTGTTGTCTTTTATTTTCATAAAAAGACAGAAGACTGGAAAAAATAATTTAATAAAGAACTCAGCTCGTTTCATTTGCTTGGAAAAACCAGTGGGCCAAGAAGGGGTGGTTAGAAAAATACTCTGGATGTGGGTCGTCTGTCTCCTTGGCGGTCATTTTGTTCAAAACAACGATGAGAGCAAAAGTTTGTAAAACTCCAAATGTTGGCAGCAGGTGTAGAGAGTGTCCAAACTCCTCCTCTGTTGTGGAATTTATTTTTGAAGAAATCCTGCCTGGTGGGTATTTCTATCACCCCTCCCCATTTTTATAGCTAATATGATTGCCCTGGGTTTTCAAAAGTTTTCTAGCCCTTGCAGCCTTCCATTGTGAGGAAACACTGATCTCCAAAGCCTCAGATTCCTATGGCCTTCTGTTACCCTTTCCCCAAGTCCTCCCTTCTATCTCCATGGCAGGAAAGATCCTAGGAGATGGTTTTCAATAGTCCTACCGCCCTAAACTGTAAAATCCTCACCTGAAATTCAAGCAGATTCTCCTCAAACTACCAAGGATTCTGTTCCCTGCAAACACATGTCCCTTCCTCCAAAGGTTTCATGAAGCTCTTCAGGCTCTGATGTGAAAATACCCATTGACTGGGAACAAAGGTCTGACTAGAAGACAGAAAGGTTTGCTTATTTTAGGTTGGATTCAAGAAACTATGGTTCATTTCACAAATAGCTTCCATGGACATATTTAATCTGTATTCTATAGGTGCTCACATCAGTAAGTGAATTTGCATGAATGATTACAGTAAATATAACTACACCTGTCAGTAGCTTCTATAATGTATGAATGATCCCTTTCTTAAAGATGTATTTCTGCCTCTGTCTGATAACACCAAAAAAGTAGTATGGTATAGTGGATAGAGGACCATCTCTCTAGTCAGGAAGACTAGTTTGGTGATCATGAACAAGTCAGGTAACTTCTCAGTGTGCCAGGCAATCCTCTCTAGGACTGTAAGCCACAGATGAGTTACCCATTTTATTAAGTGAAGAGAGTTCCCATGCTGATGAAATCACAAGTTTGGACCAAAAGAAAATAAACAGACACAAAGACCCACACATTCTAACTTCAACAACTTTTGCCATAAGTTCTCTGAGTTGGGTAGATCACAGGGCCCACAAGGCTAAAGTTTCCTATCCAATGATCAGGTTTATACAGATTCACAGATTAGCTTTGCTCTATGGCCACAATGGGCACCCCTACCTGGGTAACATTATGACAAATGCATGGCACTGGTCATGAGTGAGCCTGTGCAAGAGATAGTGCGGCTGGCTCAGTGAAGATCTGTCATCACCATAAGTGGCAAAACAACATGAAAATTAAGGGATCATGGATCACCTCTATCATTCCTAAAAACAAAGACAGCACCAATTCCCCAGGGGGCCCCCAATCTCCTGGAAATGCATGACCAGGGAGGGGTTGTGTGAAAATGCCACTATCACATTAATGAAAAAAGAACAAAGCAAAGCGAACAATAAAATCGTGTAATTGGTTTACCATGAAGCAGAAGTAGCTTTATGGGTTGGGGAATATTAAAATAAACAAAGAAATAACAGCAACAGAAAACCAAAAAATCTGAAACAGTCCCCCAAAGTGAAGGAGGGGCTTTGGCGCCCCCTGGGGGCAGTTCATCGATACTCCCTGCCTGATTCCGTTTGCCCTTTACAACCCCCCATGGAACGTAAGCCCTTCTTTCTAGTTATTTTTTAAGTAATGGTCAAGTTGCATGCTCAATCTGTGCTAACTGTTAGCGGGACTTAGCAGAACTCTTTCTCCACATTTGGTCCCCAATAGGGCATCTCTACAAACTTTGGAGAGCAGACCCTTTGCAGTAGAGAATCGTCGGAGGGGAGGAAAAGAGACTTTTTATAGCCTGGGGAAATAGTTTGTGGGAGTTGATTGCTAAGGGCCTGGGAAAGGGAGGCACAGCGGGGAATGTGGGTTAGTTCTCTTCCCATTTACTGGTAAGAGTCAAGGGCAGCCCCTTCATCCATTCTATACTTCTCCCCTGAACTGGTCATACATAGCACACCAGCTCTCTTAGGGGGACAAGACAGGCACTGCCCCTAGCTCTCTTCCTCAGGGTGATTTACTTCGTCTCTTTTTCCCAGTTTCTCTGCTTGGCTTTCTGATTCTCTCACAAAGTTCTGGGCCAGCTCCGGAGCAGAGAATGTGTTAAAGTTCGGGTTACCTGTAGGGCAGTGGATTCTTTTCTGGCAGAGTTGGCCCAGTTACTAAATAGTCCTGCAAATAGAAAGCTACCATATTTTTCGTGGCTGCCCAGTTTGAACCTCAGAACCTCTACTGCTAAAAAAAAAAAAAAAACAACCAAATGTGTAGGAACTTCCTTTCTTCCTACTCTGTTACCTGGCTTCACAGAAATAAATAATAGACTTTCAGAACTTGAAAGGACCAAACATTATCTGATCTTACCCTCTCTTTTGACACAGATAAGGAAAATTGGACCCAGAAAGATTTTGCGACTTGTCCAAAGTCTCACAGCTTACTGAGTGTTCAGGGAAAAGAGGCCAGATCTCCTACAACCTTGACCCATTCTGTCTCCTTAGCTGGACTAGAGATCTCAATGAAGGGCAGTTTAGACAATTATTAGGGAAATTCATGCAGAACAAACAAAAAAACCACCCCTTCCAAAATCAATTAAATGAATAAAATGTATAAGGTGGTTTGACTGGATTTAATTATTCTAGCAAATAAATGTCTTAGGTCTTTCACTATACTTATGTAGACTTGGCTGTTGTATTATTATTGGTCCAGAGTAAACGTCATTTCCGTTCTCCCTACTTTGGCTAAGGGACTGAAATCAGGCTTCCTAAAGTAAAGTAGGCCAGTGAAACCAAACAAACCCAATTCAAGTGGGCAGGTCTTCTCCAAAGTGGTCCAACCTTAAAGCCCAAGAGAGCAAGCCAACCCACGTAAAAGAGCCAATCTTTATGCACATCCACATGTCTGAATGTAATGAACACATCACTACCAATTCCTGGAGAGAGAAGATTTCATTTATTTAGTTTTTAGTGGTGTCTAACCTTCATTATCAGTTCTTACTAAGTGCAGAGAAAGCCCAGTATTTAGAATTCTCTCTCTAACGAATACGGTTGCCAATAGAAATCTCTGTATCAGATGAGCGTTAATTTGCTGTGGCTACATGTTGGATAATGAAAGATGTAAGCAGGATCAATAAAAAATGAAAACACTTTTACTTACATCTTGAGTTACTGTTTTAAGAAGTGAATTGTAGCCATTCAACAAAACTAAAGCAGTATCTACAAGCTCCAAATACTGTCAGATGCTGAGTAGAAGAAAATCTGTCTGCCCACAAAGACCTTCTCTAGCACTCCTGGTTTAACATTTTGTCTTAGTGCTGACCTGATATTAAGTTACTAAAAATAATATCAGCTGCCTATTTAAAAAGAATATCACAATGACTGTGATAATTTAAAGACAAGTTTTCTTCCTTTCATTACTATTGTTTTCAAATTGGAGTAAGGGTCACTAAAAAAGAAAAATGAAAAGTATTCTTTGTAACTGCAAAATTAAACTAACCCTGACACATCTTTTCAACCAAGAAACCTCCCTTGCATAAAATGCCGGGGTGGGCAGGTACCCTTTGACTGCCTACACAGGTCCAGAAGCGGTAAACTGAGTTCCAAGGAATTGAACCTACACAGACTTTCAATCTGTAAAGTTCAGGCCCTAAACTCCTTTTTCCTAGAATAATAAGGTCTCTCTGTGGCCCATCCTTTCCTACCTTCCATCTCCAGTTACCTCCACTTTTGTCTCATCTGTTCAGTTCCAGTTCTGTATACCGTATGTCATTTGTATTACATACATATATACGGGAACCTTCTGCCTTTGGATTTGTTCTCTCTAGTCAGATGTGCAAGTACACAAAACACACATCTGACACTTTGCAAATTTCCCAAGGACTCACATGAGAACCCTTCCTTCTGGTTTCATGTGTTTTATTTTTAGACACTAAAACTAAAAAGGAAAACCAACCTCCCCCCAAAACCTACTTAGAGGGGCGATATGTAAAACAGATACCAGGAAACACCACCCAGCAAACCGGTTTCATTGTGCCAAGCTGCTCGGGCAAATAGTCGAAGAACGAGTTACAAATCAAGCCTTTACTGGGTTCTACGGTTTAAATCTCTCTACCCTCCCCCCTTCCCCCATGGAAGCAAACCTATCTATATTTTACCTTAAAAAAGTAAACACGAAATCAGCTGCTGCATTAATAACATTCCACAACTTTTATAGCGCTCATTGAAGCACCAGAGAAAACACATATCTGCTTTGTTAAATAATCAAATCCTAAAAATATTAAGGGGCGACAGTTGGTGAGGAAAGAGACTATGCAGTCAAGGGAACCGGGGGAATTTAGTCTCCATAAACCAGCATAGAAATATGAAAACAAATTCGCATATGGTAATTTGTGTCCCGAGATTTAATCCCACTCTCTACATTTCTAAAGTGCAGGTGCATCTGCATAGAGAAGTATTTCTCCTGCCAAAATCACACACTAAAATATACAAGTATGCATCCGCTGCGTATTCGATTATAGAGCTCCCTGTACGTTACGTACACACTGACTACGCTATTCCTTCCTGTGCTCAGTTGCTACTTCAAACTCCAAAGCAGAGAAATTATCAGTTGCAGGGACAGCAAACTGACTGCCGCTGGGTAGGAGCTCCAGCTCAGCTTCCTGAGCTCGTGACGCGGCTGCTGACCTCTGCAGAGCTTTAAACCTTGTTTGCATGTCCACTAAACTCAGCTGGGTGCCAAATGTCACCGCTCTCTTTCACTAGCCCTTCTGATCACCGTCGACTTGAGCTCTTCCCCAAGTCTTTTCCCCTCGCATGCTCCTGTTAGATATGCTTACCCCGGTGAGTCGCGGTGCATTAGCGGATTTCATGGCAAGTTGCCTCTTTGATATCCGATCAGGTTCGCATTTTAGGATTGCCCCCTAGGAGGGAGGGAAGAAAATCAATCTGCATAATTTCAAATGAGAAAGAAAAGGGGTGAAATGGGAAAACCTTATTTTATTCTCTTAAAACTCAACCACAACCTGCTTCCCTAAACAGACAGACAGACAGACAGACATATACACACACAGGCATGCATACTAAGAAAAATTCATCAAGAGGTGGACATGGCGCAGGTGATACCTTTTATTGGACTCATTTAAATAGAAGGGGCAGGGGTGGCCCCCTCTGTGAAGCCCTCTTCTTCAGCCCACCACGGAGCAGGCGAGCCAACGGACTGCTGGACTAGTCCTCCGGGGTCCGGGTCCGCCCAGGGTGCTCAAGGATGCGGGGTCCAGGAAGGTCGTGAGGTGAAGGGTGGAGGGAGGAACAGGCATCTTCTTCCCCCATCACCCCAAATTTGTGAGCTGGGTCTAAGCAAAATAAGCAAACAAAACCAAAAATTTCCTCCAGCGCCCTTTGCTCCATCTTTAAATCCGGGGAAAGATCAATTCTTTCTCTCTCACACACATTTCCAGCCATAAATAAACAGCTCGCAGCTAAATCTGAAAGAGAAAAGAGAGAGAAAGATACGAGGAGGAAAAGAGAGGAAGAAGAGAAAAGAGAGAAAAGAAAAAAATAATCATGATAATCGGGGGTTTTGTCTTCTCTCCTTCGGTCGTAGGGTAGCTCTTTTTTGGTCAGCCTAGCCTTGCATTTGAATAGCTGCCTGGGCTTGTTAAGGACCTGGGAAAGCTATGAAAGGGAATCACTATGCAAATTGTCCCAGTTACAATCGAAAGGTTCGATCCCGAGTTGCTGGCTAACGGAAGTTGATGTCAGCTATCTGTGCATTAGGGCTGCATTTACCGCCTTTGCTGGGCCTCCTTTCCCCCTCTCGCTTTTCATTTTTTTTTTTTTTTTGCTTATGTGTATATTATGCGTCTGTAATTAAAAAAAGAGAAAAGAAAAAAGATTAAGGTGGTTATGTCCTTGGCGCTATTTTCGGGTGGTCAAAGGTGGGAGGCGGAGGGGAGGGGAATGGGGGACATGGGAAAAGGTGGGGTGCTATATCACCACTGGCGGGGGTAATTCTCCTGCAGCAGGTGTTGGTGCTGCGTCTGAAATCAAACATTTATAAACGGTTTTTTAGTGCTTTTCAGGACTAGGCGTCAGCGGGAGATGGGAGTGGGGGGTGTCTGCATCCGCCTGTCCGCTTGATCCTAGAATGCCTGCTGCAGATCAATACCCTCTCACTGTAATCCCAGTAATTGTAGGGCTTGCAGCTTTTATTTTAAAGAAATAGGACACTAGAGCGCGGGCGGCCGGGGGAGCGCTATTTGCACTGGGGGTCTGAGCCCCTCCCAGAGCTGTGGCAGCCAGCCTCCCTCCCTTCTTCCCGCCCCCGCGAAGATCCGACCCGAAAATTCTGCTGCATTGGGGTTGGGAGTGGGGGGACGAGGGACTGGATTTTCTGCGTCCTGAAGCCCGGGTCATTTTCACTTCCTAGTAAAATTAGTACATTCAACAGAAGCTCACTGGACTCTATGGCGAAGTACCTGGGCCCCTATTTGCTTTTGGCTTCTGCTCCCCATTCTCTGCTTCCTGTGCCCCTTGCATTCTCTCGAGAAGAGCCTCCCCTTGCTTCAGCCATCAGCCCTGAGGAGGTCATCGTAAAGCCCCGGGCTCTGGAGCGGGAGAGACTCCTATTGCTGTGACCTCGGTCGTGCTGCGTTCCCCAGGCCTCGGCCCCAGTCTCCTGGGCTCTAGGCCTTCAATAGTTCAGGCTTGTAGGCCCAGCAGCAGCTAGAGGCCAGGAGGGCAGGGCATTGCACCTGCACTTTGTGCATCCTAGGCTGTGGGCCAGTGCTCAGCGACACAGTGCCGCGGTAGAGCGTGAAGGGACTATTTTGGACTCGGCCTGGCTCATGCTTACGGGGTTTTCTGCCCTTTCCTTTCCAATGGTCCCTGGGTCGAATTCTTCCTCTACTACCAGGCTGGCCATTGAAGGAAAGAGGCGAGGTCGTTGTACTCACTGACTGGCACTGGACAACCACAGGGGCTGCCTTGGGACGCGCTTACAATAGAAGCTTTGTGTTTAGTGGCTGGGTCAGGTCAGCCTTGCAGGGTAGCGAAGCTTGAGCCTTTGAGCGCGGCGAGGCAACACAGAACTCAGGAACCACTTAACTGTTTTGGCTCTGGTTCAGGCCCAAACACTCTCAGGGAGGGTCCTAGTTACTCCTGAGAGAAGCGAAAATCTATTGTCTCCCTTCTGATCTTTGGAATTATCTGGGCAAGAAAGATCGCTGGGTCTTCTTCTATCCTTCTTACTCCCCATGTCCTCTGGGCTTCAAGTCTCCTGGGGTCTTTAGCCAGAGCTCCTAACTGCTCCCCCAGAGATGTTCTGGTGGCCGAAGCTTAGCAGGTTTGACCTGAGGGGCGCTGGGATTGGGAAGGGCAGCCCCCCTCCTCTGCAGGCGATCTCTGGCCGCCCGGAGCTTCTGGCTCCCCTAAGATGACCATCTGTCATTCAATTAAGGTTTCAAGGCAGCTGATGGGGGAGTCCGGGGTCAGCGACCCTAGGACAAAACGTCCTGCTGCCTCGGATAGGAGAAGTTCAAATGTTAAATGCAGAACACTGTGTCCCCCGGAGCCTTCCGAGGCCGGGGCTCAGCCCGGTGGACAGCAGCGGGGTGAAGGCCAGCGGTCATTAGCACTTAGATTTCAGCTCCAGGCCGAGCCCCTTCTGTTGGGTCATTTCTACCAGAAAACCCTTAACCCTTTCCCTACAGACATCCTTCCACAAGGCCAGCTTGTAGATAAAAGAAATAGGAGAGAGGTGAAAAAGGAAGTGGGGTGGGGGAAAGAAAGAATGGGAATTAGATGCACCTACCGATAGACGAATCAATATTCTTGTTATTGGATGCTACACACACGCACACACACGGAAGAAACCGGTCTGTCCTGGGCACAGTCTCCTTCTCCCCCTCTCAAACATCCATAGAAAAAGGTTATTTTGGGCAAGGGAGCACAGTCTTAAAATGTGAACGGCAAAGGACTGTCTACTGCTAGAATGTATGGAAACCATGGGAGTGAAAGGGGAGTAGGAAAGCCTCTGTTAAGAGAATCAGTCAAGTCAAGCAATCAATCCTATAGAGTCTTCTGATAAATTCTGTCCTACTCTCCTTGTATAAGTAAGGAAGTCCTACAGATTAGAATGCAATTTGAGGGATGGTATTCTGCTTAAGTTACCACCTACCTCCTGGCAGACAACTGCATCTGGAGCTTCAGTCCAACTTAGCTCAGTCTGTGTGTGCCAGCTCTCTGTGCTTCTCTGTGCCATGTTAAATGATCTAAGAAGTAACAATGACAATGACTGAAATCATTACTAATACAAACATTTATTATTCAGCATCTAGGTGCTAACGTGGCTGGTCCTTTACAAATGCTAAGCAGGCCTAGAAGTCTAGTCACAGAGGAAGAAATAGTATTCAACCTTTGTTAAAGCATCCTCTCTCTCTCTCTCTCTCTCTCTCTCTCTCTCTCTCTCTCTCTCCATTTACTTTACTGTTTTCCTTTCAGATATTAACAATGAAACTCTAAAACATCCTTATTGGGAAAATACAATTTTTAAAGCTGTAAAAAGGCAGGTTACTCTATTGGTTAGTAAGAGACAAGACCCAGGACCCCTGGCTTCCAGCTTCCTTTTCTTAGTGCCCTCTTTTTGAAAGTAACTATCAGACAATCAATTAATCAATCAGATATTCAGCATTGAAGCACCTTTAGCAAATTTTTCATTGGATAACAATGAATAATGCATGGCTCTCCCATATATTGACTGTGGTAAATGGTCTTTAAGGTAAGATGCTGCAACAAGTATCTTTAAATAAAATCAGAATAAAAAGTTTACCACAGAAACATAATAAATTGTTCAGTCATCTTTCTATTGACTGAAGCAGCGTCTTTCTTCAGGGGCATTTGGAGTTATTTCTTTTTTCCCCTTACAAACAGACCAGAACAAATTGATGAATTGAGCTTTCACTATGCTAATTTAGACATTATAAATATTTAACTAACATCCCTAATAGCCAGTCATAGAGGGCCCCTTTTCTACTTTACACTCTTCTTAATCTAAAGTAAATGCTTTTCCCATTAATAGCCTAGTGCCATATTAGCAGCTTCCTCGGTAAAAGGGGCCCATTTAGTCCAAAAGGAGGGGGGCATTGGAGTAGACTGCATTAGACAGGAGTTCATTTCTGTTTGTAAAGGATCCTGGAAACATCTTGAAGCATATAGACATGCCATATTTCCTATCTTTTGAATAGCATATGAATATAAAATCTCTTAATTTAGTTTCTTAGATAAGATATTTTTGAGGCTTATACCAGAAAGAGAATGAAAATTTTCAGGATTTAGGACTACATTAAAAAAATTTTTAAATCACATAATGGCAAATGAATGGAAAATTAAATTATTGAAATACTCTAACATTAAACAGAGCTCTCTAAGTGTTTGAGAAATATTAACCATTCTCTCCTAATGTATTGCTCTGTTGAATATTGGTCCATTTTTACTTATGAAAGGCATAGTTACTATTTAAAGCTGCCTGCAATTGCAAAACACTTTCAATCAATCCTTAAAAAAATTTACTTCTCTCAATAATATTTTGATATAGTTGTAGGGATCAGTTAGGTGGAGAGTTCTACTTGATAGTGCCTATCAAAGCATGATGCAATATAAGAAAAAATACTGGAATGTAGGTGTTCAAGAGCTCTGAGTGTCAGGCTTTAATCTCTAGAATGTTCTTCTCACACAGTACTGGTGTCATATAGTAAAAATCCTAGAGACAGTAATATATTTCCCTAGGGGAGGGGGAAGATCTAGGGTAGGATTGAGAGTCCAAGAAATTAGAAACTCTGGAGGCAGAAGATCCAACTCTAGGAAGAATCTGAAATAACTAAACAGTAGAAGAAGTAATTGAAGAAAGGGTGAAAAATTTTAGAAAGATGATTTAAAAATGTGGAAAGAATTGTGACATAAAATAACTCATTTTTAAGGATATTTCACAGAGACTATAAGGAAATAGAAGTATTGGTTTATTTGATGCATCTGGTGGTAGGAACCCTGAAAAGTATTATAAAATGTACAGCTGGAAGGAACTATGCTCATGAAAGACCTCAGGAAAGTTAAATGACTTGCCCAAGGTGACACAGGTATGAGTAGTGGACTTTTGAGATTCAAACTCTAATTTTAAATCAAGTACTTCTCTTAGGTACTGGATATACTCATGCAGAAATGTGAAAGCTAATATGGACAAAACAGTATATTTATCTAGATGAGGGATTTTTAATCTGGAGTCTGGGAACTTAAAACAAAAACAAACAAACCTCAGTATAGTTGGTTTCCTTTGTAATTCCATATATTTTATTTGTTCATTTAAAAATATTATTCTGAGATGTGGTACTTAGATTTTACCAGACTGCAAAAGGAATCCACGACATGGAAAATGTTAAAGTTATTAAAATGACCTAGACCATAAGAGACTATCTTCTATGTTGTACAAATCTTCATTTCAAGGAAATAGATGGTCACAATCTAGCCATGGTCAATAGCTAGTCATACTAGACTAAGGATGGCTAGGAACTGGAAATAAGATAGACAGGTGAGGGAGGGGCAGGTTATCACATGCACCCAACAAGAAGGCAATAAAAAGGAGGAAGTCCAAGCAGAGGAGTCATTGTCAGGAAGTTCAGGCATCAAGTATCAGAAAACCAGCCACGGAGACTGGAATCTCTCAGCAAGACTTCCAGTCTCCGCCTGGAAGGATTGGTGGGGAGAGGAGGATTCTCATCCCAGAGGAACAAAGACTGAAGAACAGGGGCACAGAGCAGTTAGTCAGCTGTTGGAACTAGGATACGAAGCAAAGGCTCAAATGTAGAGGACTGAATTACTGGGATTGTTGCATAAGGTCTGAGCAGGATTAGCCAAAAAAAAAATCTGGGTAATTCAGGTTTCTTTGGACATGCTCAATATTAACATGGTGATCCCCTTCAAGAGACTTTTTGAACATGATCAGTTTGCCTAAGATGGAGCCTATGGACCATTCTACATGGGTGAGGTAACCTCCTTTGATTGGCTACTTGCATCATTAAAACTGAAAAACACCTGACTTGTAGTTAGGCAGACCTGAATTCAAATCCAGCTTCAGACATTTCCTAACTGTGTGACCCTGGGCAAGTCACTTGAGCTCTGATTGCCTGACAAAATGGATTTCCTGGATCCACTGGAGAAGGAAATGGTAAACTGCTCCAGTATCTTTGCCAAGAAAACCCCAAATGGGGTCATGCAGAGTTGGAGATGACCAAAATGCCTCAACAACAACAAATCTTTAAAACTGGCATGACTGAGCAGTTTGCTTCTCTGGCTTGCCCTAAGCCCCTTCTCTTCCTTTGTCTTTTAGCTGCAAACTGTGGGTTTTTTCTTTCTTTTTTTTTTGAGGGACTTTTATGCCCAGTGTGGATAATGTGAACTGAACTTGTGAGAAGAAGAGGAAATTCTTTCCCCTGTTACCTCCGTTTTACCTCAGGGTTGATAAATGATTCTAGGGATTGTTTTGTTTCTGTTCTGTGTGGTTTGCCCTGTTTCAGGTGCTAGTGGACTGACCACAATGGCTACCTTGGAGCTAAGATTGCAGGTGGGATGGTACAGCCAGCTAGCCTGGGATGGAAACCTTGAGAAGCCAGCCTCTATGGCTCTAGCCTGAGAGGGGATTTGAATTTGGAACTGGAACTGTGCTCCCCAGGAACCAAGCTCTATTCTGAACTTAATTCCCTTTGTCATGCAAGGGCCTTGGGTGAGGGCAGGGAGGATTATGCCTTCCACATGTTGGGGGAGTAAGTTTGTACATTTGTGATAATACCTTTTGAAGTACATACTTCTTCATAAAAGCTAATCTGACTGTTAGTGGATAATGGAACTGGGGTGCAGGTGGCCACCCCCTAAAACTGAGGAATATCATTAATGGTGATGAGACTATTTTCCTAGATATTCCATAATCCCCTTAAAGGTATCTAAGAACTCTGGAGAGAAATGAGTAAATCTAACCTACCTGGCCTTTTGCCAGTTGGGGCCAAGGTGGTCTGTGTTATACCTGACTTTAAGTCTTTAGGCTATTAAGCTACTGGCCTAGGGGTTCCTATATTCCATCTGCTGTTAGGTGACAATGTCTCCAAGCTGCACCCCTCACTAACTACATCTTTATCTATGACTTCCAATGGCTGGCCAAGGCTTATTAGGCCTTTGAAGATTTGTTCCTCTTTGCCTTTGCTCCTATGCAGCTCTGCCTATGCTAATAGGGGCCCTTCAAGTTACATAGAGAAATCTTAATAGCTTAGCACCAACCCTGTTATGGCTATGCAGCTTTGACCATGGTATCCTCCCCACTTCAAAGAAACAACTTTCAAAGTATTTCTATTGTCTTTGGAATAAAATACAAAATCCTACAAAATACTCACCAGTATTATAGTACCTCTACCATCTAGTTTACTCCTACCTTTCAAATTTTTACTGCAAATTACAATATTCCATCTCTGGACTGTGCTTTTGAATTCAGGATCCCTCATGTTTGGGCTTTGTTCCCTCCTTACCTGTGTGCTGGTATGCTTAGATTCCTTCAAAGCATAGCTGAAGTCCATTTCCTAGATGGAATATTTCTTGATCTTACCATCTTACCAGTTATTCTGTCTCTCTCTCCTTCCTTCCTTCCTTCCTTCCTTCCTTCCTTCCTTCCTTCCTTCCTTCCTTCCTTCCTTCCTTCCTTCCTTCCTTTCTTCCTTCCTTCTTTCTTTCCTCTCTTTTAATTATATTACTTGGTACATGTTTTGGTGTTCAGTTTGTTCATTTGTGTCTGACTCTATGTGACCCAATGAACCATAGTGTCTTTGGGGTGTTCTTGGCAAAGATACTGGAGGGTTTGCCATTTCCATCTCCAGCTCATTTTACAGATGAGGAAACTGAGGCACACAGGGCAGGGTCACACAGCTAGACGTTTCTGAGGTTGGATTTGAATTCAGGTTTTGCTGACTCCAAGCTAGGCACTCTATTCAGTGTACCACCTAGCTATCCTACTGTGATCGTGGATGACACCTAGTTGCCCTGTGTGATTTCTGGGTCTCAGTAAAATTCTCTGCAATCATCCCTAATAATTTCTTAACAGTGCAATAATATATGATCTTTAAGATTCCTTTTGGCCCTAAATGTATGGTCCTAAAGCACTGATAGGGCATTTCAGCAACACTTGCCTTTTTGCTGTTCTTCACACATGACACTACGTCTACTCACTCTGTCCCTCTTCACAGGCTATCCTTCATGCCAGCCAGGAATCTCTCCCTCCTCATCTCTTCCTCTTTGATTTCCTGGACTTCAAGGTTCAGCCTAAATCCTGCCTTTGGAAGGAAGCCTTTTCAGTGCATTTGCATCAATAAAAATACATGGCTCATGTCTTTCAGGGACAAGTAAATGGCACAGTGGATACAGTGCTGGGCCTGGAGTCAGGAAAACCTGAGTTCAAATCTGACCTCAGCCACTTGGTAGCTATATGATCATGGATATGACACATAACCCTGTTTACCTCAGTTTCCTCATCTGAAAAATGATGTGGAGAAGAAATGGCAAGTCACTCCAGTATGTTTGCCAAGAAAACTGCAAAAAGGCATCACAAATAGTTGGATACAACTGAAAACCATTAAATAACAATCTGTCTTTAAAGGTTACAAGCACTTCCTTTTCAATAATTCTGTAAGGCAGATTGTTAGAACAGCAGCAGCAGTGAAAACAACAACCAACATTTATATAGATCTTTAAGGTTCAAGGCACTTCATGTATGTTGCTCATTTAATTTTCATGAGAAGCCTTTGAGGTAGTTACTATTATTCTAGAGACTATTTATGCATTCTTTCAATTTGTACTTTGTTTTCTTAGTTCAGAAGTTCTGGGCAATTTTTTCATATTACTTCTTGGATTATGGAATTCAGAGTCTTCAATACCAACATGTTTTGCTTGTGTCAAGATCATGTTTTCTTTTAATACTATTGCTTGTTTTTCTTCTTCAGATTGTCCTTCACTTCTCTTTGCATTTGCATTACTAATCAGTTATTATCTTCTTTGTTTATTTCTCTGGTGAGTCTGCCACTGTGGATTTAAGTTTTTCTATTTTGCCTATTATTTCTGCTGTACAGGTCATAAATTCTGCTTTCACAATTCTTATTTCATTTAGATCATTCAGAAACATTTTGTCGTTATTCAAGTGTTCTCTTAGGAGTACATTGGATCCTCTGCCTCATCAGATGTTGGTTCATTTTCCTTTGCCTTAAAATATTTAGTCATAGATATTTGGACTCTTTTAGATGATCTAGAAGTCATATTCCCTCCTGTTATTAGTATCTTTACTATTGGTTTATCTAATTATTCTCAAAGTCTTTAACAGTTTTCTTTTGAGATTGTTGGTAATATCAGTTTTCCTTCCTCCTCTCCCTTATATTCCTCTGTTGTTTACTTTCTGGACCTCGGAACTATCTCAGCCTCCTCCCATACTGGGCAATTCACTTGGTCTGAGTCTCTTTTCTGAGTGACTTCTGGGGGTGGAACAGAACGGACTCCAACAGGATGCTGAAATCTTTACCCTTGGCATAGAGGAGTACACCCGCTTCCCCATCCTGCTGTAGTTCTATCTATTCCTTGGTTCTCTGGCTCAGCTTTTTTTTATAGCACAGACTACTGTCACATTGCTGTCCCATCTAGGACAAATTTCTGCCTTTTTTTTGAGGGACTGGGAAAGGGGAGTTAGAATTGAGTTCTGTTGTAAGCCCATGGTTCAGCTTATGCAACCTTGCTACCAGAGCATGGTGGGAGATGGTGGCAGTGTGGTTCTGAGTAAGCACTCTAGGAGTCAGGGATTAGGGATGGCCTTCTCTGCTGTTAGCTTATGGTTTTTGGTGTTCTAGACAAATGGAGGCAGTTAAAATTGCTTTATCTCATGCATAATTCCTAATTTTTATAAATTTGAGAGTATTAGGATCAGAGAAAATTTCCAGTCCTCCATCTCTTTTATAATATGTCCTGGACACAGGTAAGCACTATATCACCCCCACTTTACAGATGGAGAAACTGAGGCTGAGAGAAGTTAAATGACTTGGCTAGAGTCATTCAACTTCTAAGTGTTTGAGGTAGAATTTGAGATTAGATCTTCTGACTTCAAGCCCAGCTTTTTATTCACTATGGGCAAGGAACTATATTCATAGTAGGTATTTAATAAATGCTTATTGAATTGAATTATATCAGGCTGAAATATCTCAAGAAACAGCCAAATCAGGGAATCCTCTGTCCATACAAAACAAATCTGTGTAATTCTCTTCTGCTTCCTGGTAGATACAGAAATATATCCTTTACAATTATATAGGGCAGAAGGTCTTTCTTTAAATTCTGCTTTGATTATCTGTTTGTACTGATATGCTCACTTTAAGTAGAAAATTATACTCCTGATCTCACTCCCCTGTTAAAAAATCTTTAATGGTTACTACTGCATAATAAAACAGAAATTCCTTAGCTCAGTATTCAAGGTCTTTCATCATCAGGGTTCCCCTTACCTTTCCAGTCTTATCTTCTACTGCTCCTAAATTTAAAAACTATACTAGATTACAGTACCGTGCACTTTCCTCTCAATCTTTGCTCATATTTCCCTCTACCTAGAATGTCTATCCTCAATTCTGTGTTGCATGTGCCACTCAGATAATATTTATAATGGTCTTTCTTAAAATGGTAGTTATTTGTCTATATATCTTCTCTGTCCTATAAGACTGTAAAGTCCTTGAGGGCAGAGAGTGTGCCTTGTCTATTTTTGTATGCCCCACAATTACTTGTACATGGTAGAATGCTCAATAAATGTTTGTTGAATTGCACTGGATTAAAATTTCTCTGAGCTTTGTATCAGTCAGCTAATCTAGTTTCCTGAAAGATGTCCTTGGTACTTTTATGTGCCCGAGCTCCTGACCCATGGCTTGGAGAATTGAGGTCACTATACCTTATTGAACAATATTGTCATAAAATGCTTTGTTGGTTTGGAAACTCTTGTCCACATTTATCACAGAATACTAGCCTTTCAGTACTAGAACAGGCCTCAGAACTCAACCACAACCTTCCCCTCAGTGGATATAGGAGTAAACTAAGGTCTAAAGGAATCAAATGACACTGCCAAGGCAACAGAGACAGACAATGGGACTTGTATACATGTCTTTATTACTTAACATTGAGTAGACACGTTTTAAGATTAAACCTATATTAGTAAAATATGGGGGGGGGAGGAATTAAGCACATTTTTAAAAAAGTAAAGGTAAAAAACCATGTTAATAGACAATAATAACTTTTTTGAGCCAATATTCAGAAAGAGGTAAGCGTTGTGAACAGAGTGCTAGGTTTGGAGTTAGTAAGAGATTTGTCTTGTCTCTGAATGGGTGAACATAAGCAATTTATTGAACCTTTGAGTCTCAGTTTCTTCATCTGTAAAAAGAAGATAATAATATCTGTAGTAGTCTTTCACATGGTTGTTGTAAGACTCCAAAGAAATAATGTATGCAATCAACCAACATATATTTATTAAGTGCCCACAATGTACCAGGCTGATTAAACTTGTTACCTCTGTTCAAATAAGCAATCCCCTAGCTTTTAAAGTCCTTTATAAACTGCCCCCTTTCTGATCTTTTTATACATTATTCCTTTCCATGTACTCTATGATCCAGTGACACTGAACTTCTTGCTTTTTGCTGAGCAATACACTCCACCTCCCAATTTTGGGCATTTTCACTGACTGTTCTCCATGACTGGAATGCTCTCCTTGTCTCCACCTCCTATCTTCCTGAGATTCCTTCAAGTCTCTCTGTTAAAATCCCGCCTGTTGGAAGAAGTCTTTTCTGGTACTCCTTAATGCGAGTGCCTTCTTTCTGAGATTACCCTTAATTTATCCTGTATATATCTTATTTGTACATAGTTGTTTGCATGTTATCTCCTCTGTTGGATTGTGGGCTTCTTGAGGCCAGGGACTATTTTTGTCTTTCTTTGTATCTCCAGAATTTAACATAGTGCCTGGCACATGATTGATGCTTAATAAATGTTTGTTGACTTTATTTAACTTGATGGTGTCAGAGAGTTGTAAGATGAGGGCAAGAGGAAAAGAGGAGCTCCTGGAAAATGATCCACACTTTCTTGGCAAAGTAAGACATGAGTTAGGTCCTCAGCTGAGTGGGTAGGAGGAAGAGGTGTTATGGTAGGTTGGAGAAGAGAAGAGACAGGCTGAAATAGGTCTAATGGCAAGTGGATAATTGATTAGAAAGGAGCAAAATATTGCTTTGTTTCAATGAAGACCAAGGTGATCAGATAACACAAATTTTTAGTGAACCCTGCAAGCACTTTACAGACTTTAAAACTGAAATATTAAAATGGTTGTGAGTCCATCGATTTGGAAATTTCCTCCAATTATGCGATCCATTCTAGCCTTTCCCATCTTGCGCAACTCTTGTCCTTGTTTTATTATGTTTAACACAGGAGTCCACCCAATGGTCTGAAGCCATTCCTCCATATTTCCTTATATCTCAAGGGTTCCTTCACTATGTGACCAGTTTATCTTCTCTCTTGTCACATGATTCCTTGATATCTTTTACTCCTATTCTTTAGAGTTCCACATGGTTATATGTTGTAGTCTTTTTAAACTCACCTGCTCTCTGTGTGATATTAATTTAAATCTTTAGAGACTATTGCATTCAATGTCTTGCTGCCACATAGCAATGCTGTTAGAACATTAAAAAGGTGAACCTTTGCTTTCATGAGACAGTTGGGGTCACGAAAGGAGCTTTGTAATTTTCTAAAAGTAATTCACCCCATTCACCTTCTTCTGTTCAATTGTGGGCCCAATTTATGGTTCACAAATATATCTGTTACAGATTAATAAGTTCTATATGGTATCCATTTAAATTAATTGTATGTAAAAATTTATGAAATAGACACCTTTCATCCACTGGGTCTTTCCTGTGTGGATAGTCAGATCAAAGTTCTTTGAGTGCTACACATCTCTCCCAGGAGGATCTGTACTATTTTAAGGCTTGAAGCAATCAGTACAATATCATCTCTAAATGGAAGCATCTGGAGTACTTCATAATCCACAGGGTATCTCTATTCAACTTGGACTCTGGATTTATTAAGTGCCTACAATGTGCCAGACATTGTGTTATGCACTGCTTAAACTTGTTACCTCTGTTGGATCACTACCTCCACGATAGAGGCAAACACCTTTGCTGAGTACACATTTCCCTATTTTATGCTTTGCTTAAAATCTTATGATCATAAGATTTTTAAAACATTGTTATTCCTGTTTGCTTCTTCACATGTTAAGGTGTATGTTATCTCATACATTTTATTATTTATTTTTATTATTATTGTTATTTTTAAAAACTAAATTTGTGATTTCATTGTTGTAGGGGTCCCTAGGGAGGGTCTTTCTCTGCCAATGAACTGAGCAGCTTCTCTGAATTTTAAAGTTTTAGAGAATTGCCTGGGTTATGGAGAGTTAAATGACTTGCCCAGGGTCATACAACTGATATATGTTAGAAGTAAGATTTGAACCCAGGTCTTTCTGACTCCAAAACCATTTCTCTATCCACATTGTCAGGTTGTCTAAATCTTATACTATTAAAATAAAAATATGTATCTAAAACAAAATCAGAAGTAAATGTGGACTTTGGGTCTTGAAATGTCTTGAAGTAGCACACATTTGTAGTTTAGAAATTCAAGGCACATTATAGTGATGGTAATTGTAGTCTCTAGACACAAAATAAAAGCAAGAGGAATCCTTTGAAATAAGATGTAAGGCCACTTGGTCATAGGGTTAGACGTGGTACTTTCAGCAAAAATTACCCAGGTCACATGAGAAACCTTAAATTTGTTGTCACAAAATCTATCATTATTCAATAGGAATGGAAATCAAATTCTAGCCACTTCTGTGGATTATAAAGTGGGAATCCTTTAAACCATTTCTGTTTACCACAACAGGCAGTCTATTGATCATAATTTTGAGCACCTGTAGATAATTTAGACATACTCATCAACAGGAAAAAAGCTATGTGGCAGGTCACCTGACTGCTAAAGAATGAGAAAAGAGGTTAAAATAAAACCCTCCTCTATCTCATAAATGGTTTTTGCTTTAGAATATAAGCAGAAACCAATACTTTTCTGACTCATATTGATAAGAACATTCCCTGTGGTTTTTCAAATATTTCAGTTCACTGAAAAGACAGTCCTTTTTGGGAAAATGTCAAAGATCCCTAACCAGATTTTTGACATTTTGAAAATTAATGATAGTCCCTTATTGACATGTGTGGTTGTGTATTTCAAAAAAGTGTATTGACCTTCTTTTTCCAGACTGACAATGCAAATGTGATTTTCCAGAATCAAGATAATGCAGTACAATATCATAGTTGGAAGGAAAATTAGAGTATGACACAGAAGATTCAAATGCATGATTATTATTTTAAGTGTGTGCCCAACATTTAACAATATAGACCATCAGACTTTATGACATATGAAAAATTTATTTGATGTTGAATTAACCTTATCTTGTAGACTAAAACATGAAATTTAATCGACAGATTGGTTATGCAAAGGAGGCAGGCAGCCTGGTGCAGTTCACTTAAAGGAAAAGGAGAATACCTGACTCCCACTTTTCCAGACTCCTGTGGAAGGACTGTGGTTTCTGGATAGGATTGTGAAAGAAGGGGTGGGGGAAGAGACACACACACAGGCGGGGAGGAGAGAGAGAGAGAGAGAGAGAGAGAGAGAGAGAGAGAGAGAGAGAGAGAGAGAGAGAGAGAGAGAGAGA
>CM053598.1:134147854-134185820 GCA_028646575.1 Pseudocheirus occidentalis | reverse complement strand
GGGTATATATGTGTATGAATACATATCTGAGCATGGGTATATATGTGTACATAGAGGGTTCAGGATCAATTAATTAGGAAGAGATGATACTTCAAAAGGTGAAATTTTGAAGTGGGAGAGGACTTGAATGAGAGGAGACAGGGAGAGACAAAATGGGGTTAATCATCCCATAAAAAAGAGGCAAGGGATAACTGTTACACCTTTACTTTCATTTACTCTCATTGAATTTGGCTTAGGGCAGGGTGGAGGGAGGGTTTCGGGAAGCACACATCTCATTAAAGGGACAGGGACAGGGTAGAGAACAAAATAAGGGGCGGGGTGCAGGATAGGAAGGAGGGACATACAATCAGCCTCTCACAATTTGCCCACCATGGAGATGTCCTGTGTAATTACACAGGTACAGCCTGTATTGAATTGCTGCTCCTCCCAGTGGGAGTGGGTGACAGGGGAGGAATTGCAAGAATCTAGTATTTAAAGCTATACAATCAAATGCAACTGGGAAATAATACATACAGGAACGGGGGCAGGGAACTCCTCCTTGCCCTGCTAGAAAGCTAGAGGGGGTTGGAGGAGGGCATAAAAGGGAACAGATTGTGGGAGGGGTCTTACAGTGGGATCAATGTTCTGGGCTGGGGGCTTGGGCAAAAAGGGGAAAAAATTTGTAACTCAAAACCTTGTAGAAATGAATGATGTAACCAAGAAAATAAATTAAAATTTAAAAAAAAAGAAAAAAGAAAAAAAAAGAAAAGGCTTTTCCTGAAAAAAAAAATCCAGCTTTTGGCAGAGCCAAGATGGCGGTGTAGAAGCAGCAAGGCTTCACAGCTCCCACACAGACACTCCAGATACCCTAAAATACGACTCTCAACAAATTCTAGGGCTCCAAAACTCACAAAAACACAGAAGACACCTCTCCCGCTGAAGGCAGCTTGGCAGATGGGGCCCATCACAGCAGGGAGCCGCGAATAGCCCAGCCTGAAACCACGGCCTGGCCTCAGTGTGGTCAGGAGGAGTCACAGCTGGAGTCTCCAGGAGACTGGATGGCTGGCAGCTGTGGCAGTTTCCACATTTATCAAGGAGAAATAAGGCTAAGAGGAAGGTCAGTGGAATTTAGCTAAATTTGGGGGAGAAAAGCAGTCCAGCCAAACTGCCCCCAGGCCAAGGAAACGGCAGAAGCAGCAGTAGCAGCAGAATCAGCTGCAAGCAGCAACTACCTCCACTGGGCTGCTTCAGAGCTCCTGGCCCGTAGATTGCAGGAGGTCCAAGGCAATGGATCAGGGCCAAGGGCTCCTACATTGAGCAGCCTGGATCCAGATTACGGCCTTCGGTGATGGTTCTAGGGTGTGCCTTCAGTGATCCAAAGCTGGTAGGCACTGCAACAGCCCCCCCCCCTCCCAACAGCTCCAGCAGCTGTGAAAACATCAGCAATTTGAGACAGAGTTTTCCCCCCAGAAGCAAAGTTCAACAGACCTAAAAAAATCAAGCAATTAATTGACTGGCCAAAATGAGCGGGAAAAGGAAGCAAACCAAGAACAGCAACAAAACTCTAGAATCCTTTTTTGGAGACATAAAAGATCAAAGAATGGAACGGGAAGAAGACAACACAGTCAGAATTCCCACAGCAAATGCTTCCAAGAAACATGAAGATTGCCTACAAGCCATAGATGGACTCAAAAAGGACTTTGAAAACCAAATATGAGAAGTGGAGGAAAAACTGGGAAGAGAAATGAGAATGTGAGAAAATTATGAAAAGAGAGTTAACCACATGACTGAAAAAAATAACACCTTAAAGAACAAATTAGCTCAAATGGCAAAAGAGGCTCAAAAAGCCAATGAGGAGAAGAATGCCTTAAAAAGTCGAATCTGTCAGATGGAACAAGAATCTCAAAAGCATTCTGAAGAGAATAATTCCTTCAAAATTAGAGCAGAGCAAATGGAAGCAAATGACTTTATGAGAAACCAAGATATTATTAAACAGTTACAAACAAATGAAAAAATAGAAAGCAATGTGAAATATCTCCTCGAAAAAACCAGTGACCTGGAAAATAGATCCAGGAGAGACAATTTGAAAATTATGGGTCTACCTGAAAGCCATGATCAGAAAAAGAACTTGGAAAGCATCCTTCAAGAAATACTCAAGGAAAATTGCCCTGATGTTTTAGAATCAGAGGGCAAAACAGAACTTTAAAGAATTCACTAATCGCCCCGTGAAAAAGATCCCCAAAAGAAAACTCCTAGAAATGCCACAGCCAGGTTCCGGAACCCCCACATCAAGGAGAAAACACCACAGACTGTCAAGAGGAAACAATTAAAAATGCTGTGGAAACACAATGAGCATAACCCAGGATCTGGCAGCTTCTACACTGAGGGATCGAAGGGCCTGGAATATGATATTTTGAAGATCATGGGAGCTGAGATTTAAACCAAGAATAACCTACCCAGCAAAATTGAGTATAATGTTCCAGGGGAAAATATGGTCATTCAGTGAGGTGGAAAACTTTCAAGCATTCTCGCTGAAAAAACCAGAACTGAACAGAAAATTTGACAATCAAACACAAGAAGCATGAGAAGGTAAACATGGGAAAGAAATCATAAGGAACTTATCAAAGTTGAACTCTTTACATGCTAATAAAGAAAAACGATAATAGTAACTTATGAAACTTTTCTTACTAAGAGAATATGTGAAGAGAATACAAATATGTGTGTGTGTATACCTATACATATTGTCTATATAGGAGGGTATATTTGCATATGAATACATATCTGAGCATGTGTGTATATGTGTACATAGAGGTTACAGGATCAATTAAATACGAAGGAATGATACTTTAAAAGGTGAAATTCTGAGGTGGGAGAGGACTAGAATGAGAGGAGACAGGGAGAGACAAAATGTGCTTAATTATCCCATATAGAAGAGGCAACAGATAACTGTTACAACTTTACTTTCATTTACTCTCATTTAATTTGGCTTAGGGAAGAAACGACAAACCCTAAACTGGGCATCATGCCACACAGGAGAGTAGGGGTCATGGGGATGAGAGACGGGATGACGAAGGGGAGGGCAGTGTCTGGGGGAGGGATGCTGGAAGCACACACTTCAGTAAAGGGACAAGGATAGTGTAGAGAAGAGAACAAGGGGGGAAGGGCAGGATAGGAAGGAGGGACATTATCAGTCTGTCACAATGTGTCCACTGTGGAGATGTTCTGGGTAATTACACATGTACAACCTGTATTGAATTGCTTGTCCTTCCAGTGGGGGTGGATGATAGAGTCATTTTTTTACATGTATTGGAGGAGGTGGAAGCTGGAGCAGCATGGAAGTGCTGTTTCTACTCTGCCATCTTGGCTCTGATGACATTTTCTTAATAAAATAACTTCTTGAAGCAGGGAGAGAAAGAGGAGTACAAGTGACAGAAGGGAGACAGAATGAGAGGCCTTCCAGAAAAAGCAGAAAGATGATTAGGAGGTTGGGGGGGGAGGGGAATTCCTATTTTTTTTTCTAGATCTTTTATGCTATTTTGAATTTGGTCAGGTCAGGTCAAGAATAATTGCCATCCTGTTTACTGATGTTTCTGTAGTCTTTTTCTCAGTTCTCTTTGGGCATTGAAGGCCAGGCTATGCCTTTTAGATTTCAAAATGATAATCATATTCCATGATCATTTGAAAGTGATAAACTTTTTAAAGATGCAACTTGGTTTGGAATCATAAAGATTCTGTTAAAAGAGCTATGTATTTGGAGTTCAAATCATGCTTTGTTACCTATCTTGTGGGTGGACTGTTAGAAATTCACAACTTCAGGGGGCTGCTAGGTGGCACAGTGAATAGAGCACCGGCCCTGGAGTCAGGAGGACCTGAGTTCAAATCTGGGCTCAGACACTTAACACACAAAAAAATTAGCTGTGTGACCTTGAGCAAGTCACTTAACTCCAACTGCCCTCCAAAAAGCAAAAAAAAAAAAGAAATTCACAACTTCACAGGCTTCCATTTTAAAATTTATAAAATAAAGACATTCTCCTGACTCCAGGGCCAGTACTCTATACACTATACCATCTTGCTGCCTGCATGTATGTGTTTGGTATGCTCTTCCAGCTCCATAGCTATGATCCTGCATTTTCTTTCTGCCCTCAACAGGAAACAAATCCTTAATCCAGTCAGAAGACCCTTGACTCCCCCTTACTTTCAAAGACCCATTTTTTTTTTGACATGAGTTAAGTTCAGGTGGGATTATTATGCCACATTTCCAAATAGCAAGTAGGTAATGAGCCAATCTATTCCGGGAACTTCCTAACAGAATATGGAAGTAAGTGAAGGGAAAAATGCATAGTGCTTTCATTAAAGAGCATCCTATTAAAGAGCATAAAAGAACAAAGGGAATCACTCTTCAGGACTCTATGAGGTAGGCCTTAGGCAAAGAAATTAAGTCCCAAAGTGTGTACATGATTCCAACAGAGACCTATGTTGTCCTGGATTTTTGTACTCCTGAAACTATACAGTCTTCAGTGAATGTATATCTTTCTACAGTTTCAGGACTCTCCAATGTAATACATGTTTATGGTTCCAGTAGTTACATGGTTTTTAAGGAATGCACAAATTTCCAAGGATGTTTAAATTTCAATAGATGTGGGGTTTTTAAATGGTGGAAATAGATCTGGAGTGGTGGTGGTATATAAGTATTTCTAATGTATGGATAAAGTCCATTGCATGTGTAAGTCTTAATGGATGCATTAAATTTCTGTGAATGGATAAATCATGTGAGCACATAAATTGCTGAGGATGTATATTGTTCTAATGGATGTATTAAGCTCTAGTGCATGAATTAAACTCCAACAGATATACATAGTTTTAATGGATGTATGAAGTTTTAGTGAAAGTATAATTTTTAATGAATGTACAGGTTCAAATACGTGCAGGAGATTGTTTCAGCATTTGTACAGCAGATGGTTTTTAGTGAATAATAATAGCTAGCATATACATAGTGCTGACTATATGCCAGTTGTTGTTATTGAGTTGTTTCAGTTGTGTCTGACTCTCCATGACCCCATTTGGGGTTTTCTTGGCAAAGATACTGGAGTGGTTTTCTATTTCCTTCTCCAGATCATTTTACAGACAAAGAAACTGAGGCAAATAGGGGTAAGTGACTTGCCCAGGGTAACAGCTAGTAAGTGTCTGAGGCTTGAACCCAGGTCCTCCTGACGTCAGGGCCAGTGCTCTATCCACTGTACCATCTAGCTCCCTACATGTATGTGTTTGGTTCATGTATATATAGCCAATAGAAGATGCTGTTGAACCCACTATTGCACTCCCTTCTTCACTAAGGGACTCTTCTGCTCTGTACTCAGGCATATGATCTGAACCAGGTTTATTCCTGAGGGAGCTTGGCCTCTCGTGGGGAAGGTGGAGTACATTTCTGTAGTTCCAACACAATAGTCACAGCACTGATGGTGACTATGGATATGCTAGTGTAGTTCTGAATCAGAAAATATAACAGACTCTTCATATAGAAGCCAGAAGCAAAAACATTTATTCAGACACTTTAAAACCAAATCTCAAAACAAGAAAGCCAAATCCCAACACCAGAAAGTAAAATCCATCATAGCAGCAAAGAAGTTAATACACCATAGTATAGCAGGTAGCCACACCATCCTTTAGCTTTTTCCAGAACATTCACAAGCCTAGCTCTCTGCTTGCCTACATCTTCTTTTACCTCCAGCTCTAGCTGCTCTGATTTCCAGCTTCCTATAGGCTCTGCTCCACCCTTCAGCAAACTCCTCCCACCACACGCTCCATGTGATTACATTCAGCCTGTTAGGGGGCAGGGAAGATATTCAGATTCCCATTACCATTACAGTTTCCTTTTCTTACACTCATTTGTGTATTTTAGTGTTCCCCAAACTCACAATGAATCAGCAGCATGATAGGATAGTTAAGAAAGCTAATGGGATCTTGGCCTGCATTGAGAGGCTTAGCATTCAGAAGTAAGGTGGTATTATACTATTGAACTCTGCCTCCATCAGACCTCACCTGGAGTATTGCATTCAAGTCTGAGTGGCATGTTTTTTCCACATTAGCTATGTTGCAAAGAAGATAAGAAAAATAGAGTTAAAATTATGCTTCAATTTGCACACAGAGTTCTTCAGTTCTCTGTCTAAAGGTGGATAGCATTTTTGTCACCAGTCATTTGGAATTCTTTGGGATCATTATATTGATCAGATAACTAAGTCTTTCACAGCTGATCATTGTTAGAATATTACTGTTAATGTATAAAATAGTCTCCTGGTTCTGGTCACTTCACTTTATATCAATTCATATGTCTTCCCAGATTCTTCTGACACCATCTCCCTCTTCATTTATTATAAGACAATAGTATTCCATCACAATCATATATCACACTTGTTCAGACATTCCCCAGTTGTAGGACATTTTCCTTATTTTCAATTCTTTGCCACCACAGAAAGAGTTGCTATAAATATTTTTGATTACTTGTAATCTTTATAAGTAAATGGTCTGATCTTACCGAGTCCTAATGAAGTTATATAATTGCTCTGAAAATAAACTTGTTCTTAAGCTGAAACAACTTAGTTAAGGGTCCTGTCTTTAGGATTTCCCCAGGGGGGGAGGTGGAGCAGAAAGGTATTCAATGTACAATACGAATGGGTTGTGGAACAGGCACTTATTTCTTACACATAAAATAAATGCCAGATGTAAAAGACTCTTACAATCATTCTGGATCAGCCCTTCCACAGGCCCCCTGATCATGGGGGACTCGCTATATTGATTGTAGACTTAATGTCTTTACCTACTTAACTTCTACAACTTCAGCTCAGAACTCTTGAGCTCAAGAGATCCACCAAGCTCAGCCTCCCTGGTAGCTGGGATTACAGGTATGCACAGTCACACCAAGTAATTATACATATTTGTTATAAGGATTTTTTAAATTTTTTTCAGTGCATTTCTAAGGGACTCAGGGAGAGAAAGTAATGCTTGTTCATTGAAAAAAATTAATAATAAAAAGAAAGGCAACTAAGTCTTCTGAAGATAATTTTAAAAATACTCCATTCAACTCTGTTTTACCCATGTCCTTTTCCCCCCCTGAATGCTTCATTTGTCAATATAAATACATTTGTAGCATTCTGAACTCTGAATTTAATTTGCAACTCTTCATTAATAATTTTTATGAATAATTTTAAATTAAAAAAGATTAGTAATAGTATAAAATGCTTCTTTAAAGAAAAAAGAAAAAAGATTCCCCATCACATGAAGCCTTGTATTAGTGAATGCCTCTGCTGCCAGTCTTAAAGGTCGTAGATAATTTGAGCATTTTTGTCTTTCTCAGACACCATATTTAATTTGACAATGCAAAGAAGTTGTAGACTGGTGTTCTCTTCTGAAGGATATCTCACCTTGCATGCTGTAAACTAATTATACTAATTCTTCCATTCTCTGTTGCTCTTCCAGCACTTATCAATTCAATACAAAATCAGTAAAACTCCAAGCTTATATTTCAACTAAATCACATGACTTTATTTCTGTCTTTTTGTTCCTTACACCTGAAAAGATGCAATAGTTTGTTGAAAATGTTTCTGTCCTTACAGTGTGACATTCAGATTCATACGTAGTTTCTCTGAACACATTGTGTGTGATCATCAGTCTGGTTTACGGAACACTGAACCTTATTCTTCTAGAGGGAAACCTTCTCAGAAATCCGAGGAAAGAAAGCTGCTTAACTTGGTTTCATTTGGCTACACTGCTAAGATAGTGGGAATAATTCAACAGGGGATTGTGAGAATTTCTTAGATGGTGGAGCTCACAGTCTATGTGACAGGAAGAGACTAGACAAAGGATACATATGATTAAGGGAAGCTCTTATTAGACAGCAAGAAATTTCTCTTGGCAGAAGAATCTGACTAAGGCCACAACATAGGCCCTTCACTTCCTGAGGGGACAATTTGACTGATTTTAACAAGAGCTCCTGGTACATAATTTTCATAGTCTGGAAATACCCTTGATTGGCCATAAAAACCAAGGGGAGAATACAAGTACAGATCACTCCTCTCTTAGCAAGATAGAAATGTACAGAAATAGATGAGAGGCTCAAGGCAGTCATCTTTATGAGCCTGTTAGAACCATAGGAAGTAGCCCGAGCTCCAAGTAAGGCCAACTTTGAGTCGGTCTCTGTGAAGCTTTGTTTCTTTTCATCTCTATATCACATCTATATTTTTCTATTGTTTCTTTTGGTCTCTTTATCACATTCTTTGAATCTTTCTTGGTAAAGCCAAGACACTTGGTCAACTCTGGCAATTAAAAGAGCAACAAAAATACTGTAGAAATTCCATGAAAAAAAGTCAAACTGATTGACATCCTTTTTTCTTGTATTGGCAACTGGTTGATTGACAGAACTCTTCTTCACTTTCAGATTGTTGTTTAGTCTATGTGTAGATATAGCCTTTAGGTAATGCTATGTAATGGAGGCCAGATTTAAATTACCTTCTAGGAGCAGGTCTTGTAATTTTCACTGTTAGGCCAGGAATGGATAGAGAGGAGACCTCAGAGTCAATAAGACTTGGGCTCAAGTACTACCTCTGCAGCTTACTGGCTGTGTGACCCTTGGGTAAGTCACTTAACCTCAAAAAAGATTCAGCCTGTAATATTAGCATCATGGTGATGAAAGTTGCCCAGCACAAAAAATATCTTAGCTACATTTGGACCAAGAAAAGGAACAAAGGGAACAAACTATATTTGATCCAACAAGATATAAATTAACTTGCTAAAGCTCTAAGTCAGAACAGCTGTCAGCTTGTATTGCTAGAAGGAGTTTTCTTACTGGGAGTTCTCTAACCCAGTGAAATTACACATCAAGATTTAAAACAAGGAATATTTTTTTTGTTCATACTATGTGTGTATGCATATGAGCACAACCATTGCTATTTTAAAGACTAAGAGAGTTAGCTGTTTGTTCTCATTTACCTTTGTTAGGCACTGAATTTCATTTGCTATTGCAAAGAAATTGTAAGTTGTTTTTTTTTCTCATGTTGCCTAAAGGAACCAGGGAGAGGCTCCTTAACATTTTTGATAGGTCATGAGTGGAGGATTTATGGAAGAAGTACATAGGATGGGAAAGTGCTGAGGGTTTGTTATCTTCACCAATGGGGGGAGTAGCCAGAGATTCCTTTAAACTAGTTGTACATTAGTTGCTGTGTTATTCCATGTTCTAAATGTATAATTCTTGCATTGAGGTTATTTTCTCTAAGGCAGCTGAATCATGTGACTTCTTCAGGCTCCTTCCAGCTTTACAATTCTAATCCACTGACCATTCAAACATCTTTTAGATTCAGTTCTCTCCTTGCCAAGGCACATGCTTTAAAGAGATCTCAATGACCTTGAAATGACATATATATTTCACAGATCTTTTATGACAGAATTGTTTGATCTCATTTCTCAATTTTCTTTTTCCATCTTTTCACCTTCTTTGCTATCCAGTCTCCATCCATTCTTCCATTATTTCAATCCTTTCTCCTAGTCAGAAGGCCAGTCAACAACATACTTTGAAAATGTGCAACATGACAGTGGACAAACCACTGGCCCTATTAGATTTTTAGTTCTTCCATTGGTGAGTTTTTCGAGGGCAGGAATTGTCTTTTGCTTCTTTTTGTATCCCCAAGAACTTAGTGCAGTGCCTGACACATAGTAGGTACTTAATGAATTTTTATCTACTGACTGAAAGCTAGAAAGACCCAGGTTCAAGTCTCATCTCTGATATACACTAGCTGTGTGGCCCTGATCAAGTCACTTAACTTCTCAGTGTTCTAGGCAACTGTCACATTATGTAAGTTGCAGAGAAGGAGATATAGCATTGGTAGAAGGCATTTTCTCATCTGGGAGCTCTCTTTAACAATAAAATCACAGCCTACTCCCTGCTCCCACTGTACTTTATGTATCTGTGCAAAGGTCTGCAAAGCAGCATGCTCACAAGGTTCTGTCCTACACTCTATTATAGTCAACATTTTAAAAAATCTCACAAATTTGGATGATAGAGATGGCCTGTTTATCCCATTTTCAGGTGGTACAAACCTAGGTGGATAGAATTAGGACTTAAAAAAAATCACAACAGAATAAAACAATGGATAAACCCCTCAAGTGATAAAATTTAACAAGGATAAATATAAAGATCTCAAAATATGGGACAAATCAATTTTCTCAGTCCAGGACTGAGATGCCCTAGTTTAACAGCAGTTCATGTGAGAAAGACCATATGCTCTTTGGTCATAAGATCCTCATGGATCCATGGTGTGGTGGATCTATTAAAGAAATCTAATGCAATATCCCCTTACATGAAAAGTTGAGACCTTGCTGTACACTCTGCTGAGCAGGTGAGAGATGAAGAACTTTCTTCTGTTTCTTTGTAAAATAACCATGACCATAAACTGATCTATATTTGTTTAAACCATACTGTTACCTGACTTGATTGGACTGATTGCACAATTAGAGAAAAGAGTTAGTGAAAATGGGTAGAGGGACATCAATGAAGCAGATTATGTTCAGAAAAGGCTCTTCTGAATGTCAAGAATTTGGAAACCATGGCATAGGGGGACTGGCTGAAGGAACTGGGTATAGTTAGTTTGGTGAAGAGAAGGCTAAGAATGGGCTAGGATAGTTAGCACTCAGGAGAGATAATCACTACCTTAGATATTTTTTCAGGAAAGATGATGACTATTATCCCCAGGTATTTGAAGTTATATAGAACAAGTAGACTTTTATGCTTTGTAAGAAGAAGTATGACTAATGGATGGAAGTTATAGGAGAGCAGATTTTTAGCTCACTTTAAGATTTAGCTCAGTTTAGAACTTTATAACAATTGCAAGTCCTCTTAAGAGCTACCTAAAAAATTGTAACTGTTTAAGCAGAGGCAAGGTTATCATTTACCAGGGTTGTATAGAGCAAGAGTTCTTAACTTTTGGTATATATCACGGACCCTTTTGATTGTCTGGTGAAGCCTTTCAATCCTTTCTCAGAATAAAGTTATTTTTTAATAATCAAAAGAAATACTAAATTTCAGTAAGAGGTTACTGAAAAAGATGTCATTTTTCCCCATGCAGGTTCACAGATACTCTGAACTCTATCCATTGTCTCCTTGGGAGTTCATGGACTGCAGCTGAAGAGCCTTTGTTGTTGAGCAAGTTTCTTTATTGGATTGGATCCTGGGCTAGATGAGCTCTAAGGGCCTATCAAACTCTAAGCTTTTACGGTTCTATAATTTTTTTTTAAAAAAAGCTTTACACCTTAAACATTTCTGATGGGCTTCCAACTAACTTGTAAATTTGCATCTGATATATCTGCTTTCTTTTAAAGGAGGTGCCAAGCTATGGCAGCAGGGTATGGGCAAAGAGAGTTTAGATTTGGGGACTGTAGCAGCAGAGACCAGGGAAGGAAATGGGCTCCAGGCCACCATTATATAGGTTGGCTTTGGGCCCGAAAGTCTGCACGGAGGAAAGACAAGGCAGGTTAAACTATGGCAGACAGGTTAGGCCAGGTGATGGTAGTGAGGACTAATCTCAACTCACAGGAAGCTACTTTGCCAGGTAAACCCCTTGAACCTCTTAGTGTACTGAGGAAATGCCCAAATGCACCCTGAGGGTGTTTTACTAGAGTGATTTAACTACATTTTTAGCTTCGGTCTTGAAAAATTTTGTGACCATAGGGAAGCCCAAAGAGGTTCTCATATAACATATAATAATAAATAACAGCTAACATTTGTGTAGTTTTGTGAGGATTATGAGGAACTTTACAAGAATAATCTCATTTTATCCTCACAACAACCCTTGGAGATAGATGCTATTATAATACCCATTTCATAGATGAAGAGTCAGAGAGAGAGAGGTTAAGTGACTTGCCCAAGGCCATACAGCTAGTAAACATCTGAGACTGAATTTGAACTCAGCCCCAGAACTCACTTTATCTATCTATCTATCCATCCATCTATCTATCTATCCATTAATTTTTAATGTTTTTTGGATGGCAATTGGAGTTAAGTGACCTGCCCAATCACACGGCTAGTTTTTTGTGTTAAATGACTAAGGTCGGATTTGAACTCAGGTCCTTCTGACTCCAGGGCCTGTGCTCTATTCACCGAGCCAATTAGCCGCCCCTGCTCCAGAACTCATGACTCCAGGTCTAACACTTTATCCACTGTACCACCTAACTGTGTTTGTATTTGGGTTCTGAATAATGGATTGATGTCATCCTGAATTAATATAGTCAATTCCAATGAGTATGTGCAAATTGGCTGGTTAGATGGGTTTACTCATATACAGACTTAGAAGCTTATATCTTTGAGGGACATATGACTTTTGCCTTAGCTCTCTGTTAAAACCCTTTAGTAACAGGAAATAATTAAGTAGACCTAGTGGAATGAAAGCACAGATGTGAGCCACAAATATTCATGAAGTAGAAATTTACTCTGAAAAGGAGACCTCTAGTAACACACCTTCCCAGGTTTCTGAGAAGCTATTTTGTCATTTCTTATGGCACAACAGTATTCTATTACTTTCATATAACATGATTTGTTCAGCCACTTTCCCATTCATAGGCACCTCTGTAATTTCCAGATATTTCATACTATAGAAATAACTGACAAAGTTTTGGTACATATGAATCATTCTCTTTCTTTGATCTCTGAAGTTCAGTATTGGCATCACTAGGCCAAAGGATGTAGACAGTGTAATGACTTCCAATCATAGCTCCACCAACAGTGCCCTGAAGTGCCTGTTTTCATGAAGCCCCTCTAGCTTTTGTCATTTTTTGGTCAGCTGATCTGATGGGTATGAGGTGAGACCTCAAAGTTTGTCTTAATTTGAGTTTCTCTAATTCTTAGTGATTTGGTAGGATTTTTTTTTCAAATGGCTGTTGGTAACTCTGATTTCTTCCCTTAAAAATTGACTTTTCACATCCTTTGATTATTTGTCCATTAGGGAATTGTTCTTTTTCTTATAAATTTGACTCAGTTTCCTAGGAATCTTGGAAATAATATCTTTATCAGACCATTCTTTCAATTAGCTTCAATTTTTTATAAAGGTTTTCCCCTCCAAGTTAACTATTTTCTTTCTAATTTTAGTGGTATTGCTTCTGGTTGTACAAAATTTTGAAACTTCATGTCATCAATATTGTTCATTTTATCTTCTAGGATCCTTTTTCTTTTTTGTACCCCTACATATAGATCTGAAAGGTAATCGCTTCTTCGTTCCTCTAATTTGTTTATGATGTGCTGTGTCTGCTTTCCAGTGACCAGCCTGTCTGAATGCAGAGAGACACCTTCCTGGAGAGGCTCACGGCCAGTAATCTGTTAGTTAATTCTTTAGTTTTAACAACCCACGAAACAAAGAAAAATACAAAATGACCCTCAGTTCTCTTTCCACTATATTCTCTTTCAGATTTGGAAATGATGGTAGCAGAGTGTTGGAAGAGAAGGCAGAAGGTGCTGAGAATCATAAGGTTTTCAGACTATCTATAACATTAATTTGGTTGTGAGATTCCTCCCTAATGACTAATGAGTGCCCACACTACTGAAATAACTATTCTTGCTAAAAACAAAACCATAAGATAGAAATTATATGGAACTGGAAGGAATTGCTTGCAGGTTCTCCTTGGAAACACAAAGGAACCAACAGAATTGGTTTTTTTGTGCATCCCCAAACAACAAGAAGAATCATTTCATGAGACATTTGTTCCTTTTAAATTGTAGGGCTCATTATAAGTATTTGTAAAAAAGATCAACGTGAAAATAACCGAAGCATATATGTCAACATATATTTCAGAGGATGAAGAAACAGAGTAACTCCACTAAGAACTTAGTAAGACTTTCCATATTTAATCAATGTATGCTTTGATGCTTGGTGACTTCAGTGAAGAGGTGAGGATTAGTGAGAATTCTGAAAACTATGTTGGAAAATATGGGTTAGGAACAAGGCATGAGAGAGTCCAAATACTTGTGGACTAAACAGAATTCTCACACCTATACCTAATGAATATCTCTTCGAGAAAAGAGTCAGAAGGTGCTGAACATGGCAATTTGTATGACATTGAGAAATGGTGGAAGGAAAAACCATTTTAAAGAAAATGTAGAAAGACATACAACTAAGCCAAGTCATCCAAAAAGTATTTGAGGATGAAAGATTTTTATAACAAATTCTCTTCACCTTCCAGGGCAGTAGGGTCACTCTAACATGTTACAGTCCTGGTTGTTCTAGCAAAGGAAGTGGAAATAATACAGAAGAGAATGAAGATAGAAAAAGTAACTAGATTGGATTAGAGGAGTTCTGCAAGATGACACTTATGGAAATGACACAATTTCAAGGGTATCAAGATTTCCAAGGTACTTGGAGGAGGGGAAGATACACAGGTCATGAAAAGCAATCTTGGACATTATTATTACTAAATAAAGGTTAATGAGACACCATCATATGCCCATATTCACTTTTTAAACACACGTGTTCACTGGATGGGCATAGCCTCACTCAAAAGTGAAAACTTGGAAAGACCTTAATTTAAAAAGGTCAAGCAAGGTCTCCCATTGCATCCTGGGCCACCTCCGGTCCTCCTGATCTATACCTGGCCACTGGACCCACATGGCTCTGGAGAAAAAAGTGAGGCTGGTGCACAGCCCTCCCTCACTTAAATCCAAGTCACTTAGATATCATGGTATCACCTCCCTGATGTCATGGTCCCCTTTAAGAATGAAGGACAAACTGTACAATATTTCTATAGACTAACATGCCTACTTATCCATCTTTATTTGATTTTTATGAAAATATACCTGCATCAATATTATTTTTAATGAAGGCTTTAGAAAAGTATTGGTAGGCTTTTTTCTCAAGTGATATTCTGTAGAAGATCATATCCTTACCATCTCACAATCGACTGAAAGATTTAATGGATACAAAATCCAACTGTGCTTTTAGTTTGTTAACTATAAAAAATAGAATTTGATTTAGCTTAGCAAAATGCCATCTTGAAGGCTCTTCTTCAACAAGGTGTCTGTCATGCACATGTCAAAATAACAAAAGATCTTCTTCAAACATAACAATAGAGAAAATCTTGCTTTATAACCCTCTGATCACTAATACTCATTAAGGAATAAAACATGGACACTGATGCTTGACAAAGATTTTTTTTTTTGCTTTTTGGAGGGAGAAAGGCTGGGCAATTGGGGTTAAGTGACTTGCCCGAGGTCACACAGCTAGTAAGTATTAAGTATCTGAGGCTGGATTTGAACTCAGTTCCTCCTTACTCCAGGGTCAATGCTTTATTCATTGCACTACCTAGCCACCCCAATGAAGATTTTTTATAGCAAACGTTTTTCACCACTCAGGACAGGGTCATAGGACTGTGAAGGAGTAGAACCAATGTGGAGTACAAATGGAGGACTTATTCCTATTATATGGAAAGGTGTTACAGATATTTGTATGTGTGGACCATTTTATGCTCACTACATCAAATCACAGAACATTGTAGAGTCTCCTAAATGATATCTAGATTTGACTGTAATATCCCTTATGTCAGGGACTTCTTGCCTCTTTTTGTATACTCATCCTTAGCACAGTGCCTGGCACATAGTAGGTGCTTAATAAATGTTTACTGACTGACTGATCCACAATTACTCTAAAAGTTTGGGCCTTACCATGGGTGTAGGAAAAAATTGGATGAAGAATGAATAATCTTTAGAGTCTTCTTTTTTGTTCTCCTTTTCCTCCTCGTCCTTCTCTTTTCCCTCTTTCTCCTCCTCCTTATTCTCTTTCTCCTCTTTCTTCTTTTTGTTCTTTTTTTCTCCTCCTCCTCCTCTTCTTCCTCCTCTTCTCTTCCTTCTTCTTGTTCTTCTTTTTCTCCTCCTCCTCCTCTTCTCTTCCTTCTTCTTGTTCTTGTTCTCCTTCTCCTCTTCCTCCTCTTCTTCCTCCTCCTCCTCCTTCTCTTCTTCCTTCTTCTCCTTCTCTTCTCATCATACACATATGTATGTATATATCTATATATCTTGAACATACACTGAAAATGGTATTCAACAGGAAGAGGAGAGTGGATTGCATCTCAGAATTTTCAGAAATTTCAGAGGTTTTTTTGATGATCTCAAACTTCTGAAATAAAGGCTTAGTTTTAAAATATCAATATTTTCTTGTTATGTTGCATGCTGTGAGTCATAGAACAGGGAAAGTCTTTGAAGGACTGAAATTTAAGACCACCCAAAGTACAATGGAGAGGCACATGGCAAACACAAGAAGGCTGTCACATGTTACAAACAAGGAATGATGAGGAAGAAGTGACATAAAGGAAGTAATGAAATAAATATATGAACAAAAAAAGGTGAGATGGTTATGTGGTGAGAGCTAGGGATAACCAACGGTCAGCTGTATGTTCCACTACTATCCTTTTAATACCAAAAGGAAGCTAGGAATGACTTAAGGAGGCATACTGAATCTATATGGAGAACTTATGAGATGGCATGGACCAGGGTCGCACAGGATGGGCAGACTTGGGTGGCTCATGAGCTGCAGCTCTGGGGAGAACATTTATACCTACCAGATCATGTATCCTTTTGAGTCATTGAATATTTAGTATTTGAAATTGATCAGATTAGGAAAATATAAGAAGTTTCTTGAAGTCGAGGACTGTTTTGGTTTTGCCTCATATGCCTAGTTCCTGGAATAGTGGACATGCTAAGTGCATAGCAAACATTTGTTGAGCTGAATTTGTTGAACAGGATCATACAATGTCTGAACTAGAAGGGGACTTTGAAATCACCTCATCCAGCCTAACAGATGAGAAAACTTAGGTCCAGATAGGCTGAGCTATTTCTTCATGGATGCCAATGCTTTGTACTCTGCTAGACATTTCCTTGTCCTTTGGGAATATGTGAACACTTAGTGATTGGAACTCATGATCAGAAGGGCCTTAAATATTTAAATCTCATAGTGGCCAATAGTGTCTGGGGATTTGCTATTATAAAAATGTTGTTTTCCCCCACCCCCTCAGCATTCCTGGAATTGATGCACTGCAGTATGTATAAGTATGATTTTTTCTTCATCAGGGGAAAAGGTTTTTTCCATGAATGATCTTGCATATGTGAGCTTGCATGCCAAATTGGTTGCTTATTAAAACTGGCATAGTGCCCTGCAGGGCTAATGCGTTAATAATGTGCAATGTTTCTCTTAGGCAGTGGCACTGCTCCTCATTAGTATCTCTTAGGATCTGTCATTGCTGCTTAGGTCTCCATTTTTGCATCTGATGTTCAGCTGTGAGTCTTCAGGAGGAGGATTTCAGCACCACTCATACATCATAGGTGACTCTTTAAAAAGGGATTTTAAAGATGGCAGGATAATTTAATAGCCACTTGTAATATTTGTAGCTCAGGAGGCTAAGGTAATGAGAAAAGCAATCAAATTTCTGGCTCCAGAGCAGAGTCTTTTCACCTGATCAGGTCAGGAAGGCACCTACCCTTCCATGGATGCTGTTGGCTGGGTTTATTAGGATTTTTTTTCATCTTCATCTAAATGATCACATACTGGCTAATTGGCCAGACATGTAGAAAGTGAAGAGGGAACACTACCAGACGTGTTCAGATGTCTGGTGCAACATAATGATTCTTCTATTTCCATTGTAGGTGTTGCAAGAGGAAAGTATGTTTCTTTTCATAATTACACATAGAAAACATATACATAATGAGAGTGATGAGGGATATATTTATTCTGTACTCCACAGATGGTAACTTCTCTTGTTATCATCCTCATCAGAGGAGCATGACAGCTTAATATTTTGCTTGCGATTTTTTTTTTTTTGCTTTTTGGAGGGCAATTGGGGTTAAGTGACTTGCCCAAGGTCACACGGCTAGTTTTTGTGTTAAGTGTCTGAGGCTGGATTTGAACTCAGGTCCTCCTGACTCCAGGGCCGGTGCTCTACCCACTGTGCAACCTAGCCACCCCTGTTTGCATGCTATTTCAATCCAGAGAGAATTTACTTATACATGTTATAGAATCAAATTGCTTGACAGTGCATTTGGAATTTGTTTTTGGTTTTAATGAGAAGATTAAGGACATCTGATAGGAGGTTCCTTAATTTTCCTCCTCTCCCCCACACCTATTTGTGTTTTAGATCCTTTCCTCCTTCTCTGCTGCTTTAGAAGATGGGTTGATTCACCTCCTTGCCAAGTTCAGCCCTGCCACCTGTGCCCTGATCTCATTTCTCCTCTGTTGTCATGGTCTTCTAATTGATGCTTTTGATTCTAGTCTCTTCCCTCTACAATCTGACCTTTACATGGCTGCCAAAGTAATTAAAAATAGCAAAAATAATTTCTTCCCTTTTTTTCCTGTGTGGATTGTTAAGCCAATCTTTTTTGACTAGTCATAGATTTCACTAAAGAAAACCCTATTGCATTTTGGGCTTTGATGCAATCAGCACAATGACTCCTAGAAACAAGAAAATCTAGTGGACATCATCACCCAAAGGAAATTCCTTTTTCATTGGAATTCTGTGAAGATATACTCTATGTCAGAGGTAGACACCTTAGATGAGTCTATTGTTTAATATTTTGCTTAGTATTGATAATTAGAGGATCACTGAACAAAATTATCTTTGGTGTTCCATCTATTAAGGAATATAATATTATCCATTTATTAAGGAATACAATATTATCTTAAATATAATATTATCATGGGAGACAACTAAGTGGAATATTTATGTCAGTATTTCATTGATTCATCTAAGTGGAATATTATGTCAATATTATGGTCTACTAAATCAAATGTCTTTTTTTGGGCAATCAATAATGGATACATTGGGATCTTGAGTCCTTTATACCTCTTAGCCAATTGGATAGTTTTGAAGGTAATGATCTGCTGTAGAAAATAATTTGGGAAAATCTGTCAATTTTCTTCTCATATTTTAACAAAAGCACCTTCATAACATGAACTGATCATTCTTATAGAGAGACTATAAACTTCTTGAAGGCAGAGCTATTTCATTTTTGTCATTGTATTCTTAACACCTAATCTAATACACATAGGAGGTGGGTAATAAGTATTGGTTGAATTATATTGATGATAAAGTAGTTATATGAATCTATAGTTATTGAGGTCCTGTTAATAACCTTTTTTGGAGGGAGGATAATACTCTTTTCTTAATATAGAGAAAATAAAACTTTCTTCTCAAATTTTGGGAACTTTATCCTCCTTGATAAATAATGAAAACTGATCTTTTATTGCTTTTACAATTGCATTGTTCCTCTTCTCATCTCCTCATAGATGTCTTCTGTTGTTCGTACTTAATCCAGCTTGGCTGCTCTTCCTCTCTTCTTAATTGCCATTCCAGTTTCTTCACATGAGGTATTAGGGGCTGAAGTAATACTAGAGTCCAAATGAGGTGGTTCAACTGGCATTGATAGAATAGACTGTTATGGAAGTGCTCACAAATATGTTTCATTTTTCATCTATTTGTTTCCCTCAGTTTAATTTCATAATATAGCTAGCACTTTATATAAATCTTAAGAGTTTGTGGAGCACTTTCTAAATATTAATTCATTTGATCCTGACAACAACCTTGAGAGGTAAGTGCTCTTATCATTTGCCTTTTACAGGTGAGGAAACTGAAGGAGACAGTGGTTCAGTGAATTGTCTAGGGTCACAGAGCTTGCAAGCATTTTAAACTAGATTTGAACTCAGGTTTTCTTGACTATAGGTCTAGGGTTTTATCTTTTGCAACAGCTAATATTTGTCTCATGCTAAGCTTTATGTAGACATTATGTCAGCTCCACTGCTCTTTATAATGTGTGTGTGTGTGTGTGTGTGTGTGTTGTATATGCATGATGAAACTCTGTTCTCAATCTTCTGCCATCTTTTTTTTAAAATTTTTTTCTTTTTGCTTTTTGGAGGGCAGTTGGGGTTAAGTGACTTACCCAAGGTCACATAGCTAGTTTTTGTGTTAAGTGTCTGAGGTCAGATTTGAACTTAGGTCCTCCTGACTCCAGGGCCAGTGCTCTATTCACTGTGCCACCTAGCTGCCCCTTCTGCCATCTTCCAATACACATTTTTACAAATAATTTTGAGCTCTAAACTGGTGTTGCTCTTAGTTGCCTTGTCTCTCCATGTTCTTAGGTCATCTAGCATTTACTATCAGAGTTTTATATAGGTTCTATTAGCTTTGTAGCAGAAGACAGAAAGAATTAAATGCATCTCAAATAATGCTGACATTTTATTTAACACCAATTTACTAGTGAAAATTTTTTGAACTGCATGTATTCAACTTTGAATTAATAAACCAAGTCCTGAGAAACAAGCTCTTTCTTATGAATGAATGGGAAGCTCATCTGCAGCAGATAGTCTGATCACTCTAGTCAGTTCTCCTATGAATAAGGTTTGGCAGCTTTGTGAAGTCATTAACCATTCTAAATCTTCTACCTGATGAGCTTGGAGTTTTGAATTCCTAATGAGAACAACTTGATTGACACCCTATTTAGGATAATATACGGTAATAGAAAAGTCAAACACAGTTATTTCACCAGGAGACATGTAACACCATTAATTTGCAGACGAAAAATAAGTGTTTTGTGGCACACCACACCACAGAGCTATCATTGAAACAACTGATTGGAAAAGTCATTGAATAATTGTGTTTGTGCAGTTCTGAAATGGAGCAGGAAACTCACCTTTCTGTTCAATTGTGCTACCTTCAATAGTGATTTTTTAAAGCAATAGTTCCAGGCAGCCTTAAAGGGCAAAAAATGAAGGAAAATAAAAGGTCCCAGATAACCTTAAGTGCAAAGTACAAATGACATTTTGCAAGCCAACTTCATTAGCTTGTCTCCAACATGAGCACAATAGTGACAAATGGACATTACTTGTTTTTCTTCATTATTTCTGGATCACACACAATTCTGAGGTGATTATCTATCAAGAAACTCAGAAGCGAGGAAATAAGAAAGTTAGGTTCTTTGTCAAATTCACAATCATCTAGCTCCTCAATATGGCCTTCTTAAAAAATATAAATGATTCACCTGTCCATACTTAAAAAAACAAACAAACAAAACCAAAAACCTAGCTCTTCTTTCTTCCAAGGACATATGACATAGACAATGAAATGTTCCTTTGTGACATGCCCCCAATAAATAGTTTCTTGCCTGGGGCAAGTGGTTCTTTGGAAAGCTTGTCAAATATTTCAAAGACTGGCTTGAGAAAAGTCTAGGTTAGTGATCCACGACCTTTTATCGGTGTGTATAGTGAACCACACCAAGGATTTTGCCAGTTTTCCAATATCCTATTTGGGATTGGTCATCAAATAAATGGGCAGCAAGCTTTAGCTTTTGAGAGAAAGGAAAGTGGACATAATTGTCCTGTTTTAGATTGTCTGGAATTTGAAAGAAGCTGCTGATGTTGGTAAATTCATTAGGTGTATGAAACAGTTTTATAAAAAGACCTAAGGTCTAGTTCCATTGACCTAATGAATGCTGTAGATATAAGGAAAAGGGAGGGGGAAGGAAAAGGAGGAGAACAAGCATGTGTGAAATACCTACTGTGTGCTGGACACTGTGCTAAGTACCTTAATGAGTACTTTATTTAATCTCATTTTATCCTCACAATAACCTTTTGAAATTTGTGTTTTTTTAGTTTAGTTTTTCAGTTGGTTTGTTTCCCCCCTCAGTTCTATCTGACTCTTTGTGACCCTTTTTGGGGTTTACTTGGCAGAGACACTGGAAGGAATAGTTTGCCATTTCATTCTCCAGCTCATTATATGGATGAGGAAACTGAGGCAAACAGTTTTAAGTGACTTGCCCAGAGTCTTGCAGCTAGTAAATCAAATCTGAGACCAGATCTGAACTAAGAAAGATAGTCTTCCTGAGTCTTGGTCCAGCACTTTATCCATTGCTCTACCTCACTGTCCCACCATTTGAAGTAAGTGCTGTTATTATCTTCATTTTATAGTTGAGAAAACTGAGCAGAGTGGGTGACTTGCTCAGAATTACATAGCCAGTAAGTGTTTGAAACTGAATTTGAACTCAGATCTTCCTGAATCTGGGTCCAGCATTCTTTCCACTGCACCCCCAGCTGATAAAGGCACTGCAAAAGTTTATAGGTTAATTAACCAAACAATCAACAAGCATTTTTTAAAGCATCTACCATACTCCTTTTCAGGTGCTGGAGATACAAATATAGTAAATGAAACATTCCCAACTCATAAGGGACATATATATATATATATATATATATATATATATATATATATATATATATATAGTTCTTTTTGGAGGGGGGAAGTCAGGGCAATTGGGGTTAAGTGACTTGCGTAAGGTCACACAGCTATTAAGTGTTAAATGTTTGAAGCCGGATTTGAAAGGCCAGTGCTCTATCCACTGCACTACCTAACCACCCTAGGAGCTTATATTTTAAGGTGATGAAGGTGAGAATTTTACCTATAAGTCTATATAAAATAACTGTAATTATGGTAATAATTCACATTTGTATGGAGATGTAAGGTTTTCTGAAACACTTTTCTTCATGATGACCCTGTGAGATAGGAGAAATGGTGATGAGGTATGAAGATAGACCATAGGGAAAAACATATACTAATTAATGTACATCAGTGCTACATTCCCTTTTCTTTAGTGTATTCCTTAGGAACAGATAGACACAGTTGAAGCCTGACCTCCATCTCTGGACACTCCTGGTGAGTTGATTAGGAAGGCTCTTTCACTAAAAAAAAAATTTATTTTCTCTATCTGACTTTGCGTCGTCAAAGCTGAGAGCAGAATGATGAGGTGCAGGCTCTAGGAGCCTCCCTCGGGCTCTCCTTGAATCTTTGAGGTGTAGACTCTGAGAAACCCCTTGAAGTCTGATTAAATCTTCCCACTTGATGAGGCATTTGCAGAGGCCATAAGTTTTTCATTGTGGCTGGGCCCAAATCTCTGTTACTAGCCTGGCCCTCCATATCCATCTACTTCCCACCCTTGAGCCTATCAAAATATCAATCCACTCTTGCATTTACCTCATTAATTCCTCCTGAAGACCCTCCCCAAACTCATTACTGGAGTCTGACCTCATTGGCTCCTCCTGAAGACTCTCCCCAAACTCCTCCTCCAGACCACCCCTAGATTCCTCTGTACATAAGACCCCATCTTCCCTCCATGTGGTGTGAGAGTGCCATAGAACGACAGCACAGACTTGCTCTGACACAGACTTATTCTGTATCAGACTTAACTCTGGTCTGCCTGCCCAATGCAAGCGTCACAGATACCTAAGCTCTTTGAGAGTCTACCCCATATGGCAAACTTTTAATAAACTTTGTTTTTCTTTGGCTGAGAAGACTTTAGTCAAATTTATTCGGCAGGACCCAGCATGTTGGTATTTTGGAGTCTCCAGAGCACCCCTCACCCTAACCCTCTTTATGAGTAACCATATTAAGATCAGTGTGGTTCATGCAAAAATCTCAAATCTGAGGCAGATTATACATTTATTAACTGTTGATAGTGCTACAAAGAAGAAAACAGGAAGAGCCATCTCTTTCTATGGGTCCGTGAGAAACTAGTACACGAATGGGAGGAGCATGGGAAATAAGTGATTAGCTGGAAGCCCTAAAGGTGTGATTTTGGAACAAGAAAATGCTGGAATGGGGGGCTAGAGTAGAAGGACATATGTGATTCAGGCTGACAGACAGGGTTTAAAGAGGGGAAGTGTTCATCAAGAATTATTTATTAATAATTCATCAAGAATTATTTATTAAGTGCTTATACTTTAAAGATGGTTTAGAATGATTAGATCATGTATTTAGAGCTGAGAAATCTTGTGTTATTTTATATGTGAGGAAATAGAGGCCCCAAGAAGTTAAAAGATTCTCCCCAAGATCACAGAGATAGTAGGTAGCAAGGCTGGGAAGTGAATGAAGGTCTTCCATTCCAGATGCAGAACTCTTCCCATTATGTCACACTTCCTTCCCAAGGTTAAGATATTTACTTGCCTGAGGCAGGCAACTGGGCATTTAATATCCTTGCAATTCCTTTTAAAAATATAAGATTTACTGGAACTTTTGAAGCTAGAGTGAAAACATTTTTTTAGGGAGGGATGTGTGAGTATGAAGATGGAAGGAGGAGAAACACCTTTGGGAAAAAATGGCAAAATATATTAGATTCTTATTTTTAAAGTGCCACTTCCAAATGTAAAGTACAGACAGTTCTTGACTGACATAAATTCACATTATGCAAATTTGATTTTATGCAAAGAACTCCAAAAGGCATGGGAAGATGTAATAGAAACATATACAAAGGGACTTGGGAACAAAAGCATGCCTTCGGTTTGTTCCAGACTTTTATGGATTTGATGAAACATTTGAAGAAGTAAGTGACAAGATTATAAAATTAATACATGAATTAGACATAGAAGTGGATAAGAATGATATGGGGGAGTTGATTGAGTCTCATGGTGAACTGTTGGATGAGGATCTGATAGAGCTGCTAACTCCAAAGATTGCTGAAGAAGAAAGGGAAGTTTCAGAACTGAGCTTGAACCTCAGTTCACAATGAAACAGCAGAAGCATTTCATCATTTTAGCAATATTTTTGTATTGAAAAGATGGATCTGCAGGGCAGCTAGGTGGCACAGTGAATAGAGCACTGGCCCTAGAGTCAGGAAGACCTGAGTTCAAATTTGACCTCAGATACTTGACACAATAGCCCGTGTGATCTAGGGCAAGTCACTTAACCCCAATTGCCCTGCCTTCCCCCTCCAAAAGCAAAAACAAAAACAAAAACAAAAACAAAAAACCACCACCAACAACAACAAAAAAACAACAAAAAACAAACCCCAAACAACAACAACAACAACAACAAAACAAAAAAGAAAATATGGATCCAAATACTTCAAAATTTTTAAAAGTCTAGTTGAGGATAATTTTACTTGCTATTGTCAGATATATGAAGAAAAAAAGAGACCATTGTACAAATATCTCTCAATAGCATAATGAAAAAAGTTGTGCATCCAGCCATTAGTGATAAAGATGAGGGGTAGTGGGTGGGAAAGGGGCAGCACACTGCATACATATGATAACTTTGCTATATGGAACTATGGGTACCTTATCATTAATTTTACTTTATTTTATAATTCTTTTTATTATTGTGGTACATTATTTAATATGTCTGCATTTTAGTACATTTTATGGCTTTTGTAAAGATATTATTTTGTGTTATATACATTAAGGGAAGTGGGTGGGTAGGGACAAATTTGCATTATGTAAAATAGCTTTATGTAGAAGTCTGTGGAATGGTTTACTTATGTAAAATGAGAATTGTCTGTATATTTATTAGTCTCTTTCAAAATATGTATGTATACATATAAATATATATAAAATTCATATAAGTGCCTTATGTAAACAAAGTTTACTCATTAAGTCACAGTTTTTGCATATTTGATTAAAAAGTTATTCAGATAGCTACCAGTTTATTAAAATCAAATTTTATTTTAAAATGTTTTAAATTATGATTAATAGAATTGCAAATTTCTACACAGTATTTCCTTGTATGCAGCAGGTGCTTAAAAAGGGTTTGCTGAATTGGTTGAATAGCTTATCTTTAAGGAGTCTAGCATCTTTCAGATTTTTCCATTTTATAAGAAGTAGGTAAAATGGAACATTTTGCATCAACATTATTGTAAAATCATTATTGTGCTTTTTGTATTTAGTGTCCTCTACAGCCTCAAGAAAATAGAAAAGCTCTCATTTTCAGAAAAGCAGCTAAGAAAAAAATGGAGATTTCTCTTTCTTCAATTTATTGAAAATAGTAAAATTTTTGATACATAGAACTTTTGTCTAGTCAGTTCCACTATATGAGTTATATGTCTCAGAAGATTCTCTGTCCTTTGATGCTTTATTAAAAATAATTTTGGTGAATTTACTCAGATTGAAGGTTTGCCCATATTGAGACAGGTTTTTTTTTTCTTTCATGCACCTTTGGTACATCAACAAATGTAATAAGCAGTTACTATGTGCCAAATACTGTGTTAAGCAAAAGGGATACAAAGAAAGATGGAAATAGTCACTGCATTCATGGAGCTCATATCCTAAATAGGCGGCAACATATACAACTAGGCACATGCAAGGTATATAAAGAGTTAATGGGAAGTTATATCAGAGCCTGAAAGGTTCAGGAGCCCAAGGAAGTTCTGTGGAAGGTGAGATTTGAGATGAGCTTTGAAGGAAGTCAGAGAAACTATGAGGTGAGGAGTGAGAGCATTCTAGGCACAAGGTGACAGCTAGAGTTAAAAAAAGTCATGGAGTCTAAAGATGAACCATACTCTGTAAGGATCAGCAAGAAGGCCAGTGTTGCTAGATTATAGAGTATATGGGGAGAGTAAAGTATAAGAAGAATGGAAATGTAGGAAGGGACCAGGTTATGAAGCCCTTGAAATACCAAACTGTTGTTTAGTTGTTTCAGTTGCGTCTAACTCTTTGTAACCCCATTTGAAGCTTTCTTGGCAAAGATACTGAAGTAGTTTTTTGCTATTTCCTTTTCCATCTTATTTTACAAATAAGGAAACTGAGGCAAACAGGGTTAAGTGACTTGCCTAGGGTCACAGAGCTTGTAAGTATCTGAGACAGGATTTGAACTCATGTCTTCTGGACTTCAAATCTTGTACTCTAGCCACTCCACCACTAGCTGCTCCAATAAGAACAACAACAGCAGAGGTGTATGTGGTCAAGGTACTTTACACTTTTATCCCTGAAGAGCTGCCAAAATTTTTTATTAAGTCATTATGCTTTTTTCCTGCTGTTTTCTGACCTATTTCCTCTCTTCATTGGGTGCCAGATTGTTTCTGATGGATGTCTCTACTAGTCTTGTGGTTGCTGAGATGCTTATAGTTACCATATACAGGATTTCAGCTCTTTAGGACTATCTACTGGTCTTTACTGCAGGGGCCCACTGGCTAGAAAGTTTCTCCTTGACCAGATCAGACTTAGGCTTTCTTAGTGCATACCCAGGGCTATAAACCAGTCCATCCAGCCAGGGGAGTCAACAAAGGTAATAGAATACCCTAGGCAAAGGCTGCTCCTTGTCTTCTTCTTTGTCTAGTAATGATTCAAGATCCATGGTCTCAAGCAACTATCTGAATTAGGGTTAGAAAATTCCTTATACTTTTCATTAAGTCCTTGATTGTGATCTTTCTCAAAACAATTTGAGGGGCTTTGCCCATCAAACCTTTTAGGAGCTGTACAGGAGACTGCCATGCTAATGATGATGATGATGATGATGATGATTAGCATTTATATCACATTTTATCACATATTGCAAAATGCTTTGCAAAATCTCACTTGATCCTCACAATAACCCTGTGATTATGGTAAGTGCTACTGTTATACTCATTCTGCTGATGAGGAAACTGAGATAAGAGTGATTGATTTGTCCAAGGTTACACAGCTACTGTCTGAGGTAGGTTTTGAACTCAGATCTTTTTCAAGTTTGGTCCAGTCACTGCTATATCATCTAGCTGTCTCTCTGAGGTGAACCTTATTTCCAAGATGGTCTTTGATTGGTATGCAAATATATCTAGAAACCAGAACAAGATGCAGGTGAAGAAGGCAGCAACTCTTCCTTCCTTGTCTCAAGTTCACATTCCTGTTTTTTTTTAAATAGTATATATGATGAACAGGCAGACTTCAGAAAAAACTGGAAAGACTTATATGAACTGATGCTGAGTGAATGAGCAGAACCAGGAGAACAATGTACAAAGTAACAGCTACAGCGTGTGATGACTGACTTTGATAGACTTAGCCCTTCTTAGCAATGCAAGGACCTAAAACAATTCCAGTGGACTCATGATAGAAAATGCCTTCCACATGCAGAGCAAGAGCTACAGACTCTGAATTCAGAGAGAAGCAGACTGTTTTCTTTTTTTTCTTTCTCATGGTTCTTCTTACTTGTTCTAATTCTTCTGTACAACATGACTATTGTGAAAATGTGTTTACTAGGAATATATATGTAGACCCTATATCAGATTGCACACTGTCTTGGTAAGGGGGGAGGTGAGACAGGGGGAGAAAATTTAAAACTTATGGAAGTGACTGTCAAAAACTAAAAATAAGTAAGTTAACTTAAAAAATATAAAAGCTCATATGCCAGCAACAAAACTTTGCTGATATCTTTATACTTACATGCTCAACTTCACAGAGTTGTTGTGAGGAAAGTGCTTTGTAAACCTTAAAGCAATATATAAATGAGTCATTCTTCATTTAGCATGAGTATTTCCAAGTATAGACCTGTATTTTCTTGAATAACAGAATTTGGAGGAATTTGAAGACCACAAGGAACATGTGGAATCAGTTTGTGTCATGGAAATACCATGTGACCATGTTGCAGAAGGGACATGCTTGGCAGCTCAGGCTGAATTCCCAGACCAAACATTTGCAAATGTCTTATATTCTTTAATATTTTCAAGTGCATTTCTAACATCAAGCCCTAAGTCAGCAGTTTGTTTTGCAATCCAGTCAGACAGAGAGCATTGCAGACTCTTGTATTTTTGACTTTAAATCTTGGATCCAAGATGTTTGTAGCAGCTTGAATTCCTCTGTGTACAGGAACTATCACCATCTGATGTTGGGGATAATTTCATATAAAAGTCTTTCTAGTTTCTATTTCTCAGAAATAATTTTGGGGAAGGAAACATGGGACATCACTATACAAGTGCTTTATATTTAGTGTTTTGTTAATCCAAAAAATGAACTTTTAGTTCATCCCCAAATAATTAGAAATAGTATTCCTCTCCCCCCTAGCCTTCATATCTCTAGTTCCTTCCAGTTCCTTGATTCCCTAGAGCCAGGGAAAAAGAGCAGCTGGTCAAACCCTCATATCCTGTTCCTTGGTGGCTGTGGGTAGAGGATCTTTTTAGCTTTCATTGAGAGCTATAGCTGCTGGGATTGAAGAGGGTCAGAAAACACAGATACCATCTGTGGCCAGTGGCCAAATGAAGCATCATTTTGCTGGACAGAGAGCCCTGGGCTGTGTTTAAAGGTCATTGTGCCCAAAGGTCTGCTCCATATGACTTGCTAAGCAGTCAGAGCTGTTTCTATTGATTGCCACTATAAAGCTAAGATTTATGGACACTTAAGGACAATAGGATCTTGTATTTAGCATCTCTCCCTTTTTGCTACCCCTCACCCTTTCACCTAGGTACTTCTTGAAGGAGCAAAAATTTGACCTTTCTATAAGGTAAATACAGAGGTTATTCATATGGGAAAGTAGTTTGCTGTTGTTCAGTAGTTTTTCGGTTGTATTTAATTCTTAGTGACCCATTTGGGGTTTTCTTGGCAAAAATATTGGAATGGTCTGCCATTTCCTTCTCTAGATCAATTTACAAATGAGGAACTGAGGCAGAGTTAAGTGACTTGCCCAGGGTCATCTGGTCTGAGACCAGATTTGAACTCAGTAAAATGAGTCTTCCTGACTCCAGGCACAGAACTCTCCCCACTGCACCATTTAGCTGCACCTGGGAAAGTAGATCCATGAAAAAACAAAAGTGGACCTAATCTATCATAAGCTCAGTTTGGTGACCCATAGTTTGTTGGGATCTAGCTGAGGGGGGTGAAACTGAGGAAAGTAAAAGAAAAATCTGGTGGTAATTGCTCCCAATCTCCTTTCCCAAATCCTTAGCCTGCATCCCACCTTACCCTATATTTGGCTCCTGTGAGCTTGATTCCTTCAGCAGGCGGGGTGTATGGAGAGAGAACTTGCTCAATTTGGTGGTGTATTCAACAAAACTTGAATGAACAATGGTATCAGATACCTACAAATCTGCATTGCCTGTTAAGCATTTCACTTAAAGGTCTATTTTTGCTTCATGATTTAGTCTCAGCTCTAATTTCCAGCTCCAGTCTGACCCTGAATTTCATGTAGAAAAATCGTGAAGTAGGTGAAATTTGTTTTGAGAATCTCCCATTTTCATTTTTTGGAGACCCCTTTCACCCTCTTATCGGTCTTGCATCAATACGCAAAATCTACCCTTGCTTTTGGATCCCTTTAGATCACAGTTTGAAACGATTTTTAAACTCATGCATCCCTTTGATTGTCCAATGAAACTTATGGATACCTTCTTAAAATGTTTTTAAGTGTTCAAAATCAAGTACATAGGATTATAAAGGGTACCAATTATGTTGGAATACAGTTATTAAAACATGCCCTCCCTTCAGTTTATGGATCCCAGGTTAGGAACCCCTGCTCTGGATAAACCATATCAGAATTCTAGTGCCTTAATTTTTATGCTTTCCAGGGGATTTGTGCTTTAAGAGAGTATGTCTAATACAAAGGAGTGAATCACTAATGGTAACTTCAGATATTAGTAGTGGGCTAGTAGGGATAAAATTTTTGAATAAGGTCTTTCTGATAACCCTCATATCATACCATGTAGATAATTACCTATTTCAGTTACATCAGACAAGTTGTATCTACTAAGGTTAGGGTTAGGTTAGGGTAGGAGTGGGAGGGCCTCTAAATGTTTGGCAGATGCAGCTGCTGTGATCATTCATCCCCTGTGGCCATCAGCTGGTGTCCACCAGATGGATTACCCTTTGAAAGACCCAAAGAGGCAACTTACAGAAATTAATGAGAAGCTGCTAGCTTCTTCCATAGATTTGTGTGGAATATTGTTAAGTGGACAGTATTAGGATGATTTTTTCATTTTAGAAGATTTTTATAGGGTGTTCACTGACATGGAATATATGTGAGTCAGGCTTCCAAGAGCCTGGAATTTAACACAATCATACCTGTAGAAAAATAATTCAAGGCTATAAGTATCTGTACTCTTGCCAACATGGGTACTCTTCCCCCTAATGCAGATTGTAGCTCCCCTATTGATTAGTAGATGGTCTTTGAGTATGACTACGGACAAAATATTATCATCCAATCTGGTGATGAGACTCTCTGAATTTAGGCTGTTCCTTGGACAGTCAACAAATAGTCCCCCACTGGACCATACTTGAAGCCTTTCTGTCCTGGATCTATTGGTGTATACTCTACTAGTAGTGCCTTTGAGAAGCCAGTCTCTTCCCTATTACAGAGTGACTTGTGAAGGTGATGTCAATGTAATACAACCTCTGGTAAGTCCTCCCAGAAATGGAAAGGCTTTGAGTATGAGTTTTTTTTTTTGTCCAAGGACCAGTTTAGCTAAGATCAAGGAGGCTCATAACCTGGCTCACTGTAGGGTAATGAATTTGTTTTATTTGTCCATTTGGTAATCTTTGTCATTTTAACTCTTGCAGATCATTTAAAATGAATGAATAAATGGGAAAACCCACTTATTAAGGATCTAACATGTTCAAGGCACTGTACAGGGTGATTGGGCTATAAAAAGAGAAGTGAGACAATATCTTGTTCTCAAGAGCTGTGTGTGTGTGTGTGTGAGAGAGAGAGAGAGAGAGAAAGAGAGAAAGAGAAAGAGAGAGAGAGAGAGAGAGAGAGAGAGAGAGAGAAAGAGAGAGAGAGAGAAGACTTGAGCTCAAACCTAGCCTCAGTCACTTGTTTTTTTTTGCTTTTTGGAGGAGGAAAAGCAGGGAAATTGGGGTTGACTTGCCCAAGGTCACAGGGCTTAGTAAATGTTAAGCATCTGAGGCTGGATTTGAACTTGGGCCCTCCTGATTCTATTCATTACGACACCTAGCCACTCCAGGCCTCAGATACTTTCTAGCTGTGTGACCCTGGGCAAGTCACTTAGTCTTGTTTGCCTCAGAATCCTCATCTGTAAAACGAACAGGAGAAGGAAATGGCAAACCACACTTAGTATTTTTGCTAGGAAAACCCTAGTGAAGAAAACATAGACATGACTAAAAAAGTGACTAAGTATAAGATGTATGTGTGTGGTGATAGACGATGGTAAGATGCTCAGGGAAGACAGGTATGTGAAGCGTTGTCTTGGCTAGCTATGAAGGGTCAGGTGAATTTGCCCTCACTCTCATCAATCAGGTCGCCTAACCTCCAAGGCAGAGTTCTAATGCTGAATGGGTTAGGGAGTAGGGCATAGCCTCTGCAGGTCAGTTTGGAGGGCACTATTTTTTTGTGGAGAGGAGAGGGGCAATGGCAGGGGAGATACCAAGAAAACAAGGGGATGGAAGGCTATTAAGATATAGTAGTAAGGATCTCCATTGGTGGAGGGAGTAGCCATGCTGAGGAAATGACATATCTCTAAAGTATCAAACGAAGATGTTCTACAAATAGCTATGGAGGCATGTTTCTCCTGGCTGGCTGAGCAGTCGGTACCAGGTAAGCCAATAATGATTTAAATTGGTTGTTATACTGTTACCCCTTTACCTCTTGCTCATTGGCAGCTCAGCCAGTCATTCATGGGAGATGAGGAAACTCTCTGCAATGCTGAATCCTGCTTTCTCTTTCACCTCTCCTTGACTGGTTCATTGTATTTGCTTTTTTTTTGAGGGGGGAGGGCAGGGCAATTGGGGTTAAGTGACTTGCCCAAGGTCACACAGCTAGTATGTGTTAAGTGTCTGAAGACGAATTTGAACTCAGGTCTTCCTGACTCCAGGGCCGGTGCTCTGTTCGCTGTGCCACCTAGCCACCCCTTGAGTGGTTCATTATTAGAGGTTCTTGGCCAGTAGTTTAAGGACATAAAATAAGCTTTGATACTCTAAAGATGCTGGAGTAGCAGCAGACACTACCAAATCTTCACGTTGTTTTGTAGTTTTTCCTTCACTCCTTTGTAAGTAACTAAGAAAGGCAAGGCTGGTGTTTGGGCTGGGCTTGACTCAGGTCAGTTTCTTGGTGGTTTTGGTTTGATACTGGGACAAAATGAGGCATTCAGATCATTCAACAAATAATGAAAGGAGATTTACTTAGCCACAGCAGAAGAATGTTGAAACAAGGATAGCCTTTGAGAACACCTTGAATTGATTCAACTGAGTGAAGTTTCCTTGTCCCAAGTCACCCAACATTTTCCATCAGTCAAGCATCAGGGCTTTCTTGGAGCTCTGGTTGGCTGTTTTGTACTCAAGAACCAAGGAGTGATAGCTTTTAGTCCACTGAGTCAAACACATCTCAAGATGATCTCCATGTTTTTTGGTTTTGTTTTTATGAGGTAACAAAAGGGTTAAATGACTTGCCCAGGGTCACAGAGTTTGTAAGTGTTAAGGATCTGATCCTTCTGACTCCAGGACCAGTGCTCTATCCACTGTGCCACCTAGCTGCTCCTTCCATTTTTTTTAAAAGAAAAACTCTAATAATTTTCATGGGGCAGGGGTAAGGATATTATACCTACCATAGTTGGTAAATTGGGCACATTATGCTAACAGCCAGAAATCTCAAATCTCTCAAATGCTCCAGCATACTATTGGTTTTGGGTGGCTTGTTAAATTTAAAAAAGTATTATAGGTGAGGGAGGGAGTAGGTGCAAGGACCAACTAGCAAGCCTCTCAGTATGGTGTAAATAAGGAAAAAAATATGCTCTGCATTAAAGGACCTGTGCTTGACTCTTGACTTTTCTTCTGACTGTTTATTTGGCGATGGGACAAATACTTATCTTCCCTGAGCCTTAGTTTCCCTATCTATAAACTAAGGATTTTGGAGTAGGTGACCTCTGAGGTTTCTTACATCTCTCAATCCCATAATCCTTATGACCAAAATATGTTGCTTCTTCATTTTGAAACACTCTGTCTGATATTATCTTTTTACCTCTTCCTTCATTTCTATCTTCCCTCAGGGATTTAGTCATGTTAAAAAATACCCAAACCCTGCAGGTTCTATGTAGATAAAGGGTGGGACTATGGAGGTATATTTTAAAAGGTGGGAAGCATTCCATATTGAAATGGTCAAAAAGATAGATGATACTACCTTCCTTGCTGTAAATTGTGTACTTTATGTTAGAAATGATTATCGTCATTCTTCACATGGAGGCTGCTGATGAAGCACTCTGGAGTCTGCTGTCCATCTGATCACCCATCCATTCAGTCTTGCTTTGCAGAGTGCCCAGTTTTGGTTTTCCAAAGTATAAGTCAATGTCAGAGGACTTTATGTGCTGGTTAAGCTACTGCAGCCAATAGATAGGAAACACACTTTAAATGCTGTAATTATATTTTTAGAGTACTGTGTGTGCTGTAATAAATCAGAGGGGGAAAACACATCAGAATTGGAGAATTGTGCTGAAGACAATAAAGTCAAGAATCTGGCTCTCACTCTTCAATGCAGAGCTATCCTTTAGAGATCTTAGCATTCACGTTAAAAAGGCCTAGTGTATAAAATTAGACCAGGATTAGGCGCCCAAATCAATCAAAGTATCTGTTAATCAGCATTTATTAAGAACACACAATGTACCAGGCATTTCTGGGGAAATGGAGACAAAATGAAACAATTCTGGCCTTCAAGGAGCTTACATTCATATAAGTATGAAAGGGATGGTAGTGTCATGGAAACAGCCGTGGTGGAGATCAGAGAACCTGAATTGACATTATAACTTCACCACTTACTACTTGTGTAATCTAGAACAAATCACGGAACCTTTCTAGATCTATTTCTTTCTTTCTTTTTTTCTTAAAAAGGGGCTTTGGACTGGATGACTCAAAAATTCATTCCTGCTCTAAATCTCTGATCATGTTCTGAATCTTTATGTCCCCTTCCATAAATAGAATACAGTATAACCCAAACTACACAGTGGGGAAGAGTTGGGGTAATGGGTACATTTATGAGATAATACCCATTTAGGTCTTAGATCACTAGGTGAGAAAAGTACTATGAAAATACTGAAGGAGTATTTTGGGCTGTTGATTTTTCATGTTGACCCTAGGAAAGTTGTGAATTAGGTGAAGTTTGTTCTGGTGCTCCTCCATCCCCTCTTTGAATGATGCCTGCTCCTTTCCACTGTCATCCTTTCTTTGCTAGTCCAATGTCCTTATGTAATTTTTCAGTGCCTAGGTTCTCACACTGTTATTTATTTCCAAGACAATGTGCCATGCTTCATACCTTTCCTGCCCACCCAAACTTACTAATTTTCCCTCTTCCTCCTCCTGGGCTTTGTTACAGGACTGAGATGGTTCTGAAAAACTGATTTTTAAGAAGGTATTATTGGTTCATAATTGCTTAATGTACAGCTGCTCTCCAATATCGTTCACATTAGGGCTTAGGTCTTCAATGCTTCCACTTCAAGTAGTGGAGGCATGTTATATGCTGCAAAGAGCTATGGATTTTTGGCCAAGAGCCCTGGGTTTAAACCCTTGCCCTAAAAAATAGTATCTATGTTACCTTGGGCCAATCATGTAATCTTTCTGGGTTTCAATTTTTCCATTTGCAAAATGGGGGAGTTAGGATACGTGACCATTAAGGTCTTCAAAATCTATTCTTCTACAAGTAGAAATTTCAGGTATAATCTGTAGAGGGGTTAGTTTGAAGCAGGAAGGCTTCAGGAAGTCATTCAGATTATACCATGTAGGTTGCTACCAAACTTACCTACATATAAGTGCAGGCCTGTCTGGCCTGTTGACTTTAGCTCACTTCCCTAAGGATTTGACAGCAGTAGCTAATGTAGTATACTTGGCATCCCTGATATAGTACTTTTTGAATGATTAAAACCCAAGGAATTTGCTGCTTATCTTCTTTATGTCATAGAAAGGATCAAGGAAGAGACTTTGGCAGAAGAGTTGTCTTCTCATTTGCATTTTTGAGGTCAGTTTCCCAATGTCTTTATTTAATACTCCCTCCCCTTGGTCTCAGTTTCCTTATTTGTAAGATGAGGTAATTGGAATAGATCGTTTTGGGGGTCCCTTCCAACTCTAGAACTGTGATCGATTATTTCCCTTATTCTCTTGAAACCTCAGAGAACACTGGGGAGGGAGCCACAAAACCAAAGGAATCTACTTTTTCAATAATGATCAGGAAGGGAAGAAACTCAAAGGCTTAGGGGACTCCTGAGTGCGAGCAGAATTACCTTTTACATTTCAACACCCCCTGATCTTGTATTCACACTGCAGGACCCACAAATACACTTCACTCAGATATGCTCAACACATTCACTTAAGTAACTCGATTACCCTAGCAGGCGCTTTTACATAATGCAGCCTCCCATCAGGCTGGACATTCAATCATTCAGCACACTCCAAAGCATTCTCTCTTCTAATATCACTTTACACACAGCTAATGAACACAGGTTCCAAATAAGTGGCTACGGCAGTCAATAAAGAATTGAAAATTCTTTACCTGCTTGTGCCTGCAGTTAGTTGCCTCCAGAGCCAATTAGTGGACTCCTTTCTTTGTGCTGTGGGAATACATTTCCCAAAGTTGTTCTGCTCACCCTGAGGTTATCTCTTCTTCATTCTTCTTTCCCGTTTCAGCAGCTCAGTACTATGCAAATAGGAGATACCCTTGCAAGTCTACTCATACAAGACAGAAGTACTATAGGTTGGTGTGACCTTGGGAACTTTATTTTAATTACCTAACCAGTGCTATCTTTCTGATCCATTAAAACAGGGCCAGATTGCTTCTTGGGAGTCTCAGGAGGTAGGCTTGGACTCAAATACATTTGGAGGAAGTGTGAAATATGGAACATGAACAATAATGTTAGCTATAAGACTTGAGCTTGAACTCTAATCTCATTTTTACTAGCTGTATGACCTTGGATAAGTCACTTCATCCTTGTAAGACAGGCAATGAAGATATTTACAAATCATGTAACATATCATGTAATGCCTATCTTGATTTTACAACAGAGGAAATTGAGGTTCAGGTCTAACTCCCACAGGGGTTACATCCTAAGTCACACAGGGACTCAATACCCTCCGGTGAACTCTAAACCAGACAGGATCCTCATAACTAGGTGGTTATTGATGATTCTCAGAGTACCCCAAGAGGGTCAATACTTTAGTGAGTACAGTGAAATACCTAGAGGTTTCAAGGGTTTACCCCGAACAGTGGAACCAGTCAGGATATTCTTGAACAGCCAGGATAAGGTAACACTATCATCGTGTTATGGCAAGAACCAAACGAAATGAAGTCACTTACCTAATGTTATTGTGAGAAACCAATGGCATCTTTCCTCTGATATTTAGTATATATGTGACCTTTGGTAAGTCACTTATATTCTGTGTTCCTGAGTTTTTCCATCTATAAAATGAGGGTTGGCCTGGGTGACCTCTGAGGTCCTTTCCAGCTCTAGAATTATGATCCTTACCAACTATACACTATATGTTAACTATATACTATATAATATACTGCATTATAGAATATATATACATATACATATAGATACACACACACACACACACACACATATATATATATACTATATAATACACTGCATTATAGAACTTAAAGTCCATCCAAGTAGAGTACTCTAGATCCAAGAAGGTATGTTTTAAGGATGTTTAAAACATCCAAGAAGGATGTTTTAAAATTCACAGAAATTTCCCTGATGCCAATTTCCACTAACACTGCCAAACTCCCAGAGGTTTCCACTTCAGTCTGGTAGTGAAGTTATAAAGAAAGAGCAAAAAGAGCAAAGGGAAAAAGTTTTATTTGTATACATTTCCTTGCTTTATTATTTTGTTGAATAATGGGTCATTTTGATGAGGGAAATAGATTTTAATCTACATATCATAATATACGTTCTGTGTTTTAATTCATGAGTCTTATACTTGGGAGAGAGTGATGTTGGCAGTCAAATAAAAGTATGAGACATTTGTGAAGAGTACTGTCACTCAGCCAGTCACAACTTTTCCTCCTACCACTAGAGACTGTTTCATGTCTTTCTTTCTTTTCCTTCCTTCCTTCCTTCCTTCCTTCCTTCCTTCCTTCCTTCCTTCCTTCCTTCCTTCCTTCCTTCCTTCCTTCCTTCCCTCCTTCCTTCCCTCCCTCCTTCCCTCCTTCCTTCCCTCCTTCCTTCCCTCCTTCCTTCCTTCCTTTCCTCCTTCCTTCCCTCCTTCCTTCCCTCATTCCTTCCCTCCTTCCTTCCTTCCTTCCTTCCTTCCTTCCTTCCTTCCTT
>CM053598.1:134127377-134147754 GCA_028646575.1 Pseudocheirus occidentalis | reverse complement strand
GAGAAACAGTTTTGCAAATTACTTCCACTTAAGCTGACACAATATACATCTGTGGTATACTAGAAAGAGCCTTGAATTTAGAATTAGAGGAGGAGGACACAGAACCGAGTTCTGCTACCTTTATGAAATTAGGTGTGTCATTTATCTTCTCTGGGGTGCTCATTTTCTCACCCCCACCCTCCACCCCTGTGATCTACAGCTTTAACCCTGACTTCTCAACCATACTCAAACCTCATATTTCAAAGTGATGTACAACATTCCACTTAGATGTTCCGTCCAAATCGAAAATACAGCATTTTCAAAACTCTCACCTTCCTTCCTTGTGTAAATGATCAGTGATACCTCTGTTCTCCTAGTTTCCCTGGGTTATGTTCTTTGTGTCTACCTCTGGGCTTGTTAGACTTTTCAGAGTGAAAAATTATGAAGTGGATGCATTGACCCAGAGTTTGACCTCATTGATTCTAACCCCCAAACCTTTACTGTTATTTCCCCCTTGTTCCCTCTTCCCTGGACACAGGGCTCCCTGTAGATGGGTTTCAAAATAGGTTGGGCTCTGCCTTTAGACAACGATACCTTGGGTAGCTGTTGATGATCACCAGACTACTCTAAGAGGGTTAGAGCTTAACTGAATTCAGCAAGGCATCTATAGGTTTCAGGGGTTCGACCTGAGCGGTGGGGCCAATCAGCATCTGGCTAAAAGAACTTTAGAAATTCAGTAGCTGATACTGGAGAAACTGTGTCCACAGGGAGCTATCCATGGTCCTGTGATTGCTTTGTTGCATTCTCTTTGATCACTCTCACTTGATTCTCACTTGATCCGTTATCTCACTTTGCATATCCACCCTGCCTCAGTATCCAGAGTCCCTGGTTCCCACAGCTCAGTATATGGTACCCTTTTGTCTCCTCTATCCCTCTCCCTTTTAAAAGATCCCTCAGCTTCATCTTTTCCTCTCCTTTCTGATTACTCCCACCTTTATTACCTTGCACCCGGATTGCTGCCATAGGCATCTAGTTGATCTTTTGGCCTCCAACTTTCCACAGTGCAATCCACCTGCAAATGAAAGGCCAATTACTCAAAAATCCACCATGATTTTTTTTTTACTGTATTTCATGTAAAAGCCCCCTACAATCAATTCAATTTATTTATCAATCAGTCAGTAAAAAAACCCAAGCATTTATTAAACTTTTACTATTTGTCAGATACTGTACTAAGCACTAAGAATAAAATAAAAGGTAAAATCTACCCTAGGGGAGGTTAGATTCCAATGGGAGGGACAAAATAGCACATAAAGGATATATACATAGCAAGAAGAAGGTCATCTGAGAGGGGAAGGCTCTAGCAACTGGAATACAGAAAAAAGTATCCTGTAGAAGATGGCAATTGAGGTGAGTCAGGCATTCTGAGAAGGACAGTATTCCAAGCATGGCAGTAGCTGGGGCAGAAGTATGGAGATGAGAGATAGAGTACAGTTAAATATAAAGAAGTAGGGCAGTATGCCTAGATCACAGAGCATATGGAATGGAGTAAAGTGAAATATAGGAAACTTTATCTCTTACTTCTCTCTGGTCATGCCAATTTTCTTACAGAATGTGCCTTTCCCTTCCCATTTTCTTACAGAACTCTTTTCTGTCCCACTAATTGCTTTGTTCTGCTTTTGCTGTTCACCTTACAGTTAATGCTTCCTTACTTCTTAATTGCTTATCCACCTTTTCTGTTCCAAGCCCATTTAAATTCCCATCTCCTTCATGAAGTTTTCCCTGACTAAGCCAGCTCAACTTGAACCCTTCCTTAACTTTTTTTAGTCTTTATTGTTTCTATCACATAATGAGCATTTTATTGTATTTAGTCTTATTCTCTAATGACTGCAGGCGTATATCTTGTTTTCCCAACTAAGCTGTAAGCTCCTTGAATTCTAGGATAATATTAGATACTGTTCCCTGGGGTCATTCCCCCAGGCTTAGAATAGCTTTGGTGCCTAGCTCAAGTTCTTCCTCTCTGTCTCATCCTTTTTCATAATCCTCTGGAATTCAATGTTTCTTTTTATGATTCCTCTGATAGCATTATTAAATAATTCCTAAAGGACTACCTTATCCACTTTATTTTAATTATACACTAATCTGGTCACAATTTAGACCTTACCATTTCTTAGGATAATGTCATCTCCAGGATCTTGAACTTTGAAATAACACTCTGACTATAACTTCCTACACTCCTACCTCTTCTGTTCTCATACACTTTAAGCCATTTTTTGGCGTTTGAATGGCCTTTAGTCCCCTGACCCACACCTGTTCTCTCACACAATCTCTCCTACTCTCGTTTCATTCTGTTTCCTTATCAAGTTTTGACTGTATGGCTTGCTGTTTTAATGTTTCACTCGCTACTACTTTCTTGTTTTCTTGACCTTCTACTAGTCCTGAACTTCAAATCTTTATCCCCAGGGAAATTCTTGCTATCCAATTTCTCCATTCCCACAGTATAGGTACTAAGAGTAGGAATCACAAAAATGAGTTGATTTAACCCACTGAAACTCATGGTACAAAATTATAGTTTGACTCTCATTGTGGCTGCTTGTTAATTTCTGCCTATTTTGACTACTTGCAGAGACTGTTCCAAATATTGTTTTTTCTTTGCTTCTCACCAACTGTACTGCCCTATTCCCAATCCCACTCTTATGGCAGGGGAGAGACTAGTATTTTATATGTATCTAAAAAATCTGAAGAGATTCAGATTCAGGGCTTGATTTAAAATCTAGGTGTTTGAAAGGTCTATACTGCTCCAGGAGCTTCTTCTTCTTCTTCTTTTTTTTTGATTTTTGGAGGGCAATTGGGGTTAAGTGACTTGCCGAAGGTCACATGGCTAGTTTTTGTGTTAAGTGTCTGAGGCCGGATTTGAACTCAGGTCCTCCTGACTCCAGGGCCAGTGCTCTACTCACTGCACCACCTAGCCACCCCTCCAGGAGCTTCTTTACATGGTTCTAGTGACCTTCTCAGTCTCCATTACTTCCTGAGTCAAACTATTCCATTTTTGGATAGTCTTCATTATTAGGAAGTGATCAGGTATTTGGACATGTGAGTTATCTTTGACCTTGTGTCCTCACCATTTAAATAATTCATTCAGCAAATAGAAGACTTTCCACAATCCGCACATGAAAACCAGTCTCACTAATTTAAATCCAGACATCATCTATTTTAATTTCCCAATTACATTATAAAATCTCTGAAGAAAGGGACATTTTATTAACTACTGAAGGAAGGATAGTCTATTGGTCTTTTAAATTCAATTTATGATATTTATTTTAAGCAGATAGAACCACTCAAACTGTACAGTATGATGGTGTTAACAATTCTATTTTTTCCCCCTAGATTGGAAGATTCAGGTTTCTACTGAGCCCTTTAAAGCTATTAAAAACCCTTGCATTTATATGAAATACCCACATCAGTTAAATGTTGCTGCACTGCAGCATTGGAGGGTGGTGTGTGTGTGTGTGTGTGTGTGTGTGTGTGTGTGTGTGTGTGTGTGAGAGAGAGAGAGAGAGAGAGAGAGAGAGAGAGAGAGAGAGAGAGAAAGAGAGATAGAGAGGAGAGAGAAAGAGGCTTGGAGATTTGTTTGTTTGCAACTGATGAAGGGTAAAGACAAATTTGGATTTTTTTTCCTTTACAGTGTAAGAGGCCTCAAATTTCAATATAGGATTACAAGATGAGATACTTAGAGTTGAAAGGACTTCAGAAGCCATCTTGGCTAGCTCCTTCATTTACAGATGAGGAAACTGTTGCCTCAAGGTCATCCAGGTAGTAATTGACAAAGTAAAGATTTGAACTGAGATTCTTTTTATCTGAATCCAGTATTCTTTCCACTATACCACTCTGTTGGTTTATATGGAGAATAATTAATCTTAGTATCATGAGTAATACTAATTTTTTCTCTCTTCCCACATAAATTTTAAGGAGGTCTTTTATGTCTGTTAGCTTCCTTAAATTGATCAAAAGTTGAAACGTGCTCTAGAGTTCTCTGTGAGGATGGACCATTGTCATGGTGCCAGGTTTGAGATATGGGGAACAGTCAAATTGTGAGAATAAGTATTAGTGAGGGTTGGTAAAAATGCTGTGGACTGAATTCAATTTTGACAGGTCTAATGGGATTGGGGTAGGATTGGACCTATGATATCATTGGTATAGAGAATCCTTAGGTGAGAAAACTCTTGCTACCAATGTAGGTTCTTTTCAGTTTAAAGTCTTAGAGAGCTGCCTAGAGAACTAACAGGTTAAATGAACTGCATAGCCAGTATATACCAGAGATGGGACTCAAACCCAGGTCTTCCTAATTTTGAGACTGGCTCTCTATTCACTACACTTTAGTGACTTAACTGTTGCTATCTGGACGAAGCCCTAATGATACTATTTAAAGACTGGGCTAAAGAGTAGCTCCCTTCTCCCCTCCCCTCCCCCCTCCCCTCCCCTACCTTCCTATTTCCTCCCCTCCCCTCCCCTTCCTTCCCCTCCTCTCTCCTCCCCTCCCCTCCTCTCCTTTCTTCTTTTCTCTTTGAGTATTATGGTAATACAAAGTGTGTCATGCTAATGACATAAGAGACCAACTTTATTTCACCCTGTTCCTACAAGGACATAGCTTTTCATTGTGAAAGCTGAACCAGAAGGAGCTAGCTCAATTCTCCTGAGAGAATTAATGGGAGAGGAAGATGCTGGCCCAGAGCCAAGCACCACCCACTGTACCCAAGTGATTGAAGATTAGGGCCATGTTTGTATTGGGATTCAGAGTCAGTCACTCTCAGTTTGTGTATAAATATGCAAACAAGAGCCATGTCCATGTCCAATCAATGGTTAATTCTAAGGGCAGAAGTGTGAGAAAGAAAGAAATGTGAGAAAGAAATCCACACTATGACACATAGAGAGAGGGGCTGAGAATGGATAGCATCATTAAATTATTGATGAGATTGACACTATCTAATTTGATATGATCATGATTGGGCATTATGCATGCAACAAATCTGGGGTTTTTCTTTTGTAATTTAACAATGAGTGTAAAGTATAGGAAGAACATCTCAAAAAGTCTGCACAGATAGATGTTTTTGGAATATTTATGGTTTACTGTAAAGAGAAAAAATTATCTAGCATTCTTAAACATGTAGAAAGCACAGCATCATTTCTTCTCTTGGATAGTCACAGCATTAATAAGGTAGTGTGTGCAATTCAGTTCAATTTAACAAACCTTTATTAAATGTCTGTTATGTGTAAGTCAGAAACCTGGCAGAGGGGGTAGAACACCAAGCTCAGGCTGGTTTAGGTTCAGCTTTCATCCTAAACAAATCACTTTCCTTCTGTATTCCTCAAGTAGCTTCCTTGGACCTATCTACTAAGTTACAGATGGATTGCAAGCTATGGTATTGGAGGGAGTTTCCTTACAGTATCTTATGCTGGTGAAATCACAAATCATGCTTAGATTTGACCATTTACAAAGTCTCCTGTGAAATCCCTGGCACACAAAGATAGATCAAATTTTGCCCTCAGGGAGCTTATAAGCTGCTTGCTAAGTAGAGATTATCTTCAATACCTCTTCACAAAACAACCAAACAAACAGCATAACATTGGTTATATATAGGCTGTGAGGCTTTTTTCAGCCAAGGTTATAGAAAAGCCCAGCTAAGGCACTGTCAGAAATTCTCAGGTCATGATTTGCTCCCTTCAGCCTTATCCTCAGGGCTTATAGCTCTTGTTTTGGGGATCTTTTCACATTTCACATACCTCCCCAAAACTTTATGAAAATATTATGGAGGGAAAGAGGAGGGAGACAACCTTATGAACAATGTTCAGAAACAATTATTTCATAAATATTTTCTAAGCAGTAATTGTATCCTAGAGATAGGTACTATTTTTACCTTCACTTTACAAAAGAAGAAAACAGAGAATGAAACAGTAAGCTTGTCCCAGGTAGTAATTATCTGAGGTATGACTTGAACCCAAATCTAGTACTCTGCCATTTTGTGGATTTCTTTTTCACATATATAGTCTTGCATTTAGAATTAACCATTGATTGGACATAGACATGACTCTTCATATTTATATACAAACTGAGAAAGACAGACTCTGAATCCCAATACAAACATAGCCCTAATCTTCAAGGTAGCAATAGGAAAACCATGAATAGGGAAGTAGGAGAACTGGGTTAAGGATGTAGCTCTGTTGCTGACTAATTTTGTAAAATAGGGCACATCATTTAATGAAGCAGCTAAATGTCATTGTGGATAGAGTACTTTGACTTGGAATCAAGAAGAACTCTTTGAATCCTAGATCATACACTTACCAGTTGTGTGATTCTGGGCAAGTTACTTTACCTTTGTGTGCCTTGGTTTCCTTATTTGTAAAATGGTAATAATAATAATAGCATCTGCCTTACAAGGATGTTGTAAAAATAAAGTTATATATATGTGTGTATAGATATGTATACACACATATATGTATATGTTCTTTTAAAACCCTAAGATACTGTGTAAATGCTAGCAACTATTTTTTAAATATTGTTAATAATAATCTTTCTGAACCCTTTTTCATGTCTAAAATGAGATAGTTGGACTTAGTCATCTGTAAAGTCCCTTTTCAGCTCCCAACCCTATTGTTATATGATAAGGTGATATCAGATGACATATGTACATGTATACATGTTGTATTATGAAGAATGAGAGACCTGGAGCCAGGAGACCTGAGTTCAAATCCTATTTCTGACAGTAGATGGTAAGACCATTGGAAAAGTCACATAGCCCCTCTGAACCTCACTTTTCTCATCTACTAAATGGGAATAATAATAATATCTATTAGTATCTATGGGGGGAGGGTTGTGAGGATCAAATGATATAATAGTAGCTCACATAGTGTCTTATAGTTTTCAAAGCATTTTATAAACACTTATTTCATTTTATTCTCACAAGAACTCCAGGAAGGCTGAGACAGGTCCTATTTTTACCTTCACTTTACAAAATAAGAAAATTGAGAATGAAACAGTAGCTTAAGGAACTTGTCCCAGGTAGTAATTGTCTGGTAGGATGTAGGAGTAGGATTTGAACCCAGATCTAGCATTCTATCATTGTGTTTTTAAGTAGCTGCAAACCTTGAAGTACTTTATTATCATTATCATTGTCCTTATTTATCCAGAAGATGGGATAACCTCCCTCTTCGGTACTTCCATTTGGTTTGGCGCTTTGCTACAGCTGATAGATCCTGGATGGGATAACAAGTGAACTGATGAAAGGCTTTTCTTACCTGTCCATTCTCTAAATCAGTGACTTTCTTAGCTGATTCTCTGTCTATAGTCAGTGAGAACATTGTTTCAATTTCTGTGCTAACATAAAATATTTCTATAGTAAAATACCCTCATATGTTTTATCAGGTCTTATAATTGCTAAATGATGCATGTAGAAGGGAGAAAAATCACAAAAGGGAGAAGAAGCCAAGGAATTGAGACCTTTATGAATTAGTTGTTAGAACCCTTCCATTGGAATGTTTTACATGAGAAAAGCAGGAATGATGAAGTTTCAGGATTTGTATCCCAAGAGCATTGAGATAGAAAGCTTACCCAGACCAGTTTTTACTTAATGTTCAGTTGGCTCAGCTTTGCCCCTTCATGTAGGATATAATTTGGTCCAGTGAATGATTAATACAATATTAGAGTCAGAAGGGATCTTCCTAGTAGGGATGTTAAAGAGATAATAGGTTAATCAATTCAGAGTTGGAAAGGACCTTAGACATAATTTAGTTCTATCTCTCATTTTAGAGAGGAGGAAACTGAGGCCCAAAGAGGTAAAAGGACTGTTTTTTTGGAGGGGGGAAGGTAGGGCACTTGGAGTTAAATGACTTGCCCAAGATCACATGGCTAGTTTTTTGTGTTAAGTGTCCGAGGCTGAATTTGAACTCAGGTCCTCTTGACTCCAGGGCCGGTGCTCTATTCACTGAGCCACCTAGCTGCCCCTGGTAAAAGGACTTTCACAAGGTTACACAGATATCAACTAATTGACAAGCATTTATTAAATCCTTACCATGAAATAGACACTGTGGTAGGTTCTGGAAATACAAAAAAAATCCCTGAACTCATAAATTTACATTATATTGTAAGATACATCTATCTATCTATCTACTATCTGTCTGTCTGTCTGTCTGTCTATCTATCTATCTATCTATCTATCTATCTATCTATCTATCATCAATCTATCTATCTGGAAGGGAAAAGAATAAGTCTATTAAACACCTTCTATATGCCAGGCACTGTGCTAAGGGCTTTATAAGTATTTTCTTACTTGATCTGTGAGGTAGGTACTATTATTGCCCCATTTTACATATGAAGAAACTTGAGACAGAAAGAGGTTAAGTGAACTTGTCCAGGGTCATCCAGCCAGTAAGTGTTTGAGGCTGGATTTGAACTCTACGATTACCTAGACAAGCACTTATTGACAAGTGTGTACAGCCACCTGAACTGCTGCTGAGGAAGGGAGAGGAGAGAGAGATGCCCTTGTCTTTCACTAGAAGTCTGAGGGAGAGCTAGTAGAGTCCTGACATCCTCAAAATAGTGGAAGGATTTGAACTCAGGTCTTCATGACTCTTGGCCTTGCTGTCTGTGCTGCCTAGCTGACTTATAGATAGGTATCATCCAGGTTCTAGGGGTACCCCTGTCCCACCAGGAACTTCTGTTCTGGATTCACACAGAGTGGGGGCCAGTTCTGGGTGGAGCTGGATCCCAAAGAAATGATATTGGACTTCATTTATACTCTCTGATTTTCCCAGAAAACCTCCTTAAACAAAACAAGGAGGTTTGTTTCATGTCTAAAGTCTCTCCTAAAGGATTTTAAATGAATATCTCATCTGGAAAAGTTACTCAGTGTATAAAGTAGTAGAAATCAGTTGTAAGAATCTATTTATTTTCTCTTACAAATGCTTAAACACAGAAGATTCATGAGTGCATAATGACAAATACTTATATCACTCATATTATACTCTCCTAGGAGGTAGGAAAAATGCCTGTGAGATTTGTGGAACTGCTGAATAGATTTTTATGTTCACCTCAGTCATCACTCTTTAAGTAGAAATTTACTCAAGTTTTATATCTTTTGACCATTTATAAGCACCTCTAGGTGATAGTCCTTTTCTCTTCTGAGAAGGATGGAATTGTAGGAAGCACTTCCTTCTGGACATTCAATACTAGATTTCTTGAACTCAGGAGTTTCCACTAACCCTGGAGAAATTCATAATCTCAGGATCCCTATTTGGTCACCCATTCATAGGGAAAGAAACACAAAACAGAAGAGGAAGAGATATACTTGAGATCCAATTTTAGGATCACCTGGACAAGCATTTATTGAAAGTTTATGCAGCCACCGGAACTGTTGCTGTGGAGGGCAGAGGAGAGAGTTACCCTTGTGTGTCACTAGAAGTCTGAGGGAGAGCTAGTAGAGTCCTGAGATCCTCAAAATAGTGGAAGGGAAGAGTGACAGTAGACTTTTCCCTCTCCTTTTAAGTTTACCAATGGATAGGTTTTCTTGACTCAATTGGCAATCCACTTTGGAATAGGGACCATGAGGACCAATAACGGGTTGCTGCATGGTCCAAAGCATACATCCTTCAGTGTTTAGCCAGAACACTTGTCTCTTTTCACAGTGTCAGAGTGTCCATACCCAGGTCTATGGGAGATGCACCATTCCAGTAGGGGATTTCCCTGATAACTTTCATTAGACTTTCCTCTTAGTTACATATTTGCTCTCCCCCAAAGAATCACCTGGCACATTTCACTAGATATGTAGTGCTGAAAAGTTCTTAACTTTCCTGACTTCTAGACTGTGCTAACTGTATTATACAACATAGGCTTTTATAAATCTGTATCTATCTTACAAGATGGATATGAGGATAAAATAAAATAATATTTGTAAAAGTGCTTAGCACATTTCCTGGCTCATAGTAATTAGTAAGTTCTTGTTCCCCCTTCTCAGCACCATGGACAGTGTCTGGCACATAGTAAATGCTTCATGTCATATTAGGAGGTAATGTGATGCAGTGGAAAGCATGCTGGATCTGGAGTCAGGGCACTTGGGTTTGAATCCCAGCTCTGCCACTTAGCACTTGTGTGATCTTGGGTATCACTTCATCTCTTTGGGCACTGGTTTCCTTTTCTTGTAAAATAAGGGAAACATTTTAGATGGTCTTTAAAACCCAAGTCTATTCATCCTTATCTTTGGTACCATTACACTTTCTGAGCAGGAGTAGGAGTGGGAAAAGACATAATGGCCTTAGAGCTGGCCAATCCTTTTTGGGTTAGGTGAGAATCTGTTAATACACTGCTCTCTCTTGCCTTAGGGATAAAAAAATAGGGGGAGGCTAAGACATTGTTAGCACTTTATACTAGAGGATTGTCTATAAGAGATGTTTCACCCTGAGCCAATAGGACTTGAGAGACCAAACACAAAAACTCTGTGAAAATTATGTTATTACATAAATGTAATAGATGATTCATTTGGAGTTTAGTGTTGTTGCTTTTTTTGTTTGGGGGATTGTGGGTTCATCTCCTTTTTGTGTTTGGCACATAATTGGCACTTAATAAATGTTTATTGACTGAGTGATTGAGAGAAGGGACTGAGTAGATAAGGCAGAGCAGAATCCCTGAATATTCAATCCTTTGTGCTTTTGCTCTTACTACATTTCCATTCCCAACCTTACCTCTGACCCATTATGTTGTACTTTTGTTTATGTTCAGAGAAGCCTTGGCAATTTCCTTCTGAGACTTCAATCTCTAGGACTTACCCCCTTAGGCGTTGGTGGCACCTCTCCTTCCCAACTTCTTTGTGTTTCTTTTGGCATGTACTTTGTACTGGCTAGAGACTGTTAACATGTTGGTCTGTGCATTCTCAGCACCACAGACAGTGTCTGGCATATAGTAAATGCTTAATTAATGCTTGTTGATAATTGATTGACTATATTTTAGATTGAGGACAACTAGGTGGCTAAGTGGATAGAGTACCAGGCCTGGAGTCAGGAAGACTTATCTTTGTGAGTTCAAATCTTGTCTCAGATACTCAGATAGCTATATGACCCTGGGCTAGTCACAACCCTGTTTGCCTTAGTTTCCTCATCTGTAAAATGAGCTCAAGAAGGAAATGGCAAACCACTGCAGTATCTTTGCCAAGAGAACCCCAAATGGGTTTGCAAAGAGTCAGACACAATTGAAAAAAAATGACTGGATGACAACAACAACAAATTAGACTATGAACTCTTTGAGGGCAGAGACTATTTCATTTTTGTTCTTGTACCTGTGGTGTGTAGCATAGTGCCTGGAATATAGCAGGTATTTAATAAATGCTTGTTATTTGACTGATTAATTTATTGATATTCCAGCTCTGCCTTAAGATGGGCATAATTTTTAGCAGCTACCAGAATATAGGAGCCTATGGTAGTCAGGTGAGAGATATATGATAATGGGGGCTCTGTTCTTGTGTTTGTGCGTGGGGGGAGGGGAGTTCTTGTTCACCTGTGTCACCATCTGGTCCTAACTAGCATGCTTCCTTATGGAGCCTCACTGAGTCTCCCCCTGTGAGGCCTGTCTTGTCCTAATAGATATTAAAATTAAAATTCCCTTCCTCCATAAGAAAGAGTAATCTAGGAAGCTCCAAGTGTCCTTGTATGCCCTTCCCATAGTCTGCTTCTCCACACAGGGAGGGGAGGGGAGCAGAAGAGAGAGGAAGAGGAGAGGATTGGGCTCCCTATCTGTGCCAACACAGCCGGGTGAGTACAGGACAGCTTGTGAAATCCTCCTTCCTGAGTGAAAGTGGTGGTTTTGCCGAGGACCAGGGCAGGGAGAGCACTTCCGTGAGGCCACTACCGTTCCCCAGTGCACTTAGTAGCTTCTAATATGGCCAACCCAAACCTTTAACATCAATCAAGTCTTTTAAAATCCATGTGGAGGTAAAAACCCACCTTCCCTACCCCAGCCATTTGTTTTCTGGGTAATGAAGCCATCAGACACTTAACTGAAATAACGCAAGGAAAGTTTCAAAGGACTCATGTCTTTATTCCTTTCCCCTGCCCCGACCTTCTGGAATTTCTTTATTCGGCAAACAAGAGAACCTGGCTCTTTCTTCAACAAAGAAATTTAGCAATCTGTGCGGCTGTGTCACCTTGTGAGCAGAAACACTGAATGGCAATAGCTCGGAGAGTCAACACTAATCGCCGACACCAAATTAAACTGCCAGACTTTGTGTGATGTAGTTCTGTCACCCCTTGACACCTTTGATGTGAACACAGTGGCTTCTGCAGGAAATTCATCAGCTGCAGTTCATGACGCATCATCTTTACATATCTGTCCATCTACATTTGTCAGCAACAGGCGGCCCTCAAATGACTTCAGTGATTGGGATATAGATTGCTCTACCACCAGACCTAGTAAACAAAGAGATTTAACTCTTGGGGTCTCTCTGACAGTGACTGTTGCTTCCCTGGGCTGCTGTTTTTCTTTGACTCAGATTATGGAAACTGATCAACAATGGCCTGTTATGGGGCTCCATGACCTTCCCAACTCAGGAGGGCCTCAAGCATTTTGATTCTTCCTAAACCAGCCCTGTGGGGCAAAAAGTCTCTGTCTGACCCTTGGGTTGGAAACTACTTTCAGAGCTGGATATGGTGGTTAAAGGTTGGGTTTAGAGTTGCTCTTTACTTCATTGGGACACTGATTTAACTTCGAAGGGACTATATTTAGAGCATGAAGCATCTGTATGATTTATAGGTTCATAGATCTAGAACCAGAAGAAATCTCAGGGGCCAATTAATCCAGTGGTCTCATTTTCACAGATGAGGAAACTGAGGCTCCAGGGAGGAAGGGGTCGAAGGGGGGATTTGAACCAAGTTGTCAGATACCAGAACAATTGCTCTTTCTGCTATATCTGGTTATCTCCAACAGGTAGGTCTTAGTCTTATCTGCCTTGATAAGATACCCCCTCCCCAACTTAATTATTTGGTATTTGGAAGTCTTGGTAAGGAAACTCACCCCTACCAGCACAGGTCATTCTTGCTCCACAGCTTATAGTCTTAGAGATTTGCCTGGGGCATTAAAAGTCACATAGCTAGTCTGTAGAAGAGGTAAAAACTGAGGCCCAGAGCCATAGTTAGTTCATAGAATCCTAGTTTTCAAGCTGGGAGAGACCTAAGGAGGGAAACTAGGTCTCTTAGAGGACAGAGTTCGAGACCAGTAAGACCTAAGCTCAAATTCAGCCTCAGATACCTATGAGCTAGCTATTGATCCTGTGCAAGTCAGCCACTGTTTGCGTCAGTTTTCCTAGTCTGTAAAACAGGTATAAGAAGAACGCCCATCTCTCTGGGTTGTTGTGAGAAACGAGATATTGATAATGATTGCAAAGAACTCAGAATATAGTAAGCACTATGTAAACATTAGCTCTACAGCTCAAATCTTTTGATTAACTGATGAGGAAACAGTCCCAGAGAGACTTGGTGACTCATCAGAGTCACACAGGCAGCGAAGAAGCAGGGCTGACATTCTACCTCTGCCCCCCAGCCCCCAGCCCCATTCTTCCTGCCCCACTGAGCTGATAGATATGACACTTTGGCACAGGCTGATTCTGTTCACTGAAGTCATTTGCTTGAGCTGAGGAAGCATCTCCTAGTGGATAGGAAACAATTAGAGCATTGGACTTGGAGTCAAGAAGACTCCAAGTTCAAGTTTGGCCCCAAGTGTTTACTAACTGTGTGATCCTGGGCAAGTCACTTAGCCTCTGTACAGATGGGGTTTCCCCCCATTTCTAAGGTAGGAATAATAGCACCTATCTTCTATGAGGACAAAATGAGAGAATATTTATGATGCACTTTGTAGACTTTAGTGATGATTAATATGTAAAATACCATGTGAACCATTATCAGCTCATTTTCATCCTCACAATATGCCTATGAGTTAGGTACTACAGGTATTATTATTAACTTTTTACAGATGAGGGATCTCAGAACAGCTCCCAACAGTAAAGTGTCTTTTCCTATAACTAATCTATGAAGCAGGATTTTAACATGTCTCTCCTGACATCAAGTCTCCCACTCTTTTTTTCCCTTTTGGGAGGGGGGAGGGCAGGACAATTGGGGTTAAGTGACTTGCCCAAGGTGACACAGCTAGTAAGTGCCTGAGGCTGGATTTGAACTCAGATCCTCCTGACTCCAGGGCTGGTGCTCTATTCACTGCACCACCTAGCCGCCCTTCTCATTCTTTATATTACACCCTGCAATATCATCCATCTAACACCATCTTTTCTTGGTTTGAATTCTGATTCAGTCATTGATTGGTTGTGTTACCCTGCTTGGGTCACTTAACCACTCTCAACTTCAGTTTCCCCATTGAGAAGATGAGGATTATAATAGCACCTCCCCATAGAGTTGTAAGAATAAATGAAATCATGTCTCGAAAGCGCTATACAAAGGTCAGCTATTCCCCTCCCCACTGTTCTCTATGCAATGGTAGTAATCATATAGTTTTTTTAAAAAAAATCTATTCCCAAAGCTTCTAATACAGTGCTATATAACAAGGATGCTCAAAAAATGTTGACTGGATGTCCAGTGACAAAGAAGTCAACTTGCTGTACAGTAGAAATTAATATTGTTTGTTAGTGTTAATTAATAAGGGGCCCAGACAGATGCTTGATATGCTAGTATGTCTCATGTCATGGCTTATTCCTCCCATCTGATGGTTGAAAACCCTCATATTATTTCATTTGGTACATATATTAGGCTGGAAAGTGCCTGGAATTTGAGGGTTCGCAGCAGATACTCATGTTGCATAGGTCAGGTTAGGGGTTTTGTTTGTCTGGAAGACCAATTTCAAGGATGTCACATGGGTTCAAATTTCTTGAGGGAAGATTCTTGACTAGGGATTCTTAACCTGGGGCCCATGAACCTTTTATTTTTTACATTTCAACAACTATATTTCAATATAATCAATTTCCTTTCTAAAGCTGTGCATTTAGTTTATGTATTTAAAAATGCTATTCAGAGAAGGGGTCCATAGACTTCATCAGATTGCCAAAGGAGTCTATGACAAAGTGTGACCAGATACACTTTTAAGCTCAATTTCATTATTAACATTTCCGCTATCACTTTCTTCTGTCTAAATGATCAGCAAAATAATAAATCAAGTCCTGATTTATAGCATTTGCCAATTTTCAAGCTGTAAATGCTCACACTGGAAATTTAAGGATTGGTTCTCAAGAGTAGATTTGAGTTGGCTCCAGAAGCCTCTGATCCTAACCATTTGGAATGCACATATACTATTATCTTTAATGAGACCATTCTACTCCCCAAAGCAAATAATGAAATGTAAAGGTTTATGGCTTTGTATGAGATTTACCAATCAAATTCTATGGGCCTGACTCCAAAATGGTTTCCTGAATTAAAGCCCCCTAATAAAGAGCACACATAGGTTGAGTACATAGGATATAATCTTCAGAAGAAACAATGCCCAGAGACCCCTGTATAATTCTGCAAAAATGAGGAACACATGTTTAGCTTTTTCAGGCTTATTGTACAGTTGTCAAGGTTCAGTTCCCATAAGTAGGCACGTGGCCGCTCCCAAAGCAGGGAACGCAATGCTTAGCAGCTAATTTGCAAATGTAGCTCTGAATCTTTTGGAAGAAATGTGTTTGGAGAGAACATTTATTTAAAATGATGGGTTGCATGAGGTGAAATAGGCCTGCTTTTCCCTTCCAGTGGTAGTGGCTGGGCTTTAGGTCTAAGCTCAAGCAAAATCATGTGAAATGTGGAACCTTCATTTTTCTCTTACCCTTGAATGGAAAATGTTGGAATGAGTGGGGGGAAAAGGGAGAGAATAAATTGAGATGGGCAACTTGCAGGCGAAGTTTCAGCCTGATGTGACTTGAAGTGGCTGAGATAAACACTTATCCTACACAACTGGGGATTATAATGGGTGTACTGACAGCCCATACTAATTAGGATGCTCTCAGGCAGCTCTATAATTGCTGTGGGGAAGTGGCTGTCAGTAAATAGTATTATATTTGGGGGCCATCTTATTCAGGCACTCTCTCTGCTGAGAATCTCCTCATTCTGAGCATGTCATTTTGCTCCAGGCTCTCCGTCTCTTATACCAAAGGATTGCAATGGACTTTTGAAAGAAACACAAAGAATCCTGAGTCCACTATCCATTTCTCAAATGTTTTCCATCAGCAGTGGGAAGAAAGATGACAATGACCAATGCACAACTAATTATAAGCCCTTTAATTCCTGTGGGCAAATCTCTCTACCTCTTGCCTTAGCCCCTTACCACATTTGTTTCTTATTTGAGTTTGAGGGACAGATTATTTCTGGAAATGGGCCCTCCCTCTTGTATTTGGCTCAATATCCTGTGATAATTAACAATCTAAGCCTTTGGAGTACATTTTATGGTGCTCTTGGTCAGGTAGATTCTAAATTAGATCAGTTAAAATGGGTCATAAGACACAAAGCAGCCATTCCTATTAGCCTCTGGAGATCTGCCAACGTGCCACACTATTTCTGGGTCTGGGTTGCTGGCAAAGGGAATCATTACCTAGAGATTATATCCCTGTGAAACAAGGTAGAAGACACCCAGTAATGGCTATCCCCCTTCCCTACTGGCTAGCCTGTGAAGTCTTGAAGTGAAAAAAAGGAGGTTTAGACATGATTAAAGAGTTTGGGGAAGGATAATGGGAGTCAGCTAAAAGACAAGGAGGAAATCAGGGAACTAGTTATCTTGGGAATAGGCCAGCACTCAGTTTCCTAGTATATAGCATGTTTGGAGCATGCTGTGTGTGTGTAATTCTTTTTTGGGGGAGAGAGAATGGATAGGTCTAGAGTAGACTTTGAGTATCTGTTCCATTGTGGTATTGTCACTGGGTGAGGGGGGAAGAGGTTCTGATTCTAAGTGGGCCTTTGCATGTTCCAAGAAACTCAAAAAAGGTCTATACTGAATTGTCTTCTGGCTGCCCTCCATGAATGGATTGAAACTCTTAAAAAAATTTATTTACTTTTAGTTTACAACATTCAGTTCCACAATCCCTTGAATTTCAAATTTTCTCCTGCTCTCTCTCCTCCCCCCACCATGGCTGCATGCAATCCAATATAGGTTCTACAAATACCTTCATATTAAACATTAGTCAAGTTGTAAAGAAGAATTATAGCCAATGGAGTGAACAACGAGAAAGAAGGAATGAAACAAAACTAAACACAAATGAGAGAAAGCAAGTAGTTTGCTTTTATCTGCATTCAGACTCTGTAGTTCTTTTCTCTGGATGTGATATCCTTTCCATCATGAGTCTTTTGAAGTTGTCTTATAACCTTGTATTGCTGAGAGGAGGCCAGGCTATCAAAGTTAGTCCTCACATATGTGATATTGTGTACGAAGTTCTCCTGGTTCTGCTCTCCTCACTCAGCATCAGTTTATATAGGTCTCTCCAGGTTATTATGAAGTTCATTTGCTCCTCATTTCTTATAGCACAATAGTATGCCATTATAGTCATATACCACAACTTGTTTAGCCATTTCCCAATTGATGGGCATCCCCTTGATTTCCAGTTCTTTGAATGGCTTGAAACTCTTGAAAGGCCCTGTCTGTACTGATCTAGGAACTAGCTGGGGTAGGAAGGAGAGCCTTTGATTAGCAAGTAAATGTTCTGGAAGTTGACTCTTTCCAGACATGGCCTTTTGGAGGCCTGTCCCCTCCCTATCCCTCTGGCAAGGCCCAAACCATAGGGTACATTGGATCAGTGCTAGGATCATAGATTTAAAGTTAGAATGGATTTTAGACATCATCGAGTTCACCTTTTTCATTTTATAGATGAGGAGCCTGAGGCGCAGAACGATTATCTAAGTTGCCCAATACCATACAGTTTAAGGTCATATGAGGTATGACATATGAGGTCATATGTCAAAGGTTGTCTAGCAACTGACCATCATAAGCAATAACATTTGGTGTCTGGATACTCTCTTGTAGTCACTCAGTCAATGACTTGGAATTTGAAGGATACATTTTCCTAGTGTTCTTAATGATGGAGGTTTGACATTCTTAGCTCAGTCTGTGAGAGGAAGGATTTCAGTACATAATGACTCACAGCACCCTGATGCAAAAGAAAAGGATATCTAGCATCTCCTGGCTTGAGAATAATTGCTTGACTAGGAGCTTGGATGGGTTAGTTCTCTGGGGGCATAATTTGAAAAGCAGTGTTGTATAGTGAAGCAAGCAGTAATTCTAGAATCAGAAGGCAAGATTTTGAGTCTTTCTTCAGCGCAAACGAAGGTCTCTAAGGTTGTCCTTTGAAGGCACAAAGGACTGGGGCGCTCCTATAGGCCCTGGGCTTGGAAGACCCTTAGCTCCCTCATTTGTTAAACAGGAATAATAACATCAACTTGTATGGCAAAGTTATAATTAGAAAGTATATGGGAAGATAAAGTTATTCCCTAGCTTTATATACCCAGTGCCAAATGTTTGTGAAGAAATGGGAACATTCAGCTGATTTGGGCAAATGAAGTTTTTTTTAAATGAATAAGCTGTTGTTTTCATCTTCTTTAGTTGTTTCTCTGATGCTGACTTGTTAGACAAGACATCCGTTCACACAGAGAGGGATGATAGATCTTTAGATAGCTAGAATGCTGGTTAAATATCTATGAGCCCCTGACTCTAAAAACATTCTACAAACCCTAATCTACTCATGATTGTCATATATGCTGGCTCTAAATTTGTATATTGTAAGAGGTATCATCTCCTTTTGTTTACCTCAGTGTAAAACCACACAACCCCTAACATCTATGGGCTATGCGGAATTGGTCAGTGGTCTGAATTAGACCAGTTGCTTTTGTTTGGCCTATGTGTGTATGTACGTATATGTACAGCACATTTTGGCTTCATTATCTCAAATCAGGCCAAATAAGGGTAATGGAATGGCAATGAAGTAGCAAGCACATATGTCTCATATTCTTGTATGAGTATGCTTAGTAAATAAAATTGTATTCTCTTTGTTTCTGGGTCCGTTTCTCTGTCTCTCTCATCTTGCCAAAGCTGAAAGTGCAGTGGTTTCCTAAAATTTTATCCCAAAAGTGATCTGCATGAAAACTTTAACTTTTGTTTTACCTACCTGGGATGGTTCTCCTCTCCTTAGTCAGCCCTCCTCTCTGGGTGGCTCACCATACTGGTGTCAGAGATAAAGTGTAGACACTTGATCAGTTTTAGCTTGCTTGCAGCTCAGAATTCTGACCTCAAGTGATTTGCCAGCCTCAGCCTTCCTAGCTGTAGGGATTAACAAATATGTCCTATAGGTACCTAGGGAGTGGGCCCAGGTAGAGCTGCTGTGGATCCAGATCTTGGTGGTAATGACAAATATTTGTATGAAAACTTGGAAGACAAGTGCAGAAGAGTTCCATATGAATTGTGAAGTTAGTTGAATTTGAACCTTTGCTTTTAGCCTTTGGAATTCTAAACCTTATTAACAGTGCCAATTAATGGAACTAAGTGATCTCTTAGACCTAATGGCTCAAGAATCTATATCTACACACATATTTACATATATAAGTATATATAATATATATAGGTATATATGTGTGTGTATGTGTATGTATATAAACATGTATACATATACATATATAGATATAGATAGATATGAAATGTTTCTTATTGACCGAATTTGACCAATTTGACGAAAACGGTCCTTTTATCATGCTTCCATTTGGTCATTTGGTTAGTTATTTTTTTCTTAAAGCTGTCTTCTCTCTTTCTATATTTCTTTTAATTTTTATTTTGGTCATTTTGTGATTAATACTTCCTTAATGGTCTCCAAATTTGAGTCTTTAATATCCTGAGACAAATGATGTTCATTTATTTTTTTTAAATTACTTTTTGGGGAAGTTTCTAGTTCCTTCCACAAGTTACTTATATGATTTTGAACAATTCACTGAACTTTAATTTTTTTTAGTTTTGTAAAAAGAGAAGGTTGGATTAGATGATCTCTAAGTTTCCTTTTTATTCTTCTCAAAATCCCCTATTTCTTTACTAGGACTTAACACTTGCTGTTTGATTTTTTAAAATTTTATTCATTTTTTATTGATTTGTTTGTTTACTTTTAGTTTACAAGATTCAGTTCCAGAATCACTTGAGTTTCAGAGTTTTCTCCCCTTCCTCCCCACTCCCCACCCCCGCCATGGTGACGTACAATCATGTATAGGATCTGCAAACTCTTTCACATTGTACAATAGTCTGGTTGTATAGGTGTTGTAGCCAATAGAGTGAACAATGAGAAAAGCAAAACAAAAATCAAACATAGAAAAGAATGATAGCATGCATTGCTTCAGTCTCCATTTAAACTCTGGTCTTTCTGGATCT
>CM053598.1:134100870-134126877 GCA_028646575.1 Pseudocheirus occidentalis | reverse complement strand
ACATGGGACCTTTTCCCACTTCTATGATCTCTTTGGGATACAACCCCAAAAGTGTTATTACTGGCTCAAAGGGTATGCAATTATTTATAGCCCTTTGGGCATAGTTCCAGATTGCCCTCCAGAGTGGTTGTATCAGTTCACAGCTCCACCAACAATGCATTAGAGTTCCAATTTTTCCACATCCTCTCCAGCATTTGTCATTTTCCTGTTTTGTCACCTTAGCCAATTTGACTGGTGAGATGTGGTACCTAAAAGTTGTTTTGATTTGCATTTCACGAATCAATAGTGATTTAAGAACATTTTTCCATATGCTTAAAGATATCTTTAATTTCTACCTCTGTAAATTGCCTGTTCATGTCCTTTGACCACTTACTTATCAATTGGGGAATGACTGGCTTTCTTGTAAATTTTATTTAATTCCCTATATATTTTAGAAATGAGGCCTTTATCAGAGACACTGGTTGTAAATATTCTTTCCCAATTTCCCACTTCCCTCTTGATCTTGTTTACATTGGCTTTGTTTGTACAGAAACTTTTCAATTTGGTGTTTGCTATTTGATTTGACTAGCTTTAGATTGCAGTAAAGGTCAAATATAGAACATTATTGTTCTTGTTGTTCAGTCATTTTCTCACTGCTCTTGTTGTTCAGTCATTTTCTCACTCTTCATGATCCCATTTGGAGTTTTCTTGGCAAAGATAATGGAGTGGTTTGCCACTTCCTTCTCAAGCTCATTTTACAGTTGAGGAAACTGAGGCAAACAGGGTTAAGTGGTTTGTTGGGGTTGTACATCTGTTAAGTGTCTGAGATCATATTTGAACTCAGGTCTTCCTGACTCCAGACCCTGTACTCTATCCATTGTACCACTTAGCTGCCCTTCAATATAGAAACAAAGAAAATGTTTGTAGTACTAACTTTTAAAATGCTCTTCACTGACCTAAAGCCATTTGTCAATTTAGCAACATAAAAAATGTGTCATACATAATTTTGTTTGCTCATAAAATGCTCATTTTTGGTATATTTAATTTTAAAATATAGCATGCTTTCTTCAGACAGGAAATATACATATTTTCTAACTATAATCACTTTCATTATGCTCTTTTTTGGTAAATATTCATCATGAGCACTATAGTATGAAATTAACAAATGTCCCATGAAATGATATTCTTAGTGCCTTTGTATGAATAATAAAACTAACTGTGAAATCTTTTATTTGCTTCTCCAAGGAGAACCTGTGAGGTATCTTTCAATTTAGCTAGAGCTTCCTTCTAATTTGTTTTTAAGTGTTTTTAATTTTTGTTACTAATGGAGATATAAATTTTGAGCAATTAAGAACCTCATATCTAGTTGTTATTCAGTTTATGAAAATCAAGATAAAACTTGAAGGCAAAAAGAAACTGTCAAATGTCAACATTAGAGACAATAGAAGTTTTGGGGATAAGGTATTTTTTTTTGACATTGTCAAGCAATTATTGTCAATATCCCCTTACTCCTCATATTTTGAGGTCTACTCAGAAGGACGTCTAGATGAAAATTAATTAAGCAGAGATACACAAGCAAGGAAATCCCTGAATCCTTTCTTTTGTAAGGAAATAGATCTATCTTTCTCCATCTTGCTTTTCCTTTTAAGAGTTACTCTGTACTTTTTTCATCTTTGGGATATAGTATCTGATCCTGCAGATTGTTTTCCATAAAATATATTTCTGCTGCTTAGGAGATAACATATGGACACTCTGTCCTAAAGATCATATTTATCAGTTGAAAAAAGCTTTGCAACTTTTTGATTGTTCAAAAGTATCATGTTAAAGACACCTAATAAAAGGTCCTGAGGAGGAAAAAAAATTATTCCCTCAATTTTTCTTTCTCTTTTCTTTCTGCATACTTTTGCATTGCTAGAGATGAACAGACTGTGAGGGTAGGGATTAAAGGAGAAGAGAAAAGATCAATGAAAAGTTATTCAGGTTCCATGATAAGGATGCTGAAGAGAGGATGAGAACTGCCAAATGTGGAGGGCATGGTGAAGGGTCTTGGAAAATGACCAACTCTTTCTTTTTACCCATCTGACTTGAGTTTACAATTGTTCAGCTAGTGATTTAGAGGTAAACAACCAGATTTGTATCAGGCATTGGTATAGTATGAGAAGAATAGAAATATAGGAACTCTAAGCTACTCCTCCTCTTTAGTTTGATATTGAGATGCAAAGCAGATGAGAGTTGTGCCTGAATTGCAACATCAGGAATTACAACATGAGAGCAAAATTTGCTTAAACTACAACAAAAGCACTTCATCTGTCTCAGCACTGGGGAAGGGCTTCCTGACACTGAGGCTGTAAAATACTGGAATGACTTATGTAAGGAGGTTGGGTAATCTACTTGAATGACTTGAAAAATAGGACCTGTCTGAGGTGGTTTATATGTGGTCCTTCCTGTAGGAAAGGGGATGGACTAGCTGACCTCTTAAGGTCCCTTCTATGATTTTATGAAGTGATAAATACTTACATCCTCTTATACCCACCACCCTCTATCATCCCCAATAACCTCTTGCTTCCAAATATATGGAAGATTTTCATGTAGGGGGGATGGTGGTTGCTTGTTCACTTTCTCCAGATCAAGGTGAGGTCAGATCAAGAGGAAATAGGTTTAAGGGCGGCATGTGGGATTTAGGTTAAACACAGGAAATTGTTTTTCCAACACTGAGTGTTTGAACTTTAGCATATGACATTGAAAAGAATTAAACTGTGGATATGCCCCTAGTTCTTTCATTCAATGTCAACTCAGCCTTTTCTATAAGAAATCTCCTTCGTTGTCTGTTATTCTTTTCTGAAAAAACCTCCAGGAGGCTTGACCAATCTGGGGCTGTCTCTGAGTGGTCATGGATTGGTTTCTAGAAGCTTAGTCTAAATTTGGTTCGTGGGCTGGTCCATTCTAAAGGAGACCTAATTCTTGGTTAAACAATGGGATTAAAGCAACCTTTAGAAGGATCCCTGGTGCTGGAAATGTAATAGACTGGATATAATGTAGTGGAGGCAACACTTGAAGTTGACTTCTTTCCAAGATAGGACTGCCGTATCTGGATCAATTTCCAGGGGACCAGGAGCATGAGATAGACCAATTCTTCTCAGAGTTCGGCTTTCATTAAGCAGAGAAGATTCCTGAAGGAATTCTACATGTTCTTTAAAACAGGTTCTCTTGCCTAGGAATATATTCAGTCCTCTGCCTGGGATAATTAGCTGCATAGAGGATGATACAATAATTTCCAATTTACATAAATATATGATTTTTTTCCATGTAGGGAACTCTTTCCACCAACTAGGTCACAACCCATTTATGACTTAGTGAGGCATTTTTAGGAACATAGGATTATAATTTAGATCTTTGATGTACCTTATAAGCATTCTAGTTTGGCCTTCTCACTTTAAAGATAAGAAAACCAAGGTACAAAATGAATAAATTGTCTAAGGTCACACAGGTAGCAAGTGGCAGGGTTACATTTATATCTATGTGACCCCATGGAAACCACTTAACCTTTTTGATTCTCAGTTTTGTTATATGTAAAATGGGACTAATAATAGCATCTACCTCACAGGATTGTATCAAATGAGATAGTGCATGCAAAGTGTTTTGCATCTCTTAAAGTCCTATGTAAATGTGAACTATTATTAAGTAGTGACGATTGGAAGGTTGATCGGCTTTGATTCAGTAAAACTGTTTTATGAGTAGCAGGAATGATATTTTTGGGTTCTTGGAACCAGTAGAATCAAGGAAACAAACCATGATAAATTAGAATTCATCTAAAATTTCCACATTCCCCAGAGATGGCCAAGTAAACTGAGATGATCTGATTACTTAGACTTTTATCCCAGCTCTCATGACTATTGTCTGATTGGATGTCTTGTTTGATTGACAGGGACAGGCTGATATTACTCTCTATACTTCTCAGCCATGTCTGCTATTCTCTTAAGACAGGGAAGCATACTGGAAAGAGCCTTTGGATTGGAGTAGGAATGATAAGAGTTAGAACCCTTCTTCTAATATTTACTGTGTGATCATGGGCAATTTATTTGAGCTCTCTGAGATTCACTTTCCTCATCTGTGTCTTTAAATATGTCAACAGATCCATAGTCTTATCTCTGTGGCTATTTACTCTAATAGGCAGGTAGATGGCACAGTGCATAGAGTTTGGGCCTTGGAGTCAGGCACACCTGAGTTTGAATCTTGTTTCAGATATTAGCTGTGTGACTCTGGGCAAGTCTCTTATAAAAAGAGGGTGGATGCTTCACAGGACTATTATGAAAACTGAATGAAATAACATATGAACAGAGCTTTACAGACCTTAAATTGCTATATAAATATTGTCTCCTCCTTCTCATCTTCCTTTTTCCAAACTATTGATATTTTTATTTTCTCTTTGATTCTTGTTCATATTTGCCCATAAGGAAGATCTCCTCAACATGTTGGAGAGCTTTCTGTATACCTCTGAATATTCCATGGGTGTCAGGGGCAACTCTTGGGCTATCTATGTCTTATCATTTATTTTCTCTATATTATTGACTCACTTTTGTCATCAAACATTTCCTGATTGATCCAATGTACTGGGTGTTTCCTTGAATTCTCCTAACATCCCAAGGACACTACTGGAGTATGAGAGTATCCATAGATCATCCCTTGCTCTTGTCACATAGCCAGTTCATCTTTTTTCACTTATACATTTCTTTGATGATATCCTTTACAACTCTTCTCCTCCAAAATTTCTGGATTTTAATGTGCTACAGCCTGTTCATATCCACCATGAATGAACAAACATTTATTAAGCACTTAACTGTGTTCCAGTCACTGCGTTAAACCCTGGAGATACAAATACTAAAAATGAGACAATCTCTGCCCTCAAGAAGCTTACATTCACATAGGGGAAGATAACATATATGCGGAGCAGTGACTAGGGAAGAGATTTTTGTTCTGAGGAGTCACAGCTATGGTGAGTTGATTTACAGGACAGTCAATTGATACTCTTTGTAAAAGCAATATGTCAAGAGCAAAAAGTGAATAATGGGGTGAAGGACAGAGTGGAAACATACAGGTGGTGGTGGGGCAGAAAGTGAGGTGACCTGGGTGGATGGCTGGATGGGATATGAATCATAGTTTCATCTGGTCTAGGCCCAGCGGATATAGTGGAATAGGCAAGGTGGTTTTTTGAGATTGTCTCTCTCTATCTCTCTCAGGCTTTAAGTGACAGCAGCCCCTCATGTACTGATCCCACCACCTGTTAACAGCTAAAAGGCTCAGTGTATAGAATGCTGAACCTACAGTCAAGAACTGAACTAACTTCAAGTTACTTATTAGCTGTGTAAACCTGGGCAAAGCACTTAAACTTTCTGTAAAATGGGGATTTGTACTAGCACTTACGCTCCCAGAGTCATTATGAGGAAAAAAAAGGAGATAGTATTTGAAGAGCATTTTGCAAACCTTAAAGTGCTATGTGTCTCCTAACTATTATTCATGATCAGCATGGAAGCTTTGACCTACTCAGTCATCTACCTGGGGCAGTTTACTTCTCCTTAGGCCGCCTGGTGTTTGACCATCTCATGCTAGAGGTTACCTTGATTGGGAGACATTTTGTTGGAGGAGAACTTTTCATGTTGTATTTTATGCTACTGACTACAATTTTTTTTTCAAGTCAGTTAGTTGGCATAGTAGATAAAGTGAAAACCTGAGTTAAGATCCGGCTACAGGATTTACTAGCAGGGCAAATAATTATTGCATGCCCCAGTTTTCTTCTCTATGAAATGGAATGGTAATTAGCACCTAGACTTGAAGCTTGTTGTGAGGAAAAAATGAGGTTATATGGATGAAGTGTTTTGTAAGTCTTAAAGTACTATGTAAAAGCTATTAGTGTTGTTGTAAGTTGTCATCATTATTTTAGTAGTCAACAACCAGTAATCACTGTGGGAACTTGTGTTCTTCACTGCTTTTATCCTATTCTTTGATGGCAAAGATATGTTATATGGTTACTTTCATATGTTTTCCTTTCTAATATTCTCATTAAGGGTATCCTCAATACATACATAGATTATTCTCATAAAAATTTATATAAATAAAAAAGCAGACACATGAGCTTGAAAAATTGTTGATGTTCTCTCTGTTGCCTTTAAAAATAATGTCAGAATTTTTCCACAACCTTGGTATCTCCTCCTCCTTCAGATACATTGAGGATTGATACCTTAACAATCTCAAAATTGTGTTGCCTCCAGCACAAATCTCTTCTGTGTATATTTTGTCCAGTCTAGCTGCTATTCCCATCTTTGTTCTCTTCAGTGCCATTTCCATTTACTCTCTAAGCACATCTGGGACTTTGATGTTCATGTCCAAATGTGATGGCTTCATGGTCCTTGATGGGGAAAAGTTTTTTTTTTAAATAAAAATCCCTGTAGATCTTTTCCATCTTTTGTCTGTTTGTTGTTCTATTTCCAGTTTCATCCTTAAGTGCCCTCAGGATGACTTTGCTTAGTTGGGTCTCTTCCCAAACTTTCTTTAAATTGGTTCTCACCTCCACTGTTTCTTATTGTTTTATGGGGCAATACTTACAATCTTTAGTGTCTATAACCCTTCCTGCATCCATTTCCCATTTTGCAGTGCCAATAACTCATCTAAATAGGAGGTGCTAGAGTTTTTAAAAGCTGAATATCATTCCTTTACTTAGTTGTCTTTCTTCTAGCTTTGTATGTTTTGTAATTTTGATTGCTACTTTAATAAGTTGGTGATCTTATTTACACAGACACAATTCAGGAATGACTCCTGAATCAGTAATGAATTGTTTACTGTCTGGTGAAATTTTTTTTTTTGATATTTGGTACCTACCATGCCCAGTACATTTGAACTCTTTTCTTAAAGAAAATATTTATAATTTATACATGAGGCTTCTTTTTAGCCTACAAGTCTTTTTCTCTCTAATTTCTTACCTCTGAATCATATTCTCCCACGTGTTTTAAGCATCTTTGCCTACACTTACTAGTTGTGTGACCCTATGTAGGTCACTTACCCTCTTTTTGCCGTGGTTTCCTCATTTGTAAAAGGGAGATTAAAATAGCACCTATTTTAATATTTTAAACAATATTTAAATTTGAAAAAATTTAATATTAAAATATTTTAATAATTTAAACTCCCAGGGTTGTTGTGAGGATTAAGAGGGATAATAATATATTTTTTTTCTGGAGGTAGAGTTAAATGGCCTACCCAGGGTTACACAGTTAGTGTCTGAAGGCAGATTTTTAATTCAGTTCTTTCTGATCCCAGGGCTGGTGCTCTGTCTACCTAGCTGCCCCCAGTGAGCTATTAACTATAAAGCACTTAACACTGTGCCTAGCACAGAGTAAGCATTAAGTAAATGTTAGCCATTCCTATCCCCAACTCTGCATTGACACCGAGGAGAATAAAAACATGTGGTGATTTAATCTGGGAAGTTTTATCAAGTTCCTCATAGAACTTCTTTGCCTCTTCATCTTTAACAGGAAGAGATTTGTGTAAAAGCTGCAAATGATTTTCACGAATATTGCAATATGAGATGCCCAAATGTGGCACGAAGTGATATTTCTTTTTGCCTTTGGATACATGATAAAGCCAATAGCCAACTACTCTATTTGCCTCTCTGAGTAGAACCCATAAGTCAGCCTTTGATTTCACTATATTTCCTGTCTTTTTTCTAGTTTTATTTATACAGAGAATGCCAGTATTAATAAAAGACTGTTCCCCAGTGGTAGGTCCTCTTGTTGGTTATCGGACAAAGGCCTTATGCTTAGAGTGTCAACAGTTAAGTTAATGTTTAGTCCTGATTATGCCTGGTAAACATTGACCAGAAGAATATCAATGACAAAAGATGATTTTTGTTTCAGTAAGCAGCTTAAGATTGTCATTTTAATGTTTCTTATTAACATATGGGGCCATTGGCTTCTCTTTGGTCCTTTTGAATTTTCAGGGAGTTTTATTGCTTGGGCAAGGTTTTGTCTCTTTTGTGTTAAGCTATTAATTCCCTTGCCAATTTTATTTTTGTTTTTCTATAGAGAGGAGAAGGCAAGGCAATTGGGGTTAAGTGACTTGCCCAAGGTTACACAGCTAGAAAGCATTAAATGTCTGAGGCTGGATTTGAACTCAAGTCCTCCTGACTCCAGGGCTAGTGCTCTATTCACTGAGCCACCAAGCTGCCTCCCCCTTGCCAATTTTTTCTTCCCTAGTTCTCATTTCTTTTTCATTTTTTTCTGTGAACATTCTCATTCAATTTGTAATAACTATTTCAACCCTTAAAAAACCCTCTTGCTTCATCTCTGCTCCATAAAAGCTTTTTTGGGTGGAATTCTTCCAGCCTACTTCCTGATTTTGGAGTTGATGCTACAGCAGGACTCTGAGGACTTGTGGAAGGATGGTTTGGGCTAGTTCTGTTTTCTTGGGGTATTGAGTGTGTTATTCTAGGATCTCAGAGATAGACCATAGACCTGCAAGGTTTCAATGCTCCCAAAGTAGTCTGTTCTAGGGCAAAATCTGATTATTGGTTCTTCCCCCATCACTTCTCTTTCCCTGAGCCCTACAAGTTTCTGTCCTGGGTCTGAGTAAGATAGAACACTGCTAGACTTAGTCTCTATCAATCAGCTTTTGGTTCAGAGCCTTTTTTGGTTCAGAGTGACCGAATCATAGGTTCTCTTTGGTCTGAGATCCTTCCCCTGGTTATTCCTCTGCAGACTGGGCTAGATACTGGAAATGAGGTCCTACTCAGTACCTAGAGTCTAAGCCAAACTGCTGCTGCTCTTGCTGTCTTCTGAACTTCCTCCTTTCTTAATATACTTTCCAGGACCTCTCTACTCAGAACAATACCCCTGTGTGTAGGTATAATACCCTGTGTATAGGTCTCCTTCTAACTCTACATCTGTGACGTAGAACTGGTTAGTGTCGGCAGAGCTTCCACTTTGCATCTGTCCCCATCCTAGTGCCCTGGTATCAGTCTGGTGGTACCCCAGGATGAGTCTGGGACCTCCTATTACCCTAGTTCATAGTCTCTCTCTCTGGATGTTCAGACTTGACATGCTACTGGCCCAACCCCACCCATGGCATCTAAAGACCTCCCTATGTGTCTCTCCATTCCAAATTTGGCTGGACAAATGACTTATTGTGTCTTTTTCTGTATTTCCCCATCAGGATTTAGTCTGGGACATTAAAAAATCCATTTAGAGGAGTTTTGTGGAGGGGAACTTGCTGGACTGCTTCCCATCACTCTGCCATGTTGGCTCTACCTTCTGTAGTATACCCTCTTAACTGTTCATGACCCCTTTTATTATAGATCGATAGATCATTGGCAGGACCAAGAAGGTAGACTGGACAGCAAGGCACAGTCCTTCAGTGAGTACAACCACTTTGTCTCCATTTTTGCCACAACCGATTAATTCAATAAATACTTATCAAAACCTACTTATGTGCCAGGCAGGCACATAACATTGCTCCAGGTCAGGGGTAGAGAACCTGCAGCCTCGAGGCCACACATGGCCCTCTAGGCTCTCAAGTGACTGAATCCAAATAGGAGGCCACAAGTTCCCCACTCCTGCTCTAGGTATTCACCAGAATTTGAGAACAGGAAGAAGTAGTTAGAAGTTGGATAGAGCTTCAACTCCCGTTACATTATTCTTCTTACTGTCCTTTCCAATAGGTGTTATGTGGCACCATGGGATAATAATAACAAGAGATTAGGATTTAAGAGTCAGGCATCTTGAGTTGAATCCTCACCCTCTATGTAACTTTGGATGGCTCACTTATCTTCTCCGGTCCTCAGCTTCTTCACTCTTAAAATAGGGACCATGACAGTCATCCCTAGCATTTATGTGGTGTTGGAGAGTTTGCGAAGTACTTTACGTGTAACGGCTCATTTGATTCTCACAACAACCCTGGGAAATAGGTGCTTTTGTTATCATCTCCATTTTACAGCTGAAAGAGGTTAAGTGACGCCCAGAGTCACACTGCTGGTAGTGTCAGAGGCAGGATTTGAACCCAGGTGTTATAGACTTCAATTCACGGTGCCACCTCATTAAGAAGACTCCTTATTACACAGGGCTGCTGTGAGGAAATCATTGTAAACCTAAGGCATTGTATAAATGTGAGTTATTATTGTTTACTGCTCCACCTCCGAATCTTTCTTTTTTAAAAATACTATTCTACTCCTCTTCTGCCTCCCCCTCAGTTTGGATGTCTAAGAGCACTTCCAGCCTTCAGATTCTAGTACTCTTTGAGCCTTAACTGATTATAGTGTTTTGCAGGCTCACACTAGCTTGTTTTTTTTTTTTATCCCGTTTGACTAATCTTATGCTTAACACCTGTGATTACATTAATTTGGATTGGGGCAAAAGTCACCCATACATATGTATGTGTATGTACACACACACACACGTTTTGTGAGGGAGGGAATTAACATCCTCATCACTAGTTTATAATACCCTTGTGCATAGAGTGCTGGACTTGGGTTCAGAGAGATCTGAAGGTCTGTCTTTGTCATTTGTTAGCTATTTAACAAATCTTTTAATGTCTGTGAGCCTCAGTTTTTTTTCTTTTTGGAGGGCAATTGGGGTTAAGTGATTTGCCCAAGGTCACACAGCTAGTGTTTGTGTTAAATGTCTGAGGCTGGATTTGAACTCAGATCCTCCTGACTCCCAGGCTGGTGCTCTACTCACTGTGCAACCTAGGTGCCCCATGCCTCAGTTTTCTTAGCTATAAAATAGAAAAGACAATATTGATAATACCTCATGGGCATGACTGTGAAGCTCCTGGCTGAATAAAATCCTCTTGGCTTTAGACATTATGCTCCATTCTTTGAAGGTGATAAAAGTGGTAAAGGGACTTAGGTTTATGCTGCTTGAGAGATGGAAGTTTCTAGGGGTCTTTACCTTGGAGAACAGAAGACTCAAGGAGGCCCATGACATCAGTGCTCAATTATGTAAGAGACTGTCATGTAGAAGAGGGGTTAGTTTTGACCTATTTGTCCCCAAAAGGCAGAACAAGCCGGGAAGTTTCAGAGATGCAGATTTCTGCTCAATGTTAAGGGAAAAGTGACTAATTGTTAGAGCTGTCCAAAGCAGGATGTGCTCCTTTAGAAGGCGGAAGGTTGAGTAGAGGATTTCAGTTGAAGGCTGGATGACCACTTGCTAGAGATATTCTAGAGAGGTTTTTGTTGAGATCTGTTTGGTCTTTGAGGTCTCCTCCAGTTCTGAACTTCTGTGATTCTGTGACTTACTACTCACACAGTAGGACTGGGAGGTATAAAGGAGAGAGTGATCAGCAGGCAGCTTTCAAAGATTTACAAACTGGCTGCTTCCATCATACCCTCCATTCTGCTAAGACCCTCTGCAGACTGGGCTAGATACTGGAAATGAGGTCCTACTCAGTACCTAGAGTCTAAGCCAAACTGCTGCTACTCTTGCTGTCTTCTGAACTTCCTCCTTTCTTAATATACTGAGAGGATTCCTAGTCGGGGATGTTTAACTGAATCGATACAGGCTCAACTAATTGCTCCTGGTTGCTTTGGTCTCTGTGTTGCTTCTGCCATTTCTCACCCTCCTCATGGCCACGAACCCTAGCAAAAACCTCAATTACTTCTTTATTTCCTTGGTGTCCTAGGAGAACACCATCTTCCAGATTTTCACAGAGGAGAGGACTGTCTCTTGTCTTCACTAAGGGACTTTCAACACCACTCTTTCACAATCTCCCAGGTACCTCATAGCATCACAGAATTTAATTGTTGGGAGGGACTTCACTGTTCTAACACCATTCTGGTCCTATCCATACTTTGCAAGGAATCCTTGCTATAATATAGCAAACAGCCTCTGCTTGAAGATCTCCAGGGCAGGGAATCCCACTATCTCTTTGAGGTAGCCCATTTCATTTCTGAAAACTCTAATTTTTAGGTAATTTTTCTAGTCATCAAATTTAAATTTACAGCGTCCTCTCATATTTCCAGGTTCTGCCCTCTGGGGCCACATAGAACCATTGTAATCCCTTTTCTGCTTGACAGCCAAGTAAATACTTGAAGACAATTTCATGTTTCTCTCCACCCTCACCCCCAAGTCTTCCCCTCCCCACATTCTTCAATTGATTTTTACACGGCACCAACTCAAGGCCTTGTACCATCATAGATATCCTCCTTTGTACACTTTAAAAAATTAATTAATTTGTTTTTAATTTTCAACATTCACTTCCATAAGATTTTGAGTTTTGAATTTTTTCCCTTTCCCTTTCCTCTCCCCTCTTCAAGATGGCATGCAATCTGATATAGGCTCTACTTATAGGTTTATATTAAACATATTTTCACATTAATCATGATGTAAAGAAGAATTAGAACTAAAGGGAAGAACCATAAGAGAGACAAGACAAAACAAAATAACAAAAGAAAATGAGAACAAATAGTATGCTTCCATTTGCATTCAGACTCCCAGTTCTTTCTCTGAATGAGATAGCATTTTCCATCATGAGTTTTTTTTGGAGTTGTCTTAGGTTCTTGCACTGCTGAGAAGAGCTAAGTCTATCAAGGTCAGTCATTGCACAATGTGGCTGTTACTGGGCTTTGTACTCTTTCTAGCTCAGCAATGTCCTTATTAGATAGATAAAACATTTATTAAGCATGTACTATGTGGGGGCATACAGTATATAGAAGTGAGCAGAAAAGGCAGGTGAGGGAGGGTACCATACGAGGCAAGGTAGAGCAGTAGTCTGGGAAGTCATAGGCTTTCTGGTTTGAAGTGTGCATGGCTGGCATGGCTGCTTCCTCAGAAGTCTGAGGAGGAATTTACTTATTAGAATAAGATTTCATGGGGGTGGGAGTGGGGCGAGGCTTTGTCACCTTTGAGAAGGTTTCTGGGAGCAGAGGTGGAGAGGTAGGCCAGGGAATCATGGCCTGACCTGGGTTTGAAATGACCATGGCCGGCATGGGTGCTTTCTCAAACAGAGATTCCTAAACTCTGGTGTACACAAATGAAAGTGATACTTCTGTGTTAAAGCTTTGAACTTAAGGCTTTTGATAAATGAAACAAAAACTTGAGTTTCAACAACATTTTACAGCTTCAAAGCACTTTCCTTACTACAAACCTGTGAAATAGGCAATGCAAGTAGAAAAATGTATCTAAAGTATTTTACAAACTTTAAAATGCTTTATAAACATACAGTATTATTGCTATATAATATTCTTTTAAAATTTTTTGTCTTTATTAGTTTGTTTACTTTTAGTTTACAAGATTCAGTTCCACAATCCCTTGAGTTTCAAATTTTTTCCACCTCCCTCTTCTCTCCCTCTTCCCCTCCCCCCGCCGCCATGGTGGCATGCAATCAAGTACAGGATCTGCAAATACTTTCACATTAGACATTATTCAGGTTGTAAGAAAGGGTTGTAACCAACACATTAGACATTATTCAGGTTGTAAGGAAGGGTTGTAACCAATGGAATGAACAATGGGAAAGAGGAAACAAAACCAAAGAAGAAAAAGAAAGAGAGCGTGTAGTTTGCTTCGATCTACATTCAAACTCTGGTCTTTCTAGATCTTTCTCTGAATGTAGACATCTCCTGGAGTTGTCTTATAACCTTGTATTGCTGAGCAGTCTATCAAAGTTGGTCGTCACACATATGTTGTATCTCATACTATTCTTTTTAATCCCCATTTTTTATAGCCAGAGAGGCAAAGTGAGTGATCTCTTTTGTTTCAAAGCTAGTAAATGTCAGAGGCATGATTTGAACTCAGCTCTTTTGACTCCAAATGTGCTGCTCTTTTTACTATGACATGCTGCATCTAGCTTCACCTCACAGAGAGGCTGAGGATGCCTGCTGTAGGATGGATATAGGTCCCTAAATAATTGAGCTTTGGCCTTGTCCTGCCATTGTCCATTTCTATAAACGAGTTTCCTTGCTTTGTAGCTTAGACAAATAAATCACCGGAAGAGAAAATACTGCAATGACTTCTCCAGATGGAAATCAATCCCATAGGAAAGACTCAGGTCTGCCTTTCCCAATGCAGTGCCTATATGGATGCTGAGACTTTATGGGTCACAGAAATCACCCTCAGAAAAGGCATGTATTTCATTAAAACAGAAGTGAAAAGCCAACAACTCGTCATCCCTTTGATAAAGTGGCTCATGTTTTTGTCACTGTGGACTTGGAAGATAAAGTGTAGTCAGCCGTCTGTCCGCTGTGGGAGTGGAACCTTTTGCTCTCCCATAAGGGATGCGTCAGTTTACACAAACCACAGACTGGGGAGCCAGGAAAGAGCAGCAATGAGGCTAATTTGAAAATACTTCTGTGGCACTTAGCAGGGTGTGATTTTAATTCATTTTTTGTCCCTTGATAATCATAAAGTGCTTTCAGCTTGTGAATATCCATTTTTGACCAGCTTGCTTACTTCTCATCTCTGGGATCACATTAAATGCAAAGTCCGTTGGGAAATCGTGCAAAGAAAACAGAGTCACTTTGTGAAACTCTTGATGTCACTGATGCTATTTCATGTGATGATACCATAACGAGAGTGACTTGTAGTGCCAAACATCTTCCTATGTGTGTCTTTTATTGGCCTAGCATCCATAAAGAGTCACAATGTTTTCTTAAATTTGACAGTGCAGAGGGCTTTGTGTAAAGTGGCCAAAGATCAGCTTCAGAGAAGAGAGCAGGAACCTACATTCACTCCTGAGTGGTTTGTAGGAGTCAAGGTGGTAAAGCTGAACTCACATAAGTAGTTCCTGGACCCTCTTACACTTGTATTGGGATTACGGAAAGCGATGGTAGATGGATGGACACCAAATGGTAGAATGGATAGGACGTTGGAATTAGAGTCAGAAAGATCTGGGTTCAAGTCATGCCTCAAACAATTAGTAGCTATGTGATCCTGGGCAAGTTTCTTAGAACTTCTCTTCACCAGGTTGTGATAATATATAGTTTTTTTTGTAGTAGATACTTTTAAATCCCTGCTACTTGGAGGCAGAGCCTGAGGCTAGTTGATCAACCAAGTTTGGGAGTTTTGAGCTACAGCAGGGCTAAAACTGATGGCATATCTGCACTAAGGTACAATATGGCAAGGTGCAGGGCTCACTCCATGATGGCCTTTAAGGTTTCTTCTAGCTCTAGATCCAGAATTATCTGAATTTTGATGGTAATTTACCTGACTTGCCCCCAGCCACTTTAAAAGCTATGAACTTCCAAAGTTAAATTTAAATACCCACAGACTCAGAAAAGGAAGAGTATTCAAACAATAAAACATTTAATCATGGGAGAAACAAATATCACATATAAATTATATAATTACATATATCATAAACATAGAAAAAGAAAAAGACATTGAGAAATACCAGAATACGTTCCAAAATTAGTATAGTTTCATTTTTTTTCTCCTTGAAGAATAGGTTGGAACTTAAACTCCTCTGAATTTATGGCTATGGTAGGAAGGCATAGGCAAGATCTCTCTGGAGCACAGCAAGTTGTTAAGAAATACTTTGTTTTTTTGATGAACTTCCCCTTTCTTTCTCTGGTAGCTTTCCTCAGTTTTGGCATTCTTTCTCTCTCTTTTCATCCCAGGTCTCTTCTCTCCCCTTGGTCCTAACCCAGAATTTCTGAGTACACTCCTGTTTCCCCAAATATATAGACCTAGTACTCAGGCTCTTCTCTTCCTCCTCAGGTCTTGCCATATTGTGGATCTTTTCTAACTCTCTCCTTTGGATCAAAATTTCCTTGTCCTATATGCTAGAGTTGTAATTGGGAACCCCAGAACCTTGGGTAGATTCAGTTGAATTGGGAGTGGTCATGTTAGGGATGAGGGGGGACACAAATCCCAGGATGCCCTGAGGCTGGCATGTGCCACCCTCCCAGGCATTCCTTGTAGGGCTAGTCTCTAGATGATTGCCTGGGTTGGTTGTAGTCATCCTGCTGGGGCAGTGGTGGCTAGGATGAGGTATTATGAGGTATTATGACCTCAGTGATCGATGGTGTGGTGTAGTGGTCAGAGTATGTGTACCATACTTCAGTTCCAGCATGCTTTTTTCCAGGTGGTACATGATTCTTCCCCCAGTAGCTTTCCATACCTTGTGCCCCTCTAGCCTTGTATCACCTTCTGATGTGGTGATTGGCAGGGGGAAACCATGTCCTACCTCACCACCCTGATATCAGGTCCTTATTAGGAGTAAATACATTCTTCCTTCCCATTCTCTCCCCTGTCCCTCCCCCAGCCCCCTTGCTTGTCCCTACCTATGTTGGCTCCCAGGAGCAAAGTCCTGGTAGCCAACATAGGGCTTTTTCTTTGCTAGATGACAGTTAGGGAACCTGGTAAAACACATCTGAAAAGAAATTAAGTCTAAGTGATATTGTCCCTCCCACATCAGACCCCTGCTTGGTTTGGTCAAGCCCCTTTAAGAAGAGGTGGGGCTGAAAGGGGATGGGTCCAGGGGAGATGCTACAAAATATAGCTTTGTCTACAGGGGCATTGTCATAAGAGATGAGATGGCACAGTACAAAGTGTACTCAGTGACTTTGGAGTAAAAGATATGTGGGTTCAGATCCTGCCTCTGTCACTTACCTTTAACCTTCCCCTTAATCTCAGTAAAACCTATAAAATGAGGGGTGGGGATCTGACTACATGGCTCCTGAGGCACCTACCAGGTCTGATGGTCACAAAGACCTGGTAGCAAATGAAGCTATTCTCAAGAATAAAGATTTTAGAACTAGAAGAGACCTAATGGGTCTTCTAGTCCAGCCTCTTCATTTTACAGATGAGGACACTGAGACCCAGAAAGGATCGGTGATTTACCCAAGCCACACAGCTATGAAGTGAGAGGGAATTAGAACTCAGGTCCCTTTGACCCTTTCTAATTCATCACACTGTGTCCTTGATAAATGGTTTGGATTCCTTTGAACTCCTGCCTTGGCATAATGCATTCCAATACAATAAATACTTATTGATCACCTACTATGTGCTGGGCACTGTGTAAAGCCCTGGGATACAAATAAGAAAGATAGTTCATGCCCTCAAGAAGTTTACGATCTAACAACACCAATAACAACAACAAGGAAAGGAAGCTGAAAAGGGGGAAGGGCAGAGGGCACCCGTTCTGGTTCTGGGATTTGATGATGGTGGAAGCAAACCAAGCAGCTCAGCTTGAAGTGAGACGAGACAGCGATTAGAATCCTTCCAGGTCTAAGTCCCTGTTACCCTCTGGTCATGTTTCTCTTCTCCCTGGAAACTGAAAGGACTTGAACCATCAAACGAGATCTCCCCTGACCCCATTACTGACCTCTCGTACTTCTGCCTTGGCCCCAGCAGCTGCATCTTTTCACCATAGTCCTCGCTACTCTGGTAAGCCCTTGAATGTAATCTGCTGATTAAGTGCCTACTGTGTGTAAGGCTGTGTGAATGCCAAACTTGACTGGGGGTCAACATTCCACTTCAGAGGTAGCTCAGTGCCCCAGTGGATATCTCACTGCATCTGGAGCTGTCCTCAGTTATTTACTAGCTATGTGACTCTGTGTGAGCTATTTCACCTCTGTCTGCCTTAGTGTCCTCATCTGTAAAATGGGGATAACAACAGCACTCCCCCCTTCCCAGGGTTGTTGTAAGGATCAAACGAGATCGTATCTATGAAACACTTTGCAAACCTCAAAGTGCTATTTAACAGAAACCTGGAGGTACAATACCTTAGCTCTAAAAAATTAGGAACCAGAATAGGGGAAATTTTAATGCCATGATAGGCTGGTGGGACTTTTGGTAGCACTTGAATCACATGAGAAGGCTAAGTTCCTGAAACATAGAAAATTCTCATTTCCTTAGGACAATGTACTAGCATCACAAAAACACATACTTTATCAGTAAAAATTGAAAAACATGTAATATTCAGTTGTGTGCACAATACTTTAGGATAGAGTTTAGCACTGGAAAGAACCTCAGAGGATTTATAATCTAACACCTTCATTTTTACAAATGAGTTACTGTGGCTCACATAAGTGGCTTGCTCAAGGCCAAACAGGTAGGTAAGCAGGAGAGCTAGGATTTGAACCCAGGCCTTCTAATTCAAAACCCATTACCCCATGCTCTTTCTTTATGCTTTGTCAGAATGGTTCATGTTGCCCATGGCTTGTGGGCATAGAGGGAATGAAATTTATCCATTTAGTGGGGCAAAGGCTATTCTCAGTAGGTGAACAGGGTATTCATTTGGTTTTTCAGGGACAACACACAGTAGGCTGATCTGTCATTGGGTCTTCTCAGAGAGGGTAGAGGGAGGACTGCTTGTCAAATGAGTTCAACTAAGACATTAGAAGTAGTGACAACTTTATTGAACGATCTCTTCTGAATAAAGTCAGCTCTAGAACTGATAGCACTTAAATGGAAATAACCAAACAAATTTTTGAGAAAAAAATCTAAAGAGGGAAAAGGCTCATAAGGAGGATTCTTTGAAAGATGAACTGAAGGCATGGAGGGGACCAATGCATTAAATAATGCACGTTATTAAAAAGAGGCAATATGATTTATTATAGACTTCTACGCAGGAGGCCATGCATTCAGCAATGTGCATTACTAAAAAAGAGTCAATCAAATTTTATTATAGAATCTATTGACTAGAACTAAATGCTTTTCTTCTTTCTTCTTTCTTTTTCCTCTTTTCTGTCCCTCTTCTCTTCCTCTCAAACTCCTCTCTAATGATCATGGTTGTTTGTGACATCTCTGGGGAGAAGTGTGGAAGTATCATCCCCAGCTGCCAAATTCACCCTTTGAGTCATTTATTACTTCAGAAGGCATCTTGCTATTAGAGAACCAAAGCTTGTGCTTCCCTTTTCCTGAAGGAACAGATTCCATCATAGTCAAGGTCACATGATTAATTGCATGAGAACAGAAAGAAAATCCTGATGAGAAGAGTTCTCATTTAGTTGAAATTTTGACGCATGCCAGGGTTTTGTTTTTTAGAGTGGTAGTCAGAACACCAACTTTGGGGTTTTGATTTGTTTAAAACAAACAAACAAACAAACAAACAAACAGAATGATATTTCTTTTATTTGTCAAAGAAAGAATTTTTAAAAAAGATGTAAAGAGTTGAGTAGAGTTCCCTTTTCCATTTTTTGGGGTCCTGACCTTTGATTTTATAATTTTTAGGGAAGGAATACTGAATTTGGAAAAAGAGGAGCTGGATTCAAATCCTGACTGCCGCTTACTACCTGGATGAACTTGTATTAGACCTTGTCCTCTCTCTTGGCCTAAGGTTTCTTATCCATAAAATGAAGAGTTTGACTTAAAAATTTGGAGAGATCAAGATCAGGTCCTTTCACCAGTATGGTTAGGAGTTCTTAGAAAAAAAAAAGGAAAAAGGGATAGAAGTAAGTGGTCATAAACATTAAGATAGGTGATTTTGATTAAGTGAAGCTGAAAAACTTTTGCATAAAAAATAAATGCAACTAGAATAGCAAGTGAATAAAAAGTGAAGCTGTCATAGCAAAGAACTTAACATTCTCAAAATAATAACAACAACCATTTAAACTTATCAGTCAATCAGTCAGCGAGCATTTATTAAGTACTGGCTATGTGTCCAGCACTGTGCTAAGCTTTGGAGATATAAAGAAAGGCAAAGACAGTCCCTGCTCATGGGGAGCTCACAGTCTAATGTCAATAACCATGTACAAGCCAAGATATGTAGGAGGTAATCTTAAAGGGAATACACAAAGATCAAAGAGGACAGGGAAAAGCTTCTTGCAGAAAGTAAGGCTTTAGCTGAGACTTGAAGGAATCCAGGAAAGCTGGAAGTAGAGATGAGGAGTGAGAGTACTCCCCGAATGGAGGACAGCCTGTGAAAATGCCCAGAGTCAGGAAAGGGAGTGTTTTGCTCAAGGAACAGCAAAAAGACCATCAAAGGTGTCACTGGATCACAGAGTTTGTGGAGCGGAGTCAGGTGAAAGGAGACTGGAAAAGCAGGGAAGGGCCAGGTTATGGACAGCTTTAAAAGAAAGGATTTTATATTTGATTTTAGAAATGATAGGAAGCCACTGGAGTTTACATTTTTTTTTCTTGCTGCTTATCATTTCTAGTGGCTGTTGGTAACTCATTTGTGCTTTGTGAGGAGACGTTGATGTCCTTGAAGGCACTTGCCTGAAGCCATGGCAATATCTAACCATTATTTTCCTCTCCATATTTGTTCCATACAATCACCCACTGAGTGACCATCCATCTGAATAAATCAGTGATGGCCAATAGCTTTTTAGGGGTCTTTAATTTCTGGGTAGGCCAGAAACTCAGTGAGTCATAGAACCTTGGGGTCAGTGGGACTGGCTACTAACTGCATCATCAACACCGTAACTTTGAGCACTCCAGTATTCAAAAGGACCTTGTACTTTTTTTGCACCTGTCTCTTGATTAATAAGTGAAGGGTTTATAAAGCTGAGTTCTGTCCTTACTGATGTGACAAGCCATAATTCGTAATCACTGAGCTACCTTTTCCAATTGTCTCAGGCGGAAGTGGAGAGTCCCCTGCAGTGATTGATTGCCCCACTGCCAAGCCATTGATAAGTGGACACCAAACCACTCCTCATTACTCACAGTATCTCCAATTTCTTCAACCCATATCCTTCCCGAGCCCTGTTAAGACCACTTTTGTTCTGAGGGAAATGAATTGGGAATCTTTTCTCCATACTATTTCAGCATAAAAAAATATCATAAATGAGAGAGGAGAAATCTTGTTTGCTAAAGGGCTGCTGGATGAACTGCCTCTTGGCCTTTTGATAGCATCTTTGAAATGGAAATGGCCACAGCTGCCTGACCTTCTGTTCAGTGACCCTTTTTGTACAAAGTCAAATAGCAGTGACTTCTCAGCAGCAATTCACCTATGGACACAAACAGGATTTTCATTTATTTTTTTAACCTACATTTTCCCCCCTCTTGGGTGCATTTATTGGCCATGCACATTTTTACTGGTCAGATAAAATGCATTAGGATTAAGAAAAAAGAAATCCTAATACAAAGAATTATGACATAATTATTTTAAAATATCCAGGCAGTTACCTGTGAGTGTATTTTAAAATTGTAGCAAAGTTTTATGTGAATATTTCATTTAAGAAAGGGATTCGTAACCTTTTTTGTGTTATGGGCCCCTCTGGCAGTCTGGTGAAATGTATGTTCCTCTTTTCAGAATGATATTTTTAAGTGTATAAAATAAAATACATAACAATTACAAAGGAAACCAATGACACTGAAATATAATTATAGGGATATTTATAAAGTGTTTTTTATAAAACAATTACAAAAAAAATCATGAACCCCAGTAGGAATCCTTGGTTTATGAGAATCCTATATTTAACTGAAACACATTTTGGAGGTCATGTATATTCCTTTTTTCCTTCAAATTTAAGAAAGAGAAATGATCATCTTAACCACATTAAAAAACTATTAGGCACAAAAGAAGAGAGAAAGGATAAAGTGTATATTAGGGATTCATAATAAGTTAAAGAAAATAAATGTCTTTGTGTTCTAATGAAAGAGAGGAAATAGAATAATTCTGGATTAGAATGATTAGCTAAACCCTTTTAACAAGGAGCCAGAATTTGTCTTTTTCTTTCTTTCTGAAACCATGTCACTGTTTGGCATAGCAGTGTGTTTGGGAGAAAATCGTTCCATGACAACTTATTCCACTTCTCTGCCCTACCTCACCCTCATCCTTTCTTCTCATTCCTCCCAGCTTCCATTTCAGAACCCATTCACTGCCAAAAGGCACTGAATAAATGAATGAAGAAAACACTTACTAAATGCTTACTGCATACAACTAGAAAAGTAAGATATCCTTGGGATATTCTAATGGAGAACCATCCATGTGGGATTACTAGGAGGCACATGTTTAATTTTGGAAATTGTCAAAATTGATGTAGAGAGGAAGCTGAAGGGAGAATGGATGGGATAATGCCCTCCTTGCTGCCAAGCCTCCCTAGTGGATGGAGAAACCCATTTCTTACCTTGTATAAAGACACTGAGATCTTTTTCAAAGATGTACATCAGCCCACTACCTATCAGAAGAGATGGTGAACCAAAATACTTCTCAACCAATAAAGGAAACTGTAAAGATTCTAAACACAGGTTTTAGACATCTTTTCTTTTAGGCTCCATGTAATATAGAGAATCCACATAGAAAAAGATTTTAGCTCTTCTCTGTGGAATGAATGAGACAGAAGAGATGGTGAGATCTATGGTAGTGAGGGGATATTTCCTGCCCAATTACCTTCATATATTGATGATAATGGAAGGATGTGCCGATGGCAACTTCCCTGGGAAGCACACAGTTCACAAACAAAAGTTTTGCTTTTTGAAAGACCGAAGATGAAAAAGTTAAAACAAAAGAGCTCCTGGAAAATAAAGAGATTCTCTTATGTACAGCCATCTCCCCATGTTTCAGTTACTGTCACTGTCAGATCTATCTTCCTGAAATTCTTTTAATGACCAACTAGCAATGTGACACCAGTGTCAGGACCATTTCTCTATTTGGTTAAAGGTTTTGCCAAGGAGCCAGAAATCTGAGACTGCTTACCTTTAGGTTCTTCTCCTTTGCTACCAAGACTTTTGAATCTGGTATCACAAAAGACCATGAGGAATTCCTGCCATGCTCTATCCAAAAGAAGATTCCAGTTGCCAAAAATTGGTTCAGACATGATCACTACAAAACTCAGTTTTCTTTTTTTCAGACATCTAGAAAGTGTATCCCTGAGAGAATGAGTATTTCTCAATTGTCCAGTAGTAGACAAAGCACTTTAATTTCTCTTGGGACAACTAGGAGGAATCCCTCCTACTTTAAATTAACCTACGCTATTCCCAGGGTGGAGGGGCTGGGAAAGAACAAATACTTTCTGGAGAACAATTCCACATGTAGATACAGCAGCTAGCTACAGATGGTAAGTTCAGTGTTTTGTACATAACAGTTATTTCAAAGTTGCTGAATCATACTGAATCAAACCATATACAGGATGTGTATGCATAGGCACCCCAATGCCCTTTGCAGTTGTGGTTAGAACTCAGGACAACAAAAGGAGATACTTTCCCTAGCTCAGGATACTATGATAGGTTTAAAGTTTGGAAAGAACTGGCTTAGGGTTTTCTTTTATCTTGTTTTTTTATACACTCTTGGGTAACTACAGACAGAATAGCAAGAAACACAACTCACTCACTGGGCAGAGTTAATCAACAGGGTCTAGGACAAAAAGCTCTGTTTTCTGTCTGATAACCAGTTATTAAAGAGGCTCAAATATACTTGGAGATTCCCTGATAAACATCTGTACTCTATGACGCTTCTCTGAACTAAATCTAGGACCCTTTTGAGACTAAGACCATTGCTGCCTATAGGACACAATCTTTTTGATCCCATATGAGGAACCATGTTTCTTTCAGAAAGATCATGGTTGTCAGACCTTTGGTGCACCTTTACCCTCTGTAAAAATTGTAAAAGCTGTGATTACTTGAGCTTTTCTGGTCGTGCCTCTGTGAATTAAATTTCTGCATAGAAGTGTGAAAAATCTAGCATTTCATGCTTTTTTCCTTCTGAAGTTCCAAGTGTGAAGATCTATCTATGAGTTAAAAAACTAGATTTGTGATTTGCTTGGTATAAGCAACTCCAAGGTACAGAAATTCCCATTACTGGTACAATTTGGCACTTTTAAATACTCAAGTGGATCTATGATATTATTTGTAACCTGGGGTTAAATCATGGATAATTTTGCATAAGACTCTACTCTTTGGTACAGAGGATAAGGACTTGATGGTATGTGCTTGTGTAATAAGTAGAGTTGGTACAAGAATTCTGGAGAGGAGAGACATTCTTCTTACTTTCTGCTTTGGAAAAGGTTACATGTGACTCCAGACCTTCTGAAAGAAAGAAGTCTGTAGAGAAAGAGAACAGACAATGGGAAAACAGACACATAGAGGATCTGGCATCTCAACATGTTTCTGAATTTCAGCTTGCCTCTCTAGAGGTCTCAGGGAATTTTCCCTTGGATGAGATAAGGGACTCTCAGTTGAACTGCACTTACCTTCAGTGGAAGAGTATTCATTCTGGGTGTTGTATCTGTATAATTTCTCCAATTTCTGTCTTCTGTCTGTTTGGATAAACAGGTTTATTTATTATTCACTATTTGTGATGGTCTTTTGCATGACTAGCATTTATTGGGAAGGGGGTCAAGTCTTCAGATATAAATTCCTCTCTAAGGGATTCTGACCAGAAAACATTTTGAACCTAAGGAAGAAATAATTTCCCCTAGACTAGTAATATTTAGGGGGAATGGTGTTAGTTAGATATAATTCTAGTCTAGTACCCCTTTCTCTGAAGAGAACAGAGTGGTCAACATAGGGACTTATCTCTTGCTCCCTTCTAAAATGGAATAAAAGTTTTCCTTGGAGAAGTATGGGTGAGATTTCAGAGGTATCCACAACCTGTAACCTATATTTGACAACCCATGCAGACATAGAAAATTTATATAAACAACACACACACACACACATTACACACTGATGTGAATAAAGTCTTCAAAGATGTAGATCACAACCCATGTGTGCCTGTCCAACCTGTGCTACTCAAATGAATCTATAGTATTGATATAGCCTTTAAAGATGCAGAGCCTATCCCATCCATGCTTTTCTGTCCTCTGCTATACTTGCCTAAGTCCATCTATAAGTTCATCACAAGTAGTCCACACAAAATTCTGGGGATTATTCTTACTTTATCCTTAAATCTTTTTTGGGGGGAGAGGGAAGGCAAGGTAATTGGGGTTAAGTGACTTTATTCTTAAATCTTTTTTTTTCTTTGCTAATTTTAATTAATTTATTTTCTTGTTTACACCATTTATTTCCACTAGATTTTGAATTACAAATTTTCTTCCCATCTTTCCCCTACCCTTCCTCAAGAAAGCCCTATCCCACTGTATAACCCCTTCCCCAATTTGTTCTTTCCTATGTCCTCCCCCATTGCCCCTCTGACTTTCCAGTAGGGCAGGATGGATCTCCCTACCCCAGTGCCTGTATATCTTAATTCCCAGTTGCATGTAGTTAATAATAATAATAATGGTATATATGTATGTGTGTGTGTGTGTGTACATACACACATATACATTTTTAACATTTAATTATAGAACTTTAAATTCTAGATTCTTTCCCTTCCTCCCTCATCACCCACCCCCAAACTGGAAGTACAAGCTATTCAATACAGGCTGTACATGTGTAATTATGAAGAACATCTCCATGATGGACATATTGTGAGAGATTGATTATATGTTCCTCCTTTCTATCTCACCCCCCGCTCTTGTTCTATTCTCTATCCTGTCCCTTTCCTTTACAGAAGTGTGTGCTTCCAGCAATCCTCTCCCATCCCCTCCCTTCCCCTCCATCATCGCACCTCTCATCTCCATCCTCCTACCCACTCTCCTGTTTGGCATGATACCCAGTTTAGAGTTTATGTCATTCCTTCCCTTAGCCAAATTCAATGAGAGTAAGGTTGACCCATTCCCTTTTGCCTTCCTGTTCTTCCCTCCATTGTAACAGTTATCCCTTGCCTCTTCTATATGAGATGATTAACCCCATTTTGTCTCTCCCCATCTCCTCTCAATTCTAATCCTCTCTCACCTCAGAATTTCGCCTTTTAAAGTATCATCCCTTCATATTTAATTCATCCTATACCCTCTACATACACATATACACACATGCTCAGATATGTATTCATATGCATATATAGCTCCCTATATAGACATGTGTAAGTATACATATATATATATATACACATTTGTCTTCCCTTTACCTATCCTCATACTAAGAAAAGTTACTATTATCGTTTTTCCATATTGGCATGTAAATAATTCAAATTTGACAAGTTCCTTATGATTTCTTGCCCATGTTTACCTTCTCATGCTTCTTCTGTTTGATTGTCAAATTTTCTGTTCAGCTCTGGTTTTTTCAGCAAGAATGCTTGAAAATCCTCCACCTCATTGAATGACCATATTTTCCCCTGGAATAATAT